>OZ010599.1:89826388-90356388 GCA_963932145.1 Acanthosepion lycidas | reverse complement strand
GATATAAGTAGTGATGTGGTCACAGAAATTGCCTGAAAGCCATAATTGGGTTTTCCTGCTTGTGTGGCATGGTGCAGATTCCTGTTGCCAGACATAGGGTCTTCCAGCAGCCACCCTTGAACCAAGACAGCAGTACCTACTCGTGATACTTGATGTAGGCCTCCGTGTTGAGTCTAAAGTCCTCACCAACAAATTCGGGAGTTCTTTTCTTTATCAGAACGATCGAGATGTCGTATCTTCGTAATCACCATTAGACTCATCCAACTCTTTCCGAATCCTCTGCACTGTCCTCAGATTGACATCCAAACATCCCGAAATGTTCATATTCGGACTTCCGGCGCGAATGCCAAGCAGTACAACATGCTGATTCCAAATTTCTGACGTAGTGTATTGCGTCATGTTACTCTTTTTCTCACAGACGATGCCCACTGACCCTACTATACAGTAGACAAAATCTAAAACAAACAACGCGCATGCGTGAAATTAAAAATACAAAATGGCGATAATTTTCCCATTGAACAGCCTATCTATCTATCTATCTATCTATCTCAACATATTCAAATCTATTTTTCTACGAATGTGAGTCAAAAATTATCCACAATTTCGCCCTAACATGTCTTTAGATTTGTCATACTGCCTTCTGCTTATGCGCGCTTAGAGTTGGCACTGTTTTAGTCACGTGATCAAAGTTTGAGTCTGATCGCGCTTATTTTCTTCTTGCTGTTACAGTGTGAACATGGCCGCTCCGCTACCAGTGTACATCAAAGAGGAACAAAATGTATATCAACTTCTATGGCTTATTTCATGCAGAATTCTAAATATTTTGAACGCATTTGTGTGCCTTCAACTACAGCTAAATACATTATTAGTTATTTTACTATAAATAGGTATTGTTGGTAATTTTACTATAAAAATGTATTTTTATACTTTCATAGTGTTTCTCTTTGTTTGAGAGTTAACTATTTGCCGATAGCTGGAACCCTAACAGGTGCTACCACCCCGGGTCAGGGTGGACATGGGAACAACAGCAATTAAGATGTGGTTTCACGCTCGTCAAAACCTCTTGATCAGAGGTCTTGCTGCCTGATGTAGTTTATCGTCATACCTAGGACTAATTCTGGTATGAAATATTAGGTTTGTTTAAAAGTTTTCACTGTGTCTAGTTCTACACAAGCCGTACCAAAGATTGACGTCGCACTCACTATGTCACCAGATTCACGAATTTAATCCACTAGGCTACGTCTACACTTAGGATTGTCCCACAGAACAATAGCCTTGTGGACTAAAGGGCTAGTTCGTGAATTTAGCGATATTGTGATTGTGACTTCAATCATTGGGACGGCTTGTACAGAATTAGACTCAGTATTTTCAAACGTTTCACCCCAAGCAAGGCGATAATGCCACTCGGATGCAGGGGGTTACAGGAAGTGAAAGAGAACGAGAAAACTTTTGCGAAGATGATTGAGGAGAGGGAAAAAAAGGAACACGGTTCAAGAAGACAGAAGATGGCGATTGACGTTACATTTAAATTTTTAAAGTTTGTAGTTGACATGGAAACAAGAAATCAGAATGTAATTCCACAGGCGGGAAACTAGTTGCTAATCTGGTAGCACGCTTAGATTCATAGAGTCTGTTCTGATGAGCTTTTTACCAAGTGACCCACTTGGTAAAAAGCTCATCAGAACAGTTGCCATGAAAATATTTGTAGAAAAGACAGAGGGAGGCCACATCACATTGGGACACTTGGAGCCTTAAAACTAATCTGCTTGCTACTGCTGCTGTTTCTTGTCACGCTTGATTACATTCACTGACGCTTTTTTTTTTTTTTACTAATGGTGCTGCTGCTGCCCTTGAGGCTTTGCTGTCATTTTTACCCTGTCTCTTCACTAACTTCACATTCTACACACCTTATCTTCGAAAAATCTAAATACTATATCCGGATTCAATATCCTTATCAGAATTCTCATTTTTTAGATTAAAAATTGTTAACAAGTATCACCGATCGGATATCATAGTTTGCACATCAGAATCTTTAACCAGAAATCACGTCAGGTAATTTTCGATATTTGGAGCTAACTCTTCTGATAGTATGTTTCGCTATAGAAACGCCACCCCCCCACAAAAAAAACTTTCGGTGAATAATTTGAATTCTACAGTGTTATCGGAGAAGGGTGTTGCCTAAACAGACTGAAGTTTTGGGGGCGTTTGCCTACAAAATTCAAATTTTAAATATTTAAACCCGAAAAGGCTGTTTATAATCTTACTTCTAATTGAAAAAAGAAAAAAAGGTCCTAGGGCCAGATGACGTTGAAAACCAGTTCCCGTACGATGACCGAAGCAACGTCTAATCTGGTCAGTATCTAGATGGGTGCCCGCTTTAGAATACCAGATGCTGTAAGTTTAGGTGTGCGGGTGGCGTAATGGATAATGACTTGGAATTGTTAACTGGAGAACTGGGTTCCAATTCCAGTTGAGTTTGTTATGTTTACACGCAACAGGTATGAATCTGACCCCCTCTCCTCCAGCTATGGGGGGGAAAGGATCGGATACATACCTATGTTGTATTTAATAGCCCTTTTTTTAGCATTTCTCATGATATCGACAGAATTACCCCTTTCTTCTATACCAAAATTAGCATATATATATATATATATATATATATATATATATATATATATATATATATATATATATATGAATGTAATCAAGCGTGACAAGAAACAGCGGCAGTAGCAAACGGATTAGCTTTAAGGCTTCAAATCTCACCATGAAATATAAATGTATAGAAACTACCGTGGCCACAAAGTGAGGGATCAGTTCTTATATTGATTGTAATATAGAATTGATCCCCCACATTATCATTTATTGCTTGTTTATCAAATTCTGACTAGGTATGAATCCATCACCTCCCCCCAGAGATATGGGTTAATTAGTAAGATCTGTATTACTAAAACATTATCTCTTCATCCCAAATTCTTACAATCTAAAAATATTTTCTGGCTTTAAATAACCTACAAAGGGTTGATAAGCCGAAGAAAACGAATCACACTCAATAAAAAAAGCAAGAAAAACATAAAAATATAAAAGATTATGAATTTTACTATTTCACACATTAAGATGTTGAGAAAGTAATTTCATATTTAATCACTATGAATTATGAGTATACCAACCAAGGTAGAATGTTAGGAGAACTGCCTCAGAATTAGTTTATCAGCTCTTCTGACAGTGCGTTGTTTAGGGTGTAGGACAACTCAACACCGCCGACTCAACGCCGGGACAACTCAGGACCGAGACAACTCAGCACCAGAAACACATTATTTTTTTTATAACCGAATAAACGTAATCTATTAAGGATTAAACCTTAATTAGTAAATATTTTTTCAAATAAGGCCTTTGAAACGGCGTTATGCAAAACATGAACTAGTTTTTTTTTGTGTTTAATTATTTTTTAATAAAGTAAATGGTAAAGAAATTTATTTTTCAATAAAGCAAATTAACATGTATAAAGTAATTCAATAAAACTCACTTGATTTTAATTATTTTTTAATAAATCAAAATATGCAAAAAATGAAGCAGTTTTTTGTTTTTAATTATTTTTAATAACGTAAATTGTAATGTAATTAATTTTCTAATAAAGTAAAATAAATCAACCTTCCGTCCTTGCATGAAATATTGCTGTCATATATGGTCTGGTACTCTCGCTCTACGTTTCGAGGTCCTTGACAAAATCCAATAGAGACGAATATGCAAGATGATAGGTCCTGATCTGGCATCTAGCCTACAATCGCTATCCCACAGACGTGTTGTGGCCTCCCTCTGTCTCTTCTACAAGTATTTTCACGGTAACTGTTCCAACGAGTTTCCGGTTACTTTCGCTGGTTCCCGGACTGCATTAATATAAGCTAGCTCCCAGGCTGGCATCTCGGTCCCACCCTTTCACTGTCAAAATGGTTAAATGTAACCGTCTCTTCTACTCAAACAGCTTCTTTTCCCGCACTTCGCGTCTGTGAAAATCCCTTCCCCTTACCTGCTTCCCCGATGACTATAATCTTCAAATATTCAAGTGTAATGCCAATCGACATCTGACACCCCGAGCTTGTTCCCTGTCCTTCTCTGCATCCTTTCCTCAAACATGACTCTTTACTCTTGTTCTCAATCCTCTGTAACCCCTTACGTGCTACTGGCACTCCCGCCTTGCTTGGGGTGAATTGCTTAAAAAAAATCTACATTCTAAAATATTTTTATAAAAAATAATTTAATAAAACGCAAAAATTAAGAAAATACAATTTTTTTATTTGTATTATACCAAAATTCTTTTAAATATTACTTTGTTAAAAAAAAAATCACATTATTCGTAGCGTGCTTAAATTCACGTAGTCGGGGCAACAGGGCAATAGCCTCGAAAATATTTGTAGAAAAGACAGAGGGAAGCAAATCACGTCGGTGAGAAAGTGATTGAAGTCGAGATGCCAAGTCAGGGTCGATTATATTGCAGATCCTTCTTTGGATTTTGTCACGAACTCAGAGATGAAAAGCAGGGTCATCTGACCAGGTATGGCAACAGTATTCAATAAGCCTCGAATGAACCCTCAGTTTCCCGCGACTGACATATGATATCTCAAACGGGCAAATAATCGAACCATTTAAATGGATTTCGTCGTTTCTAAACCACGCACTGTCTCCATTTGTTGTTGTGTTACGTTCATTTTTTTTCTTGTTAACGGTAAGGAAGGCGTTACAAATTTATGGCGCAACTTTATAGCACCCTCCTTAACTTACTGAGCACTCTTGTTACCCGCTACGTTACGAAATACTTCCTGGGGGCAATGATGATAAAGCAGTTGAGGTCTGTGTAATATTATAAGTATAAGGCATTTGTTGAGTATCGAACTCACACTAAATAATAAGGGTGTGTCCAACTAGCCCCGTGCCTTTTAGACGAGGAACTCTCCCTTCGTATCTCAGAGTAATAAATGGCTTTAAATGAACTCTCTTAATGGAAGATGATTACCTCGAATCTAATTGACTCATTTCGGCGTCTAACCGCCATTTAAATTATCAGTTGTCATTTTTTTTTTCTTTTCTATTGTTTTATTTTTTCTTTCTATTGTTTATTTTCGTATTATTTTCGCTTGGGTTTTTTTGAGTGGTTATTTATGTTGTATTAAATAGAACTTTTTCTAGCATTTCTCAGGATGTCGACAGAATTCCTCCTTTCTTTTATACCATAATTAGCAATATATATATATATATATATATATATATATATATATATATATATATATATATATATATTCAATTTAGGATTGAATTCTATAATTATGGAAAATCCATAACCGAAACATGCCTGCTATAAAGAGGACACCGTTATTAGATTTCTTTGCAAAGGCGTCACTGCCAAGGGAGATAATTCATCTCCAATTAGACTCGCTTTTAAATCTATTCATTTAATCAGACGACAATTACAAAACGGAATTTCCTAACGCCATAGATTCCTTTCGGGAGAGAATTCGTTCTCCCATATTACGATAAGAAAAGGACGACCATGTTCCAATTTCTACGCACTCAAACAATAACATAAAAAATTCAAGTGTAAATATATTTTTATGTAACAAATTACACAGTACTTATTTCGATCACCCGCGTTACTTAGAACGATTACTTCGCTACTTATAGAAATGTAAAAGTCTTGGCAATAAAAAGGCACTTGGTTATTTATGCTAATTTATTTAAATAATCCTCTGCTTATTGTTTGCGTCAGGTGTCAATATTTGCATGTAAAACGATGCACTAGATTACGTAACGAAATAATCATTTTAAGTTCTCTGAATATCGGTAACTTTTTAGTTTTTAATAACACAATACGATGGATTCATTTATTTTATATTTGGAGGAAGTCTTCATAGGCAATAATAAAAGTGTCATCTTCTTGACCATGGCTCTCCACAATTTCCTGTCTTTTGTAACTTAATAAATTTTATCTTTTTGTTATCTCCGCTAAACCCTGTTCTACCATTTATTTTCTCAAGATCGCTAGGTAGGTTACGGTTTTTTTTTCTGTCCCTTTTGCCTTCAGTCTGTCTTGTGAATATCTAATTTTTCAAACTCTATTTCCTCATTATGTTCCCTAGAAATTTCAGTTGTCTCTTCTTGATGTTAAGTATAAGTTTCCTATTTGTTACAGATGGCTGTATAATGTCACATGGCAATAATTGTAAGTAAAAAATGATGTGCACTTGAATAAGTAACGTAGTAATCATTTTAAGTTCTCTGAATGTCGGTGCCAATATCTATCTATAAAAGGCAGGATGTGTGTGTGTGTGTGTAACGAATGCACGGCCGCAATTTTCGACGGATTTGCACAAAAATTTACATGCACATGCTCCAAGTTAGCGAGAAGGCCAAGACCGACTTTGTATTTCCCAACTCCCATCGTTAGTGGAAATAATCGATTTTTTATGCTTTTACGGCAGTTTTCATGTAGTCTGCGTCCATTTTTTACTGGCCAGAGTGAAAGCCTATAGCTGGCTGTCACGAATAGACAGGAAGATTCTATTGGCCAGCGTGAGAGCCAACAGCTGACTGACACGAATGCTAGCATGCAAAAAACCCCTAAAAAAAAACAAACGATAGCTGCATTCGTCACAAGTGGGAAAAATTTAAATCTGCATGGCACTTTACTCCAATTGGTTCAGTCGCTTGCTTAAACTCAACATTGATTCTGATTCCGCAGAACTGGGTTGGATGTGAAAAAGTATTTGTTGTTAACATTCTTTTTTCATTCGGTTTTTCCAGTTACGAGTTCTTTTTTTTAAAGCTGATCGTTTTGTGTTCATTTTGTTTAGTTCTTTTTTTGTAAGAGATTTAATGTTTAGTATAGAGATTAGAAAAAAATCGCAGTGTGAGATAGGCAAGAAGTAAGGCATGTAGCAACATCAGCACGGCAAAAGGCACTCCTTTAAAGGCAAGGAAGGGCAAAAATATTTTAAGTCAAGTGATAGCGATTGCTGTATGAGTCGTACAATTTTTGAATCAAGCACGAGCAACGCCGGGCCATGCTGCTAGTATTTAATAAAAACAATTAATTTTTACATTTAATCCGACATCTTATTATTATTATTATTTGTCCATGCTATATTTCCTGCTTTGTATCCTGTAAAGCCGGGTCCAAACTATGGTCCTTCGGCCCTATAGGAGAATTGTCATTTAATTGATAGTACTTTTATTAGTATATGGGGTGTTCACAGTAGAGCGATCTTCTGGGCAACTTATATGTTGATGTTGCCTGGAACACTGTCAGTAAAATTATCCATTCCTTTTGTCACGAGGTCCAGAGCTCCGATTACTATTGGTGCAGTCTCGGTCTTCATTCCTCACATCCTGTTCATCTCGATCTCCAGGGCCTTGTATTTGAACAATTTCTCGATAATTTTCGTGGAGGTGTTTCTCTCAGATGGTACTGCTATGTCAATAAGCATACACTTCCTGAATTTCTTGTCTTTTATGATATTAACTCTGTTGGCTTTTATTTCCCAGTCAGTTTGAATTGGCATGTCACAGATGATAGTTACATCGTTATTTTGGGTAACTGTGTCTGCTTGGTGGTCATACCATCTCTCAGTGGTTTCGATCTTGCATATCTTCCAGTGTACATATGTCGCTACCTTGTTATCTCTGTGGGTATATTCATTTTTTGCTAGTTTTGGACATCCTGAGATAATATGGTCGATAGTTTCATCATATTTTCTGCAGGTCCTGCATTTCGGGTTAGTTCCATCCTTGATTATGTGACAATGGTAGGATCTGGTTGCGAGGTTTTGGCCCTAAGCTGCAATGATTCGGCCTTCTGTCTCAGCTTTCAGCGCGGTGCTCCTCAGCCACTGGTGTGTTTTCTGTTGGTCCACATCTGCTTGCTTCGTTCTTTTTAGGTATTTGCAATATCCTCTGAGTTTTTTTTTTCAATTTCCATTGGTCGGGTTGTTTTGCTTTCTGTTTGACGTACATCGTATCCGCTTCGTGATTTTGTTGGTAGGGTTTCAGGTATATTAATCTCTTTCTTGAAGAGTGCAGCTTCTTTGTTGATGGTGTAGATAATTGGTGTTTTGCTATTTGTAGGAGAGGGTCATTGGTTTTTGTGAGGTATGCTTATTATTATTATTATTACTACTAAACATTATTTCAGTGAATACCCGTATTTGAGTTGGACACATTTTCTTTAAGTTTTTTCTTCAATGCACAGGCCGGCAGACGAAATAAACGCCGTTTAAAAAAACGGAATGTTCTACTAAAATACGGCTATCCACTAAAAATAACTTTTAAAGTAGTAGTAGTAGTAATAATAATAATAATAATAATAATAAAAACAATTGATCATCTTGTAACAGGTTGCACGATATTGGCACCCACTGAATATAAGACCCGGCATGACAAAGTTGGCCAATATATGCATTAGAAAATCTACAACTTCTACGGGAAGGAAACTGAAAGAAACTGGTATGAACACCACCCAGACCCGGTTACGGAGATAGGACTTGCTACAATTCTATGGGGCTACACAATACACACAGATAGAAAAATCAAAGCTAACCACCCAGGCATTCTTATTAGAGACGGCAAACAAGAAATTGCCTCATTGGTAGTCCCAGTAGATTGCAATGTATCTTTGAAGTTATCAAAATACTTGAAATCGAAATCTCAAAAATGTGGCACGTAGGAACATCAACAATCCCTGTTGTGGTTGGAGCCCTCGGATTGGTTGGCAAAGATTCCAGTAGACCAATTGAAGGGATTCCTGGAAGTCCATGCCTCAAAGAAATACAAAACATGGTTCTCACGAGTACAGCCCACACCTTATGAAGGGCTTTATCTATGTAAAATATGTTTGTGTTTTTCTTTTTTTTAATTGTTCAGTGGAAATTTTCATGATGCCATTTCTAACCTTAGGTCTCTGGACAGGACCCGGAACGAAATGTGTACACACCAGAAATAAAAGGAAATAAAATAATAATAATAATAATATCTTCAAACATTACATTTAGTGGGTACATGTGTTTGTGTTGATATCTCTGTCTTTTTTTAAACAGTAACAATATGCGGTTTATCCTGCAAATATGTTTTGTTACAGTATCTACGTATGGCGCCCAAGTCGCCTTGGTTGCCTAATCCATAGAAAAGGAGAAAAAAGATTCCCCCCTCCCCCCAAAAAAAATGCCACACTGGTTAAGATTAGACACTTGAAAAGTAAATCAGAGGTATTGAATGGGAAATTTATTGCAGTCAATCTTCATCTACCCCCCCAGAAAATCAACACATCCAACCAAGATCAGAAACCTCAAGAACCATCTCTTTTATATCATCAGTGCATTTATTATTATTATTACTAGTATTGTTATTATTATTATTATTAGTAGTAGTAGTAGTTTATTATTATTATTAGCAGTAGTTGTAGTAGTAGTTTATTATTATTATTAGTAGTAGTTGTAGTAGTAATAGTTTATTATCATTATTATCATTATTGTCATTATTATTATTAGTAGTAGTAGTTGTAGTAGTAGTTTTTTATCTTTATTATTATTGTTATTATTAGTAGTAGTTGTAGTAGTAGCAGTTGTAGTAGCAGTAGTTTATCATTATTATTATTAGTAGTAGTATTTGTTGTTGTTGTAGTAGTAGTAGTTTATTATTATTATTATTATTATTATTATTATTATTATTATTTCCTTTGATTTCTGTTGTATCCTTCCGGGTCCCGACCAGAGACCTAAGATCAGAAATGACTTCATAACATCTTTCACTGTTCATTTTTGTAAAAAAAAAAAAAAACGAAAAAAACTAAGGTCACACATATTTAACATAGATAAATCTCTTCGTAATGTGTGAGCTGTAGTTGTGAGTACAATGTTTGTATTTCTTTAAGGCATAGACTTCCTGGAATCCCTTCAGTGAGTCTATCGGAACCTTTTCCAATCAATCCAAAAGTTCCAACTACAACTGGAATAATAGATATCATCATGTGCCACATTTTTGAGAGTTCGATTTCAAGGTCCTTTTATTTTGATAGATTTTTTTTTGAAGATCTTCAAAGATAAATTACAATCTGTAAAAACTTCCATGTCAATAAGAAAGCACATTCTGTTTTTGTGGTCTTTGATCACAATGTCTGCGCGATAAGCTTTTATTGTTCTGTCTGTATCTATTATAAAGTCCCATAAAATCGTAACAGGTCCTATCTCCGGAACCGGGTCTGGGTGGTGCTCATACCATTTCCTTTCAGTTTCCTTCCCACAAAAATTACATATTTCTCAAATGCAGATATTGGCCTACTCTACAATGAAAAGTTTTAGATTCAGTGTATACTAACACAGTACAAACTGATACAAGATGCGCAATTGTTTCTGGATATTTATCACAGAATCTGCATTTCGCGTTAATACAATTTTTCAGTGTATTATTATTATTATTATTATTATTATTATTATTATTATTATTATTATTATTATTATTATTTCCTTTGATTTCTGGTGTATATTCATTTCTTTCAGGGTCCCGCCCAGAGAGTTAAGGTTAGAAATGGCATCATGGCATTTTCCACTGAACAATTAAAAAAAAACACACAAATATATTTTACATAGATAAGGCCCTTCGTAAGGTGTGGATTTTACTCGTGGGAACAATTTTTTTGTATTTCATAAGGGATGGATATATATATATATATATATATATATATATATATATATATATATATCACTATTTATTCGAAAATTATAACAAAAATATGTTATAAAATCACTTAAGCACTCTTTTAAAAATAGTATTTGTTGGCTATTGGAATTTATTCAGTATACACCAATCCTATACTTGGGTATATATATATATATATATATATATATATATATATATATATATATATATATATATATGATAAAATATAGCTTTATATCGGATAATGTGTTCAATATCAGGGATAGAGCGTATGTAAATATAAAAGTGGACATTGATATCGATACCCAGAGGCGACAGTCTGAGGCTGATGATTGTTTCTAGTATGAAACAGACTGTCGCCTTTGGGTGTTGACTTCCATGTCCACTTTCATTATATATATATATATATATATATATATATATATATATATATATATATATATATATATATATATGCATTTGCATGTGTGCATATATATGTATGTATATATATATATATATATATATATATATGCATTTGCATGTGTGCGAATGTTATGCAGATGTATGTATTAAACTGTTTTAATTTAGTATATATTTTTATATTACTTCTCCAGATACGAACTCATGAAGCCACCCACGCACACACAGCTTTTGGTGGGACCGCCAATCAGCCTCCTACTCAATTATTTTAATTCATCTCATCTGAAAATACAATAACAGTTTTCTCAACAATTGTTCTTTCAGCCATGACTATGTGTTGGCGCATGCGCATATCGCAATGTTCCAGCGGCATCTTGAGAAGCCATTAAACTCCTACAGTGGCTCGACGTTTTCCTCTTCCCCAGGGAAAGATGTACTTTATTTCTCCATTTTTTATTCTTTTTTCATTAGTATTTATGTTCTTGGCATTTTAATTATTATTATTATTATTATTATTATTATTATTATTATTATTATTATTATTTAATAAACTTACCTTCATACAGCAAAGGCTCAAAAGCATTTGGTGGCTACTTCTGGCTGAATATGCTATCATAGAAAACAAATTTCAAGACAAGCTTGTTAGCCATTGGTCAATGGGCAATGTAATCAAGGTATTTACTAGGCTTGGATAAGTCTGGCACATGGCTAATGCTAATTAAGGGTCTGAGAGATTTTACTTTGTCACTATTGCTCAACGGCAATGTTTTTTTATTCTTTTTCGTTCTTTTACTTTTTCTTCGTCGACCAACACATTTTTATTTACACTATTTAGATACGGGCTATTTTCCTCATCTTTGTTGTTGTTATTACAACATCCATCCGGGTAACCTGCAGCGGTTTCGGAACAAAGATGAGGACAGTTGTCAGAATGTAAATGCCATTATTGACACAATAATAGCAACTCTTCATCTCAGAAATTCAGACAGAAAACTCGTTATGGTTCTTGAACGGATTCTTCCTTTTCCTCTTGGTCGTTATTTTCCTTTCTTCCTCTTTTTTATCCATTCTCCTCCTCCTCCTCCTCTTCTTCTTGGTCGTTTTTCCTTTCTTTCTCATCTTCATCTTTTGAGCTTTATTCTCTTTTGCAGCCATATCAGCATTTTCTCTTTTCAATCTTCCTCTTTTTTTTATTCTCGTTGTTAGTTTTTTCTTTTTTCCTCTTCTATCCATTCTCTTCTTCTTCTTCTTCTTCTTCTTCTTCTTCTTCTTCTTCTTCTTCTACATTATCGTTCTTTCTTTCTCCACTTGAATCTTTTCTTGATAATCGTTCTTTTTTTCAGCATCCATCACCTGAATTTTTCAATTTTCTTTCTTTCTTTCTTTCTTTCTTTTTTTCTTTCTTTCTTTCTTTCTTTCTTTTTTTCTTTCTTTCTTTCTTTCTTTCTTTCTTATTTTGCCTTTTCTTTTTTATTTAGTCTTTTCTTCTGCATCCATCTCCTCATTTTCCTTTCAATTTTCTTTCTTTCTTTCTTTCTTTCTTTCTTTCTTTCTTTCTTTCTTTCTTTCTTATCCTTTTCATTTTCATTCTTATTCTGAATCCATTTTTACGCTCTCCCTCCTCCTCCCCACCCACCACTTCTTCATCCTCCTCCTCTTCTGCTGCTTCTTCTTCTTCTTCTTCTTCCTTTTAACCTTTTCTTCTCTCTTCCTGTTGTCTTCTTCCTACTTTTAACCTTTCTAATTCTAGCCCCCCTATCTATCTATCTATCTATCTATCTATCTATCTATCTATCTATCTATCTATCTATCTATCTATCTATCTCTTTCTTCCCCTGTTCGTTTACCTTTTCGTTTCAGTTTTTGGCTCTTACTTTCTTCTTTCTTAAATCTGCTTCTTCTCACCCTCACTTCTCTTTAATTAATCGTCATTTTCTCCTCATCACACCATAATTTCGTTCTTATTTCTTTTGCCTTTCTGCACAGAAACCTTTTCTCTGTTGTTGCAGCGTTACTTAAGAACAATTTGCAATTAAAATCTTGTCATACACTATTAACCAAAAATAATCACCTCGACAAAAATGGGTAATTTTGGAACAGATTAAAATACCTAATAATCTTTCTTTGTTTTTTCTATTACTGGCTTAAATTGAGGTAGAACTTTGGGATTTCGCAGGAATAACAGGCCACTGTTGCAAGGCGAGGCGAGAAGTCTATTCATGTTGCAGATCCATCTGAGAAGCCATATTGTTTGTCTCTTCCTTATCGATCGTTTTTAAATTACGTTTCGTATGTCGATACTGTCATCAGATCGATGAACTTAAAAAAAAACCAGACAAATCCATCATATTCAATTGTTGACACCAGGGCCATTATTTTTATGTTTTTTCTTTATTAGTTCTTTCTTTCTTTCTTTCTTTCTTTCTTTCTTTCTTTCTTTCTTTCTTTCAGAACTTCGTCTTGTCTATTTATTTATTTTCTTCTGTATCTACGTCCTATCGTCTTTCCATTTTCAATTCTTCTCCTTTCTTTCTTTCTTTCTTTCTTTCTTTCTTTCTTTTCCCAACCTGTACATATCTATCTATCTATCTATCTATCTATCTATCTATCTATCTATCTATCTATCTATCTATTCCACAATATCTTTTTCAACTTCATCTTTTCTCCTCTTTCTTCTGTAAGTCTTTTTTCGTTGTTCTTCATTACTAAGTGGCACCATGCAAAACCTCGACATTGAATAACCACGAACCATTGACACGCCATGAAATCAACGAACACAACGTTCTTCTTTTCTTTCTTTCTTTCTTTCTTTTCCCAATTTTTTTTTGTTCTCATTAAATAGATTCAATTCTTTTGATTAGCAATAGGATAACTGTTTTTTCTCTAAGAACAAATTTGTCAAACCATTCATAGACTTAGATGATCGTATTTATAGCGGCATGGCAAACGCTAACGGCAAGGTTGGTGACAGAAATGAATACAAGACGAATTGTGACGAGGTGCGCCGCCAGAATTACATAACAAAGTGCGATGGATAAATTGTCGTCTAAATCCAGCAAAAATGGCACTAACGCTGACATCTCATTTTAGAAGATACCCAGGGTGCGATGAATAAATTGTTGTCTAAACGAAGCAAAAATGAAAATAACACTGACATCTCATTTTAGTAGATATGCAGGGTGCGATGGATAAATTGTCGTCTAAATGTCGCCAAAATGAAAATAACACTGACATCTCATTTTAGAAGATACCCAGGGTGCGATGAATAAATTGTCGTCTAAACGAAGCAAAAATGACAACAAGGTTGACATCACATTTGAACAGATATATTTACCAAAATTACAGAAAAATATGTTGAAAATATCTTGAACTACTAAAGAGTAAATTTATTCAATAAAATCGCCATTGGTTTCAAACACGACCTTCAGACGATTTCGGAATCTTTTGCAGCTTTCCTGGGCGGTTTCCTCATTTAAATTGGCATAAACCTTGCAATCAGTTCATCTTTGGTATTAAGAGGATTTCTGTTGGTCTCTTGCTCAACTGTGCCCCACATATAATAATCAAAGGGGTTGTAGTCTGGGGAGTTTGGTGGCCAGATGTTAGGGGTGATGTGGACTGAGGTCTCCTGCTTGTGTGACATGTTTCAGAGTCCTGTTGTCAGACACAGGGTCTTCCAGGAGTCACCTCTTGACCCTGGACAGCATTACCTCTTCAAAGCACTTGATGTAGGGCCTCCGTGTTGAGTCTGAGGCTCCGTGGGAAGATGAATGGAGGTATATTGTCACCACCACTAGTGATCGCTGTAAACACCTTCGTAATCACCATTAAACTCATCTGACTCTTTCCGAATCATCTGCACTGTCCTCAGATTGACACCCAAACACTCTGAACCGTACTGGAGCTTCTAGCACGAATGCCAAGCAGTACAGCATGCCGTTGCCAAAATTTTGGCAGAGTTAATTGCGTCATGATGCTCTTTTTCTCACAGATGGTGCCCAACAGACCCTACTATACTGCGAAGTCGACAAAATGAAATATACACACGAGAGTTACATAATTATCTACTATAAAAAAATTGAAACTGCTAACTTCATTGTCAACCATAAAACGACTGCAAGATTCAAATTAAAAGAGAACGAATATTTACAAACTTATGTCTCCCTTAAGAAATTTTTTCTAATTTTTGTCCACACACACACACACACACACACACACACACACACACACACACACACACACACACACAAAACACACACACACACACATATATATATTTATATATATATATATATATATATATATATATATATATATATATGTATGTGTATTGTGCGTGTATTCAGGCAGCATTTTTTCATTGATGCATGTTTCATTAATACTTAATATTTCCTCGTTTTCACTCTCGCGTGGTCTTGTGTGACGCCACGAGCTGTGGTGCGATTTTCGCTTCTGCCTCTCGTATACACGAGTTTGTCATTGCTTGGAAATCTATATCAGGAAGAAAGGGATTGTCAGTGGTCAGGAATGAATGCAAGCATTACTGATAGAATAGGGCTATTATATGTATAATGTAAATGCATTGCTAATGATTTTACTATAGAAATGCATTGAAAATCAGGTAGAAAGGGATTTCATATAGTGTTTTGTAAGACTTAGTATGAGCAAAACAAATTCATGAGTTTAAACGAAAAAAAGACCCCAGAATGACGTCAAAATCCGCGAAAAGCTGTCATCCTTTAAGGGTCAGTTGCACTTAATTTAATTTGTAACGCACATAAATGTAAGTAGAAAAAAGCAAATGTTGGTAAGATAGCGAGGTTCACAAACCACTGACTGTGGTCGCCTAATTAGGCTTGCTCCGGTCGAATGCTTCAAGTGTTGTATGCATCGGCCATGAGCCAAGCCCAATTATTATTATTATTATTATTATTATTATTATTATTATTATTATTATTATTAATGTACCCGTGTTGTCAAAAGTGACAGCAATTGTCAAAATGTTTTAATAGTAAGATGCAATGAAAGCCTTGAAATGAAAGTCTTGAAACAATGTAATTGAGATTCAATAAATGGTGGATAAAGAATTCACAATTAAAATAGAGGTCAATGAACCTTTTAATTTATCCGTTCCCATTATAGTTTTAGACTCTTAATTGTATCTAGGATTTATTGATTACTCCTGGTCTTATATAAATCACTTTTTGCTCAATATGTTTTCATGTTAACAATTTTGAGTGCTTAATGTAACAGTAAAATGGAAATATCTTTCGAAAGAAAAAGATTAGCAAGAGAACGGCAAAGATGGAAACGACGAAGCCTATTTCAAGATCAATTTGAAGTAAGATGATCTCATAAAAGTATCTGAGTGTCTCGCATGAAAGGCTGGAACAAATAAGACTGCAATTAAAAACACAGGAGAGAAAGAACTGTTTAAACGATTCATTTTGATTAGGAAGTAATTTTGTCTAAATACAGATAAATATTTTTTTTGTATAGATTATTAAAATGATCAAGGGGAATAATCATTTATAATCACTTCCGTTCCCTACAAATGGGACAGAAAATATACAAATAAATATGCCGAAAATATACATTAATAATGATAACAATAATAATTTTATTTCCTTTGATTTCTGGTGCATATTCATTTCTTTCCGGGTCCCAACCAGAGACCTAAAAGCAGAAATGGCATCATGACATTTTCACCTGAGCATTTTTTTTTTTTAAATTGACAGATATTTTACATAGATATGGGCTGTACTTGTGAGGACATTTTTTTTTTGCATTTCTGTAAGGCATGGGCTACCAGGAATCCCTTCAGTGTGTCTATAGGAATCTTTTCCATCATTCGGAGGGCTCCAACTACAACTTAAGTTTTTGATATCCTTAAATGCCACATTTTTTAGATTTCGATTTCAAGATTCTTGTATTTTGACAGTTTTTTGATAATCTTCAAAGATACATTACAGTCTACAGGGACTGCCATGTCAACAAGAAAGCAGATTCTGTTGTTGTTGTTGTTGTTGTTGTTATTATTACCTAATGTTCTTACGGCCTCCTGTCCCGTTAATGTATTTACTACAGTATTTGTAAGCAAATGAACACTGTGTTCTCTTCCATCCGTGCCTATCGCGCATATGTCTTTCTCCATGCCTGAACTCTTGCAAAGGACGTTCACCCGAGCTTTCGTTCACACTCTGAAACGACCCCACAACGTCTATGTTTTACTTTCTCACACAGTTTTAGTACTCGCCCTCCGTCAGAATCACCAATCCTTTTCACAACACTCACACGCGCGCGCGCACACACACACACACACACACAGAGTCTCCCTCTATTAGTTATAATCACAGACATACCTCATTTCTATTTCCCCACTCCCTCTCTAACTACCCCCTCTCTCTTTCTCCGTTATCTTTCGGGCTTTTATTATGGACCCACAAATCACACACACCAACATACAGAATTTATCTCTGTATCTACATACACACACACACACACACATTTAATTTATATACCCCACTCTCTTTTTCTCTCTCTCTCTGTCAGCATTAACTTTCCCTTTTTAATGCACACACACTCAATCACACACACATGCAAACACACAGAGACTCACACGCATACACACACTTCTATTCCTCTTTTACAAACAACTACACATAAATTCATCTGTGTGTTTACACAGACAACTATATATAAATTCATACATAGATACACACACACACACACACACACACACACACACATATATATATATGTATATATATATATATATAAGGGATATGGTTTTACGGTATACTAACCTATGGGATAAAGTCCTCAATATAAGAGATAGAGCGTATGCAAATATAAAAGTGAACATTGAAGTCAAGACTCATAGGCGATATATATATATATATATATATATATATATATATATATATATATATATATATATATATATATATATATATATATATATATATATATATATGATCGGCATTTAAACTAGCTCCTGCGGAGAATTTTTCATTGGACCTTGATCACAATACGTAGGGAGGGGTAGATGCGATAGGCAACAATAAACTACAGAAGAACTCAGAATTGATCGCTGCATTTAAGTATTGCATTAATATTTAAGCTTACCTTTTAAAAGTTCAAGGATAATTCTTCTGCCGCCACTTAATGTATAGGCAATTTGATGTACATAGGTCCTTACTTTTCGTACAAACAATTATTTTTATTTCATGGGTGACTTTCGCTGGATTTCGCCATTAATTTCGATTATTTCCAAATTATAAAAATTGTTATCGTATAAAAAAATTCGTCTCCAAAAATCATATAAAAAATCGCTGAAAACATTCGAAATAATGAACACTTGGGAATCCAAAATTTCAGGATTGCCGGTCTGGATCCACACCGGAATGTCTTTAATTTGCTCACGGAGTTGTATGTAATTGTATGATATGTTGAACTACGGCCTCTAGGAGTAAAGATGAAAAGGTGTGACACACCTGACATTCGCATTTATTATATATATATATATATATATATATATATATATATATATATATATATATATATCATCAATATGAAAAAGTTTTTTCACTTAACTCATATTTACTTCGAAATTTCGTGGCTGCATAAACCAGAGTAGGCTAATCAAACCAGAGTAAAATCAGTCTATATTTCTGAGATGAGGTATTATGTACACTATTTACATTATTTGGACTATTGTTTTAATCTTTGTCACCATATTTATTACAACGTTTCAGCCGTTGTACGTTCCGGCCTTCTTCAGGTGGTTGGAATGTCGAACTGAACCCTTTATTTCGCTCACTGGGGTAGACTCTTCTAGCTCCACGTGCGATGTTTTAATGGATGTCAGTTATCTGTTATCTCCTGTTAATTCCCCTCTCCAAATTCTCCACTGCCTTAACCGGGTTTTGAACTCACGCTCTTTGGGTCCTGTCACTGGATCTAACTAATGCCTTTATCCACTGTGCCATGTATCCTTGAGGAAACGTTGTAATAAATATGGTGACAAAGATGAGGATAATAGTCCGAATAATGTAAATAGTGTACATAATACCTCATCTCAGAAATATAGACATATACTGAAAGGCTGAAACGTTGTAATAAATATGGCAACAAAGATGAGGATAATAGTCCGAATAATGTAAATAGTGTACATAATACCTCATCTCAGAAATATAGACAGATACTGAAAGGCCGAAACGTTGTAATAAATATGGTGACAAAAATGAGGACAATGGTCCGAATAATGTAAATAGTGTACATAATACCTCATCTCAGAAATATAGACAGATATTGAAACGCCGAAATGTTGTAATAAATATGGCGACAAAGATGAGGATAATAGTCCGAATAATGTAAATAGTGTACATAATACCTCATCTCAGAAATATAGACATAGAGTAACCGCCTTTTCTATTCCAACAGCGTCTTCTCTGGGACTTTCCGACAGTGGAGCTCCCTTGCTTCTTCTGGCTTCCCCCATGACTATAATCTTCAAATAATCAGATCTAATGTCAATCGACATATTATAATGCCTTGATCCTTATTTCCGTCCTTCTCTATATTTTTTCCTCTCATACCTTATCTTTTGCTCTCATTCTCTGTAAACCCTTGAGTGCTAGTGACACTCCCACTTTGCTTGGGGTGAAATGCTTAAAAAAATCCCTTCCTCCCAGTATTGATTGGATCCTATAATCTAGAAGGAAAACTCTGAATTCAACTCCTAGAGACGGTTCGACCCTCTTAGGCTATCTTGCCCAAGAAAACATTAATGTTGCTTACGACTTCATCACATGTGGATCCCCTTAAAACCTGATGTGTTAAAGGACTTGTGATCCTGTTCTTGATATATATTTGTCTATATTTCTAAGATGAGGTATTATGTACATTATTGACATTATTCGGACTATTGAGAAAACAACTTAACTCATGTGGTAAAGCGATCATGTATATGCCTGGCGTGCAAAATGAGTGAATGAAAAGAATAAAGAAATATGGCCGCCCGGACACCTTAATTTAAGAAAGACACGGTCTCGGAGCTAGAAGAATTCGTGAGAGTGGGTGAACGTATGCAATTTTTTTTTTTGCGAGATCAGCTCGGTATAAAAAAACACCACGCGAGAGAGGATATGCAGTTCGCTCGTGAACTCGCTGCTGCTTGTACGGAGAGACTTTGTCAGTTGAGATAACTTGAGTCAGTTTCACGCGGTTTTTAATATTTAGTTGTTCTCCTAAACTGGATGCCAACCAAAGCTATAGCCAGTTCAGTCTAGTCGGCTATTTAACTCATGCTTGGTGAGGGGCAGATAGATTCATAGCTTTTCCCAAAAGCATTATTGCAAAAAATGAATGCTAAAGACTAGTGCCGGGTTTGAATTCGGCTTATCGGTTCCATCAGCGACAGTATCCGTTACGCTACCTATATATCGCTATGATTTCGCAAATGTGGGGTAAGATCATTTTCGGTAAACTTAATCATAGGATGGATCAAATTTTTGTCTCTAAATAGATGCAACAGTAAATTTGCAGATCAAACCCCGGAAACCATTTGCGGAAGAAAATCATTTAGGACTTATGGACAATTATTCGGCTTTATTCTCGTCTGGTCCTGCTACCATTACTGGCGTTGTTTACATACGTTTGCCTCGAGTAGTATTGCGCGGGAGCTTACTTAGTTAACGGCTTTTTTACTGATCTTATCTTCTTCCTCGTCTTGATTACTCCGCAATTCGCGAAATTTAAATGCCTCTTTATTAGCAAATCACTGAAAAACCAGCAATTTTGGCTTCAAAAATTGTTGAAATTAGCACTTTATATATATATATATATATATATATATATATATATATATATATATATATCGACAGACAGACTGTATCACTGCTCATCAGTGTGACTAGACATCCGATCGCTTCAAGATGGGATCGAAACCCGGCTGATTTGGCATCAATCGGATGATCTACCTAAGCTATTGGCGCCTGGTAGAGTTCGCGAAATTTAATTTAAAGTTCGCGCATTGCGCAGTAATCAAGACACGTAAAGCTTTACTACTCGAAGCAGAATATGTAAACAAAGCCAGTAATGGCGGCCGGGCTGTAACCGCGATGCGAATGAGTCCGAATTTATATTGTCAATAACTCCTAAACGGTTTTCTTCCGCAAACTTTTATTGTTATTTTCGAAATAGGCATGCAGATTTATAGCAGTGTGGAAATTTTCATTACAATTGGTTTCCGGGGGTTAATCTGCAAATTTACCGATACAACCCTTACTCCTTCCTACCCGCAACCTCACCCCAAAAAGCTGTTGCCTCCGTTTTCAACCTTGACATGATTTCAACACACACGTTTCACGCACACACGTTTCACGCACATACACATGTTTTGTTTGTTTCTCTCTCTCTCTCTTTCTTTCTCTCTCTCGCTCTGCCACCCTCTTCATGTCTGTACTTCCTTCATAAACTGTTCAGGAAGACCAGAAGGCCGAACACCTTACTCTCAACATATGTGTTCTCTGATCGCTCGAGTGTTGGAATGTGACCCATTGACCTGCTAGTTAAGAAACGACTAGACAGGAATGTTACACCCTCTCCCCATCAGCCTGCCCCTGCCCCATGGCCCTGCTCGTTGCCCTGAGAGAAGGTAAAAAAACAGTACCGTGGGAATCCAGTACCGCTTGGCTCTGTGTGATGATTTGTATCTCATGATAACTGTGCTTGGTAAGTGGTTGAATTTTGATGGTCATGGCGGGAAGGGGAGAGAGTTAGTTGGTGGGATCTGGAGAAATGAACGATGTCCGGCCACACACATAATTTTCCCAGACACACCAAGCGCTCTCCGTTTTTTTTTTCTCTCTCTCACCCACAACCTTCGTACAAATAGACGTTCATATTGCAGCCATATATAATATAGACACACAGACGAGTGTGTTGGTAAGAGCATTGATATCTATCTATCTATCTATCTATCTATCTATCTATCTATCTATCTATCTATCTTTTATCCAACATTCATTAAAAACGACTGACGGTACTCCGATTAAGCTTTTTTATTCAGTCTTTCTTGTATTCCAATACTGATTTCTTTTCAAACAGTCCGAATGTTCTATATATCCTAACGCTTTCGGCTATTCTCTTAGCTATTATCAAGGATTTTTGTTTTTTAATTTTTTTTTTAAATGAGTGTGTTGATTTTATATATTTTCTAGAGTGATGGGAATGTTTATTTTTTATTTTCTAAACACGGTCAGCATATTGTAGCCGTGTTCATTGTTCATGTTATTGAGTGTTGGCTTTTTCCATGTTTAAAATGAGTCCTAACACACACACACACATACACACACACACACACACACATACATACATATATATATATATATATATATATATATATATATATATATATATATATATATATATAAAAGTGGGCATGGAAGTCAACACCCAGAAGCGACAGTCATGCTAAACGTAATCGTCAAGCACACAATCAGACTATTGCGTTTACGATGACTGCCGCTTAGGGCGGTGTAATGGTTAGCAAGCTTGTCTCGCTAGAACAATTACGACTGAATATGGGTGCGCCATACTTTTGGCCTTGTGCCACATTTAATTTACGCTTGGAAAATCACTTCCGCTTTTAGGTGTTGTCCTTGATGTCCACTTTTATATTTGCTTACATACACTCTATCCCTTATATTGAGCACTTTAACCCATATATATATATATATATATATATATATATATATATATATATATATATATATATATATATATATGTATGTATATATGTATGTATGTATGTATAATTGTGTATTTGGGTAGCAATCCTTCATTTATGCATGTTTCATTAAAAACGACAGACAAATTACTACGGTTAAGCTTTTTATTTGATTTTTCTTGTGTGTGTAGAAACTGTCCAAGTGTTCAATAAGTTCCGCCCCCTTTCGGCTATACTTTTAGCCATTATCAAGGATGATTTTATTTTTTCAGTTTAATTGAGTGTGTTCGTCATGCGTATGTTTTTAGTGTGTTATAGAGATATTTTATTTTCCGAACACGGTTAGCACATCGTGACCTTGTTCCTTAGTATTGCTAAGAGTTATCTTTTTCTTTTTTTATTATTAGAGCTTCCATTATTAACCTTTTTTTCACAAGTGGATGAGGTTATTATGCTTGTGTTTTCTACTAGTAAGTTTCGAATGGACTCTGGTATGTTTGTGTGTGTTTTTAAATGGGTTCTAATAGAGTTCTGGTCAGGTAGGTGTAACGTAAGGCGTCTGGATAGGCATGTAGTTGTGTGACCGATGTAATTATTTATGAGTTCGGTTTGATCAGGAACACAGGATAAAAGGTACATTTAGAAATAATAAAGAACAGAGACGGGGTTAAAGGGAGATAAACGCGGATTCGAAGTCAGAACATTATCATTGATAACTCTCTCCTCCAATTTGCGGATCCTAGTTACTATATTCTTAATATTTGATATAATGCAAAAAATATCACAATCATAAAATTGCTCAATAATTATTTATAACTATTTCTACTGGGACTCATGTATACAATTACAAGTCATCCATAATAATATTTTAAATTTATTTTGAAATCATATTTATTTTTGGCAAATTAATTTTTTGATGACTTTCTAAGTCTTTGTTTGTCTTTCAATCATTCCGCCTCACCTGCTATCCTCTTCC
Organism: Acanthosepion lycidas; assembly: GCA_963932145.1. Taxonomy (NCBI): domain Eukaryota; kingdom Metazoa; phylum Mollusca; class Cephalopoda; order Sepiida; family Sepiidae; genus Acanthosepion; species Acanthosepion lycidas. Next base: position 90,332,575 of record OZ010599.1, on the reverse strand, counting down.
GCCTCACCTGCTATCCTCTTCCGCTTCACCTTCTATCCTTTTTCGCCTCACCTGCTATCCTCTACCACCTCACTTGCTATCCTTTTTGTCTCACCTGCTATCCTCTTCCACTTCACTTGCTATCCTTTTCCGCCTCACCTGCTATCTTTTTTTTGCCTCACCTGCCATCGTTTTTGCCTCACCTGCTATCCTCTTCAGACTCACCTGCTATCCTCTTCCGCCTCACCAGCTATCCTTTTCTGCCTCACCTGCTATCCTTTTTTGTCTCACCTGCTATCCTTTTCCACCGAAACAATAAGTTTGGAACCATTATTTTAGAAAATGTGATTAATGTCAACTGACTTAGAGATCGACAAATTTGATGGAGTAAAAAAAGAAATGTTCATTCAAAGAAGAATCTAACATGGATTCCATTTTTTTGTTTTTATCCAGGAAACAACTTCATTAGCACCTAACAATTAGGACACAGAAATCATCAAGATAAAATAGCATTGAATTATCGAGTTTAGAAATGCTCTTCTTCCGGTCGGACTTTCGAATGTCTATATCTGTTAAGTTAATTTTCATATCCGAAATGAAAACAAATTATTTTTTAAGCAATAAACGGATTTTTTTAATCTGACATATTCGAATAGACATTTGAATGTTTGTTTTTAAGCAGTGAAATTAATGTCTACCATCCTAATGATTGAACATATTAATATGATAATATCAATCAATTAATCTATTTCTCTCTCTCACTTTATCTCTCTCTCTCTTTCTCTCTCTTTCTCTCTTTCTCTCTATACATATATATATATATATATATATATATATATATATATATATATATGACATCAGGCTTCGAATCTCATCATTTGTCAGGAAGACTTCCTGATCTTATCGGAATGGATCGAGCTGGATCCCAGCGTGTGGCACCTTTGAAAAGTGCTTGAAAACCATACCATGGGCTGACCCAAGCCTTGTGAGTGAAATTGAGTAGATGGAGCTTGAGTGCCGTCGATAGCAGTGCTAGCACAAAGCCATAAATCATCGTGCCCGAGGGTTTGAGCGTGCTGGCCTTGTTGAAATTGTTGATCAAGCTAGATAACACGCTAACTAAAGTCTGGTCAGCACAGTTGCAATATAAACCACAGGTGGGCTCTGTGGGGATTGAATAAATACAAATGCACCTGAGCAAGCGTCTGCAATAGGGATCGGCTAGCCGCCCTACTAGACGAGTATACACACACACACACACACACACACACGTGTGTGTGTGTGCGCGTGTGTGTACTTTGTAGCGTTTATGTTAAGAAAAAACTAATATCAGCAAGTGGTTGGGGCGGGGTTGCTTTAAAGTGTCCTTACAAGTAGTTTTTTTTTTCTATTCAAATTATAAGTGTATATGTCAGGGGGTTCGAGTTTGAGTCCGTCCATACAGCGTTTTGCGTGTGAAAGAGATTACAAGAGGTGGCGTGGGGAGAGAGGGGGCAAAAAGGACATTTTTGTAAATGATATGTGTCTGCGTGTAAAAGTTAATTTATGCTCGGGAGAGCGAAAAAAATTGGCCCATATTCATTCATTCGGATACGCGTGAATTACTCCGAAGCGGACATGTCTCTAGGAAACTTGAATGAATGGGAAAAACGAATTGGGGTCTACACGGAAAGAATATTAACACAGTCATGCACACGCACACACACACACACACCATCACGCGCGCACACGCACAGTCATACACAGAGATACACACAAAGACTCATGTACAAGCACAAACACACATACTAATGCGCACAAATGAACACACAGGCGCACATACTCATCGGCGCACACAAACACTCAGGCACACACACCAGCAAAAAACATAGACACATTCACGCGTACATACACACACACACAGATCCATGCAAACACACGCACTCACACACGCAGATATACACACACTTTTGCATACACACCTGCGAACACTGACACGGGAACACACGCACAGGCACACATAGACACACGCAGAAGCAGACATCCACACTCATCATGAAAATACACACGCATAAACATAAATACACACTTGTGCACACACGGAGACACACAGACACATTCTGTAATACAGACAGACAGACAGACACACACGCGCGCGCGCACACACGCACACCTACAGATATTCTCGGGGATACTCACGCACATTAGGGCAGACACTCAGACTCACGTACGCATACACAGACACAGACATAATCACGCACACTCAGAGACACACACACTCACGGACGCGAGCGTAAACACGAGCACACACACGAACACATATGTAAACATACATACACACAGTAAAAAAATGTCGTTGGGTCAAAAGTAGTCTAAGGAAGAGACCAAAAGGCAAATTACGAATTGGTGATGGCGAAATCAAAGAAGTGTAACAGTTTAAATATCTGAGAAGTATTTTAACAGAGTACAGAAGGTGCGACAATTAAATCCGAAGGAGCATTGGGATAGCGAAAGATGCCTTCCAAAAGCTAAGCAAAGTATTAAAAGAACCCAACAATTCTTAAATGTGGCAGAAACATCAGTTAACTGGACGAAATCAATGCGGGACTATAATAATATAAAGCATTCATTCATTCCAAGCTCTCACATAGACACGCACTCATTCAGACACAACAACAAATACGAAAAACACACCCGAAACGCAAGGTACCCCGCATCCACCAGAGAACTGACATTACTGACCACCTAACGAGGGAGGGGATGGGAAATTAAACCAAAGAAAAAATGTGGACAGAAATAAAAGGGGGCCAATGAGCATACATCCCCTAACTATATCAACTGGAATGAAGAAACTAAAGAAACAAAAAACAACCCTACACTAGCCTAATTTCGGGCGGGGTTAGCCTATGTTCAATACAGGGAAAACAATATCCTCATGCCTAACCTGCATCAAAGTTCCACTGCAAGTCGACACAAACGTACAAGATTCAACCACCTTTCGCCAAATTCTGATGAAGTGAGCCACCGCTTTTCCGTCCCAATCTTGACTTTAAGCTGATGCTTAAAGTACACGATCAGTTGGGAAGAAAAGAAATTCTCGCCTCCATAGAATCCCTTCTGACGTGTCGTCCAAATCACGACTCTCATGACACATAGCAAGCATAAGAACACGCAGTGTTCAGCCTTCGTCAACGGCGGTGCCATATTGCTACAAACAGAACTGGCCTCAAGGACAATGAACTTTCTTTGCAGCATGCGGAACATGAGGCCTTCAACAAACTTGCACAACGGCGCTATGACCCTGCAATGAAAGAAGGCGTGACCAATGGTCTCGACTTCCCCATCACAGGGTCGGCAGTTTGGAGATTTCTCCAAGCCCGTTGAACAAATTCTTTTGGCGACCGAGAGGGCCCCACGAATCACCAGCCAGGTGAGTGATTCCTCATCGTTATTGAGACATTTCAACTCGGACGCCCAAGGCCATATTGAGTGAGTCTCCTGCTTCGTAAGACCGAGCTCGTCAGTCAGCTCATCACGAACGGACCCCCTGACTAACACCTGATATAATGCCCTACGAGACAACGCCTGAACGTTGGAGAGGCCATCCGACGCTCATAAGAGGCGTTTCAGAGCAAGACGACATTCGCGATGGAAGGAGCATTCGGTGGGCCTCCTCCACACACAAGCGCACACTTCTCAGGGATGGGAAGTTCTTAAGGGGGTCTTCCTTCCAGAAGAAGCCCTCCTCATCCGAATTGCGACACATTCGATCTAGGAACGCGATGCAAAGCATATACTGTCAAATCTCAATGCTAGGCATACCCAGATCGCCTTCAGATGGGTGGAGGCAATAAATCTTCTGACATACCCTAGCAGTCTTGTCTCTCCACAAGGAGAACAAGAGCTTTACTAATGACATTAGTATGGTATACGGAAGTGGAAGCATAGAGAGTCGGTAAAGGAGAATCGGATAGATGTGTGAAACACATATTTTCACCCTCCCATTTAAGGAAATATTCCTCCGAGACCACAGATTAATTGCGATCTCGGCCTTCCCTTGTACCCCCGACCAATTCATTCCCAACTGGATATCAGGATCGAACCAGACGTCGAGTATCTTGACCAGCACGTCCACCCAGAGGAAATGTTTGGGAAGAGAAACTACCTTTCACGCGTCCAACCGCAAGCCAACAGTCTTATCACGGTTGATCTTGGCCCCTGTCACCATCTCATAACCACTGTTTTCTTTGCTGACTTTGGCTCTGCTCAACACAAGAACCGAAACGTCATCAGCATAGGCAGAATACCTGGCCGAGGTGGTAGCACCAGGCAGGGAAATTCCGCGTAGGGCCGGATTCGTCTTTAACTTGCGTAGGAAGAGTTCCAACACAAGAACGTACAGCAAAGGCGAAATGGACGAATGGAGCCAGACAATACGAAAAGTTCCGATCGTACTGCATTCACTTCCACCAGCGCACCGGGAGTCGCATACAGAAATCGGATCCAGGTGTGAAAGTATGGCTCAAAACCGGCCGCTGAAACAGCAACTTCCAGAAATCGATGGTCAACACTATCGAAGGCCTTGGACTGATCTAGATCAGTGCGGATTCTCTGTCGACTTTCTCTATCAAGTGTACCATATGAAGGTTGTCCTGAATAGTCCCGCCTTTCACAGCACAAGTCTGCTCGGAAAGGACTTTAGCCAAAATCTTTAACTCAGTATTTAGCATAAGGCGAAAGTTACCTAACCTATCCCCACCGTTCTTGCTTTTGCGTAGCAACTTGATCACACTCCTGATGAAGCACTGGGGTATAGACCCCAGCTTCATCCAGTTGCCGAAAATCAGTTCCAGCAAGGCAAAAAAACGACCGACTGCCCCAAGTACACGTCGTAGGGAAGATCATCTAATCCCAGAGATTTGTTCAGACCAACCTGCTTCAACGCATCCCAGATTTCCGACTTCCATAATTGGACCCTTGCACATAGTCGCTTCAGCTGCCTCAATACAGTGTAAGTCAGCTAAATAGGTGTCGAACTGAGCAGGGCTCGGACCCGGCTTCCTGAAAGTAGTCACGAAAAGCCTCACATATGCCAATGTTTGTAGTTACGATCCGCTTATCCGGTAATGTGACGCAAGCGATATGTCGCTGAGATGCATTCCAAGCTTCCTCTGCACGCAATTCAGCGGCCATATTCGTTGCCTCAGAGGACATTCTTTTTAACCTAGCCCAATTACCAGAGCTTGATCCTTCTTGATAAGCCAAAAGGCCAACTCTGCTTTACCTAACGCTACGTCCCACTATCATGGGATTTGATCACAAGCCATTTGCTCCGCTAATCTAATCTAGATTGAGCCGACGACTATAATCAGCAGCAAACGTTCGAATTTTAGATTTTAAATTATCCCACCAGACATTCCCAACCACAGTCCCCGTCAGTTCCCTCTGTACCATTAGTAGCAGCTGGTTCCGGAAATCTTGCTCTCCAAATAATGATGAGTTTAATTTCCACTAGCCAGCCATCTTAATCTTAGGCTTATCTAAGTTTACACGGACCCGGACGAGCCTATGATCCGAATAAACTATATAATGGAAACTTGAACACGCTAAGAGTCCTATATCGACTCTCCTGACTAAGACACGGTCGAGGTAGTTAGAACGCACCTCTATACCCAATCTGCCACTATAAGTCCAAGTCCATACGACCTCCAGAAGGTGTTCATTCCGGTACTTATCGACAAAATCAAACTTGTCGATAAAGTCCCGAAATGGTTTCACGTTCCGGTTGTTAGTACCCGAAATTGACCCTATACGATCTATGTTAGGGCTAAGGACGGCATTCCAATTCCCCGCTAAAACTACCCGACGAGATGTCGTCAAAAATAGATCGATCTGTCGAAACAAAGCAGGCCGCTCAGAATGGACACTGGACGCATAGACCCCAATGAGACGAAGTGACTTATGGCAACATATGGTAACATCCAGCTCGCAAAATCTGCCCGCTGGATCTGCGAAGACAAGAGCACACGCAGCCTTCAAAGACTTGCTCACCAGCCAAGAGTCACCTCTCGAGCGTCCATCAAAACATGCTGAATAGTGGGAAAACAACTAGACAGAATGCCTTCATAACTGTGAGAAGAAAAACGGGTCTTTTGCACGCAACATATATTCACCCCGAAACGCTGAAGGTTACGAGAGTGCCTCGCCCTGCGAGACTCCGACCTCAGACATTGGGCATTCAAACTTGCTAATCAGAGAACCATAATGAAACCGATTGGGGTTGCTCTCTTGCATTAAACATGGCTTGGGAAAGGAGACCGACACTCTCTCCCATCGAACCAGTTGCGATCACAGTCTTGATGGTTCCATCGAGAGACAAGCCGCCAATGTCTAACAGGAAGGTTAGCTTTAATACAGGGAGGCGTGAACAAAAAGCAGGAACCTCCCTGAACAATATTGCTGTAATTTTCGACAGCTTCATTGTTGAAGCAGGCCATGGGCGGAAACATTCCAAACACTTCGTTTGCCTCCGCAACCATGGCCCAAATCTGCTGACAAGCTTCACCACCTCGGACAACATTTAAGACCCTATTAGCTTTTGTAAAATTTCTAGGGTCCTCAACATCAGGATTGTTTATTTTTCCTTTTCCTGAAATGCAGCAACGCCTTGTCTTCCACTTGTTTGGAAACCCGGCACACGTCTTCCCCTGCGTTATAAACAGGTTTAGACTTTTTATTGTGTGCTGAATCCATTGTTTCCAGTGAAGGACTTTGCCTTTCTGTTGACAGGGGGGAGAGGTTAGGGCTAATAAGGATACTGGAAGAGATAGGATGATCCTTGGAAGCTGATCTCATGATGGGGGCCTTTTTTAAAGTTGTCATTTTATAGGGAGAGGGAGATGGGGGTCTCAGGACTGAAGAAGGAGCTATGGTGTGTTGTTTTGTTGAAGACGGTGCCGAGGAGTTGGGGACAGATTTTTTTAAAAGATGCTTCTCTTTAAAAGATTCCTTAAGTCTCTCCACTATTTCGAAAGATGTCTCATATTTTAGCTTTTGCTGTCGAAGTTTTTCAGAATAGCTGATAGTGGGGGTGGGTCTGTTTGTGTTGATACTCGTAGGAGCTTCAGTGGGCCGAGGGCTCGCTGCCCTGAACTTCCCACTAGCCTTACGAACAACCTGTCATTCCACTTTTACCTTCTCCGCAACCGCAAAATTGGTAGGCAAAGGGTTTTCAGGGAATGGGAACCGTGAGACGTACCCAACCGGGGGTTTCACCACACCGGTCCAGGCTTCTGGCATACCCATTACCGGCAAGACTGAAACAGCAGACTCGGGGGATTTCGGTCGACGGGGGCCAGAATTCCAGAGGCCTTCTTCTGGGCAGGAAGAGGAGAGGTGACCAGTCTCTTCGCACTTCCAGCAAGTCGGTCTTATACCTGTGACTACGATAAAAAGGAAATTAACGTAAACGGAATTTGCAGTTCAAAAATAACAGTTTAGTGCCAGAAAACACGTCTGGTGACAATCACCGGTCAACAGGGGTCTGCAACAAAAGAAACTCCCGCTACTATCATAGGGAAGAGCTCATTCGAACAATTACCATGAAAATATTTATAGAAAAGGCACAGGGAGGCAATATTACGGCGGTGGGAAAGTGAGTGAAGCCGAGCCGTCAGATCAGGATTTTTCTTTGGATTTTACGAAGGTGTCTAAATAAATAGCAGAGCCACCATATGTAGCAGAAATATTCTAATCATGGACAAATGATAGACTTATAGATGCTGGGGAGAGCCATTATCACTAACGTCCTAAAGGGAAACGGTACATAGAAGAAGAAGAATGTATACTTTCGAAACTTAATAATCACAATTTCGATTTCCAAAATGTTTTTTTTTTAATAAAACATAAATGTAATTTGCATAGACGAAGAGACATTGTCAGTACCATGATCTATGAAGTAATACTCAACTGATCTATGAAGTAATACTCAACTGATCTATGAAGTAATACTCAACTGGGCGAGTTAGAGTTTATCAAATGATCTTATTAAATTAGTACCGAAGTAATATCGGATACGAAAACATTAGAATAAATGACATACAGAAATATTAAAGAAAATGAATTCATTGCAACCTGATTTCTAAAATAAAACAGTAAATATGAAAACCAAGTGTTCATATTATTAACGTGAATCACGTTTTGCCTCGCTAATATTGGCATCAAACTTTACATATATAATTGTCATTGTGCTTGTCTGTTATTTCTCCCTCTCACTCTCCCTCTTTCTCCCCCTCTCTCACTCTCTCCCTCCACACACACACACACACACATATAAATATATATATATATATATATAAATATATATAATGGAAGCAATAATAATAATAAAAAACTTAAGAATATTAACTACGAACAAGGCCACGATGTGCTAACCGTGTTCGGAAAATAAAATATCTCTATAACACACTAAAAGCAAACACATAACGCACACACTCAATTAAACTGAAAAAATAAAATCATCCTTGATAATGGCTAAAAGTATAGCCGAAAGGGGGCGGAACTTATTGAATATTTGGACGGTTTCTACACACTCTGCGTCCAAAAAAGAAAGTTCTTGTTCGAACATAAGAAAAATTAAATACAAAGTTTAACCGTAGTACCTTGTCTCTCATTTTTAATGAAACATGTATAAATGAAGGATTGCTGCCTAAATACATAATTATATATATATATATATATATATATATATATATATATATATATATATATATATACGTCTACTCAAATATCGGTCGACAATAAAAATAACGTTTAAGGTAAAAAAAGTATATAGGATTAATAAATAAAAAACATTAATTCTTTACAAATATATATATAATATATATATATATATATATATATATATATATATATATATATATATATATGAATAAAAAGAGACATGAGGAAAAACAATTCTTAGTTCAGCTAACAATATTTTTCCCTTTCATTTTGTCCCGCTCGACAGATACACCATCAAAGAATATTTACACACACACACACGCATATATATATATATATATATATATATATATATATATATATATATAGTCTTAAGGTGTGCTACATTTATGGGATAACTTGCTCAATATCAGAGATAGAGTGTGTGTAAATATAAAAGTGAACATTGAAGCCAACACTTAGAAGCGACAGTCTGTTTCATGCTGGGCGCAATATATATATATATATATATATATATATATATATATATATATATATATATGAAAAAACTTGGCAAATGAAAGACGTTTCATTGAAACTGGGTTTGATTACGCGTTTCGCCTTTCTAGGCTTCATCAGATCCAAAAACGAAAGGAAAAAAGGCAGTATGTGTATTTGTGCCTATGTTTAAATAATCAATTATAGTACTTTTTCCCTAAGCTGGCGTCTCTCGTGATTAAAGAAGAAAGGAAAGGAGATATTAAAAAAAAAAAAAAAAAAGCCGTTAATTCATTATTTAAACATAGACACAAGAAAATTATTTTTCTGTAGACACCGATTCGTCGGCGAAACATTTCAACAGGGAAGTTTTCCAAATTTTCTAATCCTTGTGTTCACACACCTCCCCGGTTTTTTGAACAGAGGCAAAGGTTCATCCCTTGCTCCCCGTTTAGGATTGGGTTTCCAGGTCCTTTTAAAGTTTACTTCCAGTATATACTGCTAATGTCTCAGCCTAAACTCTGAAAGTTTATCCACTTATAATTTATTTTAATTTTTCTTCTTGTAGCAGAGGTTTATCCCTTGTTTCCTGTTTAGGATTGGGTTCCCGGTTCCTTCTAAAGTCTACTTCAACTCTATACTTCCAAAGTCTCTGCCTGAAATCAGAAATTTTGTTTACTAATTATTTATTTCCATTTTTTTTCTTTTCTTTTCTCTTCTTCTCATAAAAAAGATGTGGGTAGGTTCACCTATCACCTGGTTCACGCTCCTCCCTGATCTTTTGAACAGGAGTAGAGGTTTATCCCTTGTTTCCTGTTTAGGATTGGGTTTCCGGTTCCTTCTAAAGTCTACTTCAACTCTATACTTCCAATGTCTCTGCCTGAAATCAGAAATTTTATTTACTAATTATTTATTTCCTATTTTTCTTTTCTTTTCCCTTCTCATCAAACGATGTGGGTAGGTTTGCCTATTGTCTGGCTCACACTCCTCTCTGGTCTTTTGAATAGCAGTAGGGGTTTATCCCTTGTTTCCTGCTTAGGATTAGTCTACTTCCACTATATACTGCTAACGTCTCCGCCTAAACTCTGAAAAGTGAAAATCACTTTCATTTCTCCATGTACTTTCCGTCTGTTTCTGAGATGATCATCACGGGTGCAACTTGCATAATAAAAAAAAATAAGTAATAGTCAGCTTTTTTAGTTTTTGCCTTACCAGTTGCAACCCTGATGATGATTCCCGAAAGAGATCTTGAGTACTTGGGAGATAAAAGTGATTTTCATTATTACAGTGCATTTCTTGCATTATTTGATTGTAATATACATAAAAATATTTGTGAATATGAAAGGATTATGATAAAAATAAGCAGACATAATGTTTGTAATTTATTCTATCAGACATGCCTAAAAGAGAATTTGCTGCCTAAATACACATATAAACACACACACACATACATACATACACACACACACACACACACATATATATATTTATATATATATATCTCCAAGTATAGGATTGGTGTATACGGAATGAATTCCAATAACCAACAAATACTATAAATTCAATAAAAACAAAATAAATAGAATAACATAGGTATTTTTTCTTTTTTCCTCAGTAATTTTATAATTTTAAACTTAACAGAGATTAAATTTAAATTTTAAAATGGATAATCTTTATGATGATAAGAAACAATGTCAGATTAAAAAAAAACATTTAAAAATGACTTTGGTTATATTTCAGATAAAATTTAAACAGATGCAAAGGAAATGTGTGCATTCATTAAGTAGATAATTAAGCCTTGCTTTATGATGATCTCCTGTGATCTAATAGGTAGGGTACCTTTCAGGTAAAAGAGTTGTTTCTCTGATAGAAAATGGAATAGAAGATTTCTTTTACGAAGGATATTTTCTGTTAGTAGGGACTTCTCAAGTTCTAGGCCGGTTGATATTAATTTTACTCTTTAAAATAATAAAGACTTTGACTGAATCACATGCACCCACTAAAAATAACATCTATATTAATAAGAAATAGATGGAGAAACATATAGATAGATAAATATATATGCTAACACATATCATAACTAAACCTATATTCCTATATGTCTTTAAGCAACAACAAAAAAAAAAGATTCCATAATGGATAACTTTTCACATTCTAATGAACATTAAAGTATAACTGTCAGCCATTGCATTTAAATGCAAAAGAAAAGGAAAAAATTCAGTAATGGATAGCTACACATAGTTTTTGCCTTACCAGTTGCACCGCTGATGATGATCTCAGAAAGAGATTGAAAGTACTTGGGAAATAAGTGATTTTCACTGTTACAGTGCATTTCTTGCATTATTTGATTGTAATAAACATAAAATATTTGTGAATATGAAAGGATTATGATAAAAATAAGCAGACATAATGTTTGTAATTTATTCTATCAGACATGCCTAAAAGAGAATTTGTTGCCTAAATACACACACACACACACACACACACACACACACACACACACACACACACATATATATATATATTTATATATATATATCTCCAAGTATAGGATTGGTGTATACGGAATGAATTCCAATAACCAACAAATACTATAAATTCAATAAAAACAAAATAAATAGAATAACATAGGTATTTTTTCTTTTTTCCTCAGTAATTTTATAATTTTAAACTTAATAGAGATTAAATTTAAATTTTAAAATGGATAATTTTTAATTTAAAATTTTATCGTATAATTTAATATTTATTCGTTAGAATAAGTTCTATTTTAGTCTAACCCCAACATTAAAGCACTAAATAATTATTATAACTTAAGTTCGTTGTCAAGTTTTTTGAATTCTCATATACTTATATTTTGATTGGTCATTCCAGCTTATGTAACAGCGTTTCCCCTAGCAAGCGATGTTTGATCGATTTGAACCTTTTAAAACACTTTATTCTACATACATCATCACTTGATAAGAAACAAGAAGTGTTGAAACAAAATGGCTATTTTTGTAGTGATTTTATGACATATTTATGTTATAATTTTCGAATAAATAATTATATATATATATATATGTATATATATATATATATATATATATTTAGAGAGAGAGAGAGAGAGAGAGAGAGAGAGAGAGAGAGAGAGAGAGAGTCCGCCCAAGAATGTATGCACACTTCATGAAACGGAAAACTTGTACAGATATTGTATAGATATTATTTAGAAATCACGAGATTAATGCAAAGTTACTTTTGGACTCTAAAATCACAAGCGGTGATCAAAGTGATGGCCTTTCGCTTCCAGACATTGTTTAGTACAGCGAACTTTTACTTGGACAACGGTGGGCACAGTGTCCAGTCGGATTGCTACATATGCATCTTCAATTTCATATCTTGTCTACAGGCTGCCAATGTATTCACACACACACACATATATATATATATATATATATATATATATATATATATATATATATATATATATATATAATCAATATGGAAAAGTTTTTTTCACTTAAACTGATGTTTACTTCGAAATTAATAAGTAATAATCCGTTGGTATATAATCCAAGTAGTTAATCCTAAACATATAAAATATCAAAACTGATCCTCAAAGAAAGCTCAATGTATTTATCACATGAATCTTGATAATATAAAATATTAAAATGAGATAATTTTGAATTTGTATTCTATTTATTATATATTACGTAATATATATTACACATTACGTAATATACATTACGTAATATATATTACATAACATATATTACGTAATATATATATTACGTAATATATATGAAGCGGGTAAATAAGGTCGGGTAGAAATACAACAGACGCACCCAAACAATTATAACTATATAGCGAAGCTAAGCTTTAAAATGAAATTTTGATGTTCAACTTAATCTATTTTACTAGTAATCATTTTTTTTTTCAATTTTGAAAGAGATTGATTTAATACTTTAAATACATTTCTTTGGTTAACTTTTAGATTAAGAGAAGGGGACCCTTTAAAAAGGATAAACGTACTTTCGATATTTTCTAAGATTCTAGAAAAATAAGGTGACAAAAAAACAAAACAAACAAAAAAAAAAAATGGAGATTTTACGCAGATACAATAAGTTTGTCATTGTAATTCACCCCGAAGATGTTCTTGGACTTTGGGTTTAAAAGAACAAACTACGGTGCCTTCCTTGATGAACTTCATCTCATCATCAAGAAAATGATGAGAGAACTGAAAAGGATCAGTATTAAAATAAGCAGACACAATATATCTATATTCTTAAGACTATTTACATTATTCGGTCCCCATCTTTGTCGCCATATTTATTTCCGAGATGAGTTATTATGAACTCTATTTACATTATTCGGACTATTGTTCTCATCTTTATGACCACATTTATTACCTTTCGGCCTTTCAGTATCTGTTTATATTTCTGAGATGAGGTATTATGCACACTATTTACATTATTCTGATTATTGTCCTCATCTTTGTTGCCATATTTAATACAACGTTTCGGCCTTTCAGTATCTGTCTATATTTCTGGGATGAGGTATTATGTACACTATTTACATTATTCGGACTATTGTTCTCATCTTTATGGCCACATTTATTACAACGTTTCGGCCTTTCAGTATCTGTCTATATTTCTGAGATGAGGTATTATGCACACTATTTACATTATTCGGACTATTGTCCTCATCTTTGTCACCATATTTATTACAACGTTTCGGCCTTTCAGTATCTGTCTATATTTCTGAGATGAAGTATTATGTACACTATTTACACTAATTGGACATCTTCACCTTTGTTTCCATATTTATTACAACGTTTTGGCCGTTGTACGCTCCGTCTTGTTTCAATACCCGGTGAAGGCAGTAGAGAACTTGGAGTGGGGAATTAACAGGTGAGAACTGATAACTGACATCCATTAAACATGACACGTGGAACTAGAACAGTCTACCCCAGTGAGCGAAATAAAGGATTTGACATTCCAACCACCTGAAGAGGGCCGAAAAAGTTGTAATAAATATGGCGGCAAAGATGAGGACAATAGTTCGAATCATGTAAATAGTGTGAAAATGCTCATTCACTAGAGGTATCTTAATTTTAATTATAAAGTGTGTGTGTGTGTGTGTATATATATATATATATATATATATATATATATATATATATATATCAGATATTTTTTAATCAATTCACCCCAAGCAAGCCGATAATGTCACTAAGATGCAAAGGGTTACTGGGAGCGAAAGAGAATGAGAAAACTTTAGAAGGAACCGGAAACCCAATCCTAAATAGGAAATACAGGTTAAACTTCTGGTTGAATCTGGTTGAATCTGGTTCGTGCAAAGATAAAGCATAGAAAGAGGTGTCTGGTGGTGTCTGGAATGATACAAAAAATTACCCATTTTCCAATTGATCCTATATGTGAATTCTATTTTGGGTCTCGGGTGACACTGAGTCCCAAGTCGATTTAGGCAAGGAGCCTCATTTGTGAGAACACCCATTCATTCAGTGTCTGTTTGGTGAGGATGGAACGTTACTAATTTGGTTTTGGAGTTATACGTTATGTTATTTGAGCTATATTGATCAGTGGCGAATGGTGACTTGGATCCCGGTCACGCAGTTGCGAATATTTAATCATATATACCCAACAGGAATATTTCATCACTTACTTCTTGTATGTTAACGACTTTACAAGCTACTTGCTACTTCTACGGCTGCCTAATAAAATGAGACCCCTCGCACAAAAAAGTTGTTTTTCACTGTTGTTTAAGAAAAATAAGTGTTTTTGTTTTAATCTTGTTCACATTTTACCAAATTAACAGTTTGTGATTTAACGAAACTTAGACATTTTTATTTTAATTTTTAAATAATGTTTTAATAAGTTTCTTATCGCTTGTCGACAGCAAATGGCATTGATTAATGACAAAAAAAGTGAAAATTTGACGTAAAGTTTACGTCGAAATAACGAATTTTCTTACGCAGCCGCTGAAGTAGCAAGTAGCTTGTAGGATTATTGACAGACAAACAGTAAGTGACGAAATATTATGGTAGGCCGTATATGACAAAATATTCGGGAATGCATGCCGTAAATCGAAGTCACCATCCGTCACTGCTAGTGATGCGTGTCTGTAACGGCAGTCAATTTACGCCACACACCTCAGGTTACGATAATAAAAAAAGTTCTTGACCACTGCGTTGTCTCTTAATTACTGCTCTTTCCAGGTCGACCCTGACTTGGTCTGGTAGCAGATGTTAGGGTCCCAACTATAGACAGTGAAACCCCAAATAAAAACAAAACATTATGAAAGCATAAAATACATTTTTATACAAAATAATTGCCACCACTTATTTATAATAAAATTACCAACAATACCTATTTATAGTAAATATTTCGTTGAAGCCATAAAATTGTGTTTAAAATATGTAGAATTCAGCATTAAATAACTTCTAGAGGGTGATACGCTGCAAAACAAAATCAACCACACAATTGCATTGTCATGTACAAAGCTTGGTTCGAACTGCGATAATTCAAGTCTCCATGCCGCGAGCAGCTTAGCCAGGGTTCACATTGAAAAACTAATTGTAAGAGAACAATTGATATAGGTCTGGGCATTTCTATGACGTCAGTGTACAGGGCGCAAATTATCCTTCACATAATTCTTTTTGTACGATGACTTATGGAACGACAGTGTACAAAGGCAACACAAATTCTAGCGAGCTATTCAATCATACGCATAAATATTAAGTTTAAAAACAATCTTCCGTTCATCTTGAGATATATTTCAATATATTGCTATACTTTCCTTCAAGAATATATCAATGCAATATATATATATATATATATATATATATATATATATATATATATATATATATATATATATATATATGTTATTCAAATTGCGTTATCATTTCTTTCTGTTGACGAATGGAACATAACTGATTGTTTTTTGGTCCGGATCGACTTGTCAATTATTTCCCACCCACCGCCTCCGGCCAATTTCTATACATTTATTCAAATCCAATCAGAAGAGACCATCCATAAATGTCAACAGAATTAAATCCAAAGCCCGCAAGGTTGAAGTGGAAGACGATTAGCCAATATTCAGCATTCGGTAGATTTCCTTTTCAGAACAAATCACTGATAGATTGATAAATTATTATTATTATTATTACTATTAATAATAATAATAATAATAATAATAATAATAATAATAATAATGAGATGACAATAAAGAAGAAAAGGAACACTCGTAAAGTGTTTGCTTCCTAAGTAAAAATTACTAGTTTTAATCCATCTTATTATTGTTGCATTTTAGATGAAGCATTTTCACTATTATTATTTTATTACGAGTTTTAATCCATCTTATTATTGTTGCTTTTTAGATGAATCATTTTCACTATTATTATTTTATTACTAGTTTTAATCCATCTTATTATTGTTGCTTATTAGATGAAGCATTTTCACTATTATTATTTTATTACTAGTTTTAATCCATCTTATTATTGTTGCTTATTAGATGAAGCATTTTCACTATTATTATTTTATTACGAGTTTTAATCCATCTTATTATTGTTGATTTTTAGATGAAGCATTTTCACTATTTTTTTATTATTGGTTTTAATCCATTTTATTATTGTTGATTTTTAGATGAAGCATTTTCACTATTATTATTTTATTACTAGTTTTAATCCATCTTATTATTGTTGCTTTTTAGAATAAATAGAAATCGATTCCACCCTGTCACTCCAGTGGGTTTAAAGTTGATTGTATGGTGAAAGAAAGGAAACTAATTCTGTTGTTTCAATTAATTTGCACAAGGGTGTAATTGGTCCAATTGGGAAAGATGTCAGTATTTACGGCCAAATACCTTCGGGGCTCAACTCCGGATTTTCTGTCTGCATTTATTTCCATAGCCTTTTACGTGTTTGGATATGACCACAAGGCAGTGGAGGTTTTAAATCATTTAATTTTTAATAATAATAATAATAATAATAATAATAATAATAATAATAATGGCAACTAATTTTCTGAGCATGCCCGGCAGCTCTGGCACAAGCATACATAGATATTTAACGACCGGCTACTCATATCCGATCATCAGTTTGCAGACGCTTGTACGACATCCACAGAACCCACCTGTTGTTTATACTTCAACTGTGTGGGGCAGACCTTAGTGACTGATTCTGGGAAAGAGGACCTCATCTAGTATGATCCCTAGCTTGAAGGAATCCAGTACCCTCTCACCCTCTGTCACAATGACTTATGAATTCGTGCTAGCACCAGCTTTGATAGCTTTTGAATAATTCAGTCTACCCAATTTGAAGAGTGCTGCTATGTAATATGAATTCTCTTATATGGCAATGAATGCTACAGAGAATTTCCTCACAGATAAAGGGGGGACTTGGGCAACAGAAACGAGGTTCTACAGAAGGATGTTGTGAATACCATACCCGGAACATGTTAGTAACAAGGATGTTTTTAGGAAAATGGAAACAAAATGGAAATTTATGCCTAGAATCAGAAAGAGACAATTGAAACACATAATGAGAAAAAAGGCTCGGAGAATCTGACACTCACAGGATATATTGATGGGAAAAGGGAGAAAGGGAATCAGTGAATAACCCCTCCCTAACAAACTTGTGTAAATGAATGACAGAATATGGAATGTCAGGGATGATAAAAAGATAAACTTTATTAAGCGGTACAAAGGATAGGAAGTTGTGGAGAGTAACAATCCTGAAAGAATACAGTACGTAAAGTAAAAAGTGTTAAAGAAAATGGCAGAGTAGTAAAAGTTTTTGTTTTCCTGTTGATATTCTACACGTAAGTTTGATTGTATTTACCGATAGAGACTGCTCCGAAAGTCTTGCCACACCTATATAATATAATTTTCTATTTCAACACTCTGTGCAGTATTATCAGGGAAAGACTCTCACCTGACCGATACCAGAATACCCATCTGTTGAAGGACGCCGTTCGGAGAGCCTTTGCGACAAAGCAGAGCTTCGTAAAATATCACACAGGACTTGGCCCCGCATCATTTTGTGCCACGAAAATGATGGTGTTTATCCAGAGTTTCTCGATGTGTGACAGCGTCAATGAAAATGAATAAACTGAATCCAGTACATTTGCTTTTTATTACTTGTTCTTCTATTGTCTTCATTATTTTTTTGATAGGAGGTGACAAGACTTTCGGATCACCATTCAAAATCAGGAAACTTTAAAACGTAATATTTGATTTAACACATGCACTTTTAACACCTAATTTAGCAACCCCAACGAATTTGTATTTTATGGCACCGTTCCAGGCATGTGTATGTATTTGTCCAGACCTCACATTCTGTGGAGTATTATCAACATGAACGATACCAGAATACCCATCAGTTGAAGAACGCCGTTCGGAGAGCCTTTGCAACAATCAACAAAGAATATCTTCGTAAAATATCACACAGGACATGGCGCCGCATCATTTTGTACCACGAAAACGATGTTTTTAAAGACCTCGATGTCTGACAGAGTGAAAGTGAATAAACTGAACCCAGGACATTTGCTTTGTATTATTCTATTTCACTATTATTCTATTGCTTGTTCTATTTTTCTCATTACTTTTTGGTAGAGGGTGACAAAACTTTCGGAGCACCCTGTATATTTGAATTTGATTTGCATATATTTACACATTTTTATGTCAACGTTCTGTTCCATTTCATCCCAGACGGTTCACTTCGTCTTTGGTCGACTGTTACTGTACTCATTTCTACACCGGAAGTGTATATAATATTACCGTCATGTCTAGGCATGACCGGAAGTCACCCATTAAAGTATGTAACTAAAGCAGTGTTAAATTAGTAAAATTCGAGTGAGCTGGAAAGACAAAAATGAAGAAAGGGAGAGGAGAGAGTGGAGGGAAGAAATACTTTAAATTCAATGGTGCATTTCGGGGTCAAGCGATTCTCCATTGCGAAAACGGATCTCTAGAAAATGAAAGAGAGAGAGAGAGAGAGAGAGAGAGAGAGAGAGAGAGAGAGAGAGAGAGAGAGAGAGAGAGAGGGGGGGTGCCCAGATAGATAGATAGATAGATAGAGAGAGAAAGTGTGTGTGAGAGAGAGAGAGAGAGAGAGAGAGAGAGAGAGACCCAGAGAGATAGAGAGAGAGGGACCCAGAGAGACTGAGAGAGAGTGTGTGTGTGTGTGTGGATAAAAGAAATAAAAAGAAAGTTTTTTTTTTTGAAAACCCTTTCACGAGAAGCACTTCTGTTTCCCGACAAAAAGAATGAAAACGAAAGAACACCAAAACAAGCAAAAACGTTCGTGACTTTACGGTACGCTTACCTATTTCCGGTCTGTTCACATACTTCCGGCCTGTTTATACAGACCGGATTTGATGGGATACCATCTGTGGCAATAGGCCATCGGATGTTGGTTGATACACACGTATAAAAATGGTTTTCTAAGCGTAGCTTAGATGTGGCACAAGGCCGAAAGTATAGAGCACCTCCACACACACATACATATATGCATGAATCTCTTACATGGCGTACAAATGTTTACAATTAAAACTGAACGAGAAAGGTTTTTAGTTAATGAAATCAAAATGGAGGTGATCATGACTTTCCACATCTTCTTATTCTTTGTAACTCTCAGTAATGTTTATCTTTTTTTTTTTTACTAATATTCCCATTTAATGTTCTGGCATCCACTTACATGAGCTCATTAGATAGATTACTTGCTTTTTTTCCCACTTGCTTTCAATATGTCATGTGATTGTCAGATTTTCCAAACATTGTTTTCTCTTTATGAATCTTAGAAATTTCAACTCTCTCTTTCTGATTGGATCTAACCAACGCCTTTATCTACTGTGCCATGTGTCATTGAGGACATCTGTGTATGAACCTCTGGGTATTATAAACCTAGTGTCCTCAAGGATACATGGCACACTGGATAAAGGCGTTGTTTAGATCCAGTGACAGGACCCAAAGAGTTCAATACCCAGTTAAGGCAGTGGAGAACATAGAGAGACGAATTAACAGGAGATAACTGATAACTGACATCCATTAAAAACATGGCACGTGGAACTAGAACAGTTCTCTGAAGCGAAATAAAGGGTTCAATTTGACATTCCAACCACCTGAAGAAGGCCGGAGTGTACAACGGCCGAAACGTTGTAATAAATATGGCGACAAAGATGAGGACAATAGTCGGAATAATGTAAATAATGTACATAATACCTCATCTCATAAATATAGACAGATACTAAAAGGCCGAAACATTGTAATGAATATGGCGACAAAGATAAGGACAATAGTCCGAATAATTTAAATAGTGTACATAATACCTCATCTCAGAAATATAGACAGATACTGAAAGGCCGAAACATTGTAATGAATATGGCGACAAAGATAAGGACAATAGTCCGAATAATGTAAATAGTGTACAGCGGTAGCTGTTTATAGTTTCACTGAAAGACGGAAGTTTATTTCTACGGTGATTTATTTATTTTTCTAATGTGAGTATATCCGTAAAATTTACTCGTGAACGCCTTTTTTTATATAATTTTTAACTACCCAGTAATATTAATTTATCAAAATATTCTCCATAATCTAATGTTTTATTGAATCTTAGGTTTAAATTTACTATAGTCATCGCTCTTATTTTCTGATTATGTTGTGTATGGACGTCTGTATTTGCAAAAATCGACTCATTTATACAGAGAAAATAAATTAAAAATTCTTTTTGAAATATTGGTGTTCGGTGAATTGTACTAAGCTTTTTTTTTTATTTATGAATAGTAAATATAATTTGTACTTAATAACATTATCAACAAATCTCTGCAACATGAAACATTATTTTAAAAGATATACGCAATATTTAATACTAATATTAAAATAATATGAATAGACGAGGTAATATTTAATAACTGATTTATGGACTTCCGAGTAATCACGATATACACATTTTGGTACAACAGGCTGAACAGGATATAATCTTAGGAATTTATAAATACAAAATTTTAATGTTACTGGTCTTAATAAAGCGACCCAAACGAGTGTTGCCGGAGATAAACTTTAGAAATTATTTCAAAGACATCCAGGATTCTCTGATTATTCACCATTTGTGCCACTGGTATTCAAATTGGTTGTTGACTTGAACCCAGTAATTTAACAGGTTGATTTGAGATCTTCTCAGATTTCAACATTTAGTAATAATTAATGCTATTCAATTACACGGATTGAGGCCAGAAATGAACAGGAAATTATTTCAAACACGGAGGTGATGTTTGCACTTATCCTTAGTCATCTCTCAATGCTACAACAATTCAACAGGCAGATAACAGAAATAAACAAAGGGAATTATGTCAAAGATCATCAGTGACCAGAATGTCATCTCACACATGATCTTTATGTGATATCTAAGCTACTGCTATTAAACTATAAGATATCAGATATAAAAACAGGTGATTATTTAACTAATTCAAATGATCATTGAACTCACCATATATTTGATTTTTGCGCAACTAATATTGATGTGGCTGATATGGGAAATTAAAACAGGTAATTATTTCAGTATTCCAAATGATCCGTGTATTCACCATTTGTTTGATGTCTGTGTAAATCCTATTCAATGGGCTGATATCAGAAATTAAAACAGGTAATTATTTAATTATTTCAAAGGATTCGTGTACTCACCATTTGATAGATCTCTGGGCAACTACTATTCAAGTGGCTTATTTCGGAAATTAAAACAGGTCATTATTTCACAAATCCAAATGATCCGTGTACTAATTCATGATTGATCTCTGTGCAGCCGCTATGCAAGTAGGTAATATCGGAAATTAAAAGAGATAATGATTTCACTGTTCCAAACGATCCGTGTACTCGCTATTTCATAGATGTCTGGGCTGATATCGGAAGTTAAAACAGGTAATTATTTTACTATTCAAAATGACCCGTGTACTCCACATTTGATAGGTCTATGGGCAACTACTATTTAAGTAGCTGATATGGGAAATTAAAACAGGTAATTATTTTATTCCTCAAAATAATCAGTGTATTCACCAATTGATAGATCTCTGGGCAATTATTTCAGTATTCCAAATGATCCGTGAACTCACCATTTGATTGATCTCTCTACAGTCGCTATGCAAGTGGGTAATATCGGAAATTAAAAAAAGTAATTCCTTTAGTAATCCAAATGATCTGTGTCTCATTTGAAACTATTATTCACAGGAAATTATTTTAATCACACATATAAATCTTCTCCGATTTTGTCTTCTCTCAATGCTACTATGATTCAACTAGCTAATATCAGATATAACACAGGAAATGATTTCAAACACCCATATCAAATTCTTAGATTTTGTCTTACCTAAAATCTAGTATATTTCAACTGGATCATATCACAGGAAATTATAAGATCCTCATAGCCGTTGTTTCCCCGCAATACTACGAATATTAACTAATATCAGATATAACAAAGGAAATTATTTAATAAACCATATGATTATTTTAGTCACATTTTGACATCTCTCAATGATACTATGATTAAACTTGACGATAACAGATATAACACAGGGAATTATTACAGTCAGCCATATGAATCTCTTAGTCTTTGATATCTCTCAATACTACTATGATTAAACTGGCTGATATCAGATATAGCACAGGAAATTATTCCAATCACATATATAATCCGCTTAGTCACCCTTTGACATCTCTCAATGCTACTATGAATCAACTGACTGATATAAGATGTAACACAGGAAATTATTTCAATCATCCATACGATCTTCTTAGTCAACGTTTGAAATATCACAATGATATTATGATTCCAATGGCTGCTATCAGATATAACACAGGAAATTATTTCAATAATCCATATTTTACACTTAGTCAACGTTTGACATCTATCAATGCTACTCTGATTCAAGTGGTTGATATCAGATATAACACAGGAAATTGTTTCAATGATCCATATTTTACACTTAGTCAACGTTTGATATCTATCAATGCTACTCTGATTCAAGTGGCTGATATCAGATATAACACAGGAAATTGTTTCAATGATCCATATGATCATCTTAGTCAAGGTTCGACATGGCACAATGACACTATGACACAACTGGCTGATATCAGATAAAACACAGGAATGTGTACGGCGAATTTAGTCATCAACCATCGGGAATGGATGTCAGGGTTTTGTTGAAACTGAAAGCTTCTAGTACTGGAAAAGGATTGCGGTGACTTTAACCATCAAACTTATGGAATGGATGGCAGGAAAACGGATTTGTGAAATTAAAAGATTCTGGTACTGAACCAACAGGTTAACGGCGAATTTAGTCATCAAAGTTAGGGAATGGATTGAAGGACGTGTCTTCTGTGAAACAGAAAGCTTGTAATACAGGAACAACATATTTGCGCGGAGTAATTCATGAACGATAGGGAATGGATGGCTAGAACGTGGTTTGTTGAAACTGAAGGCATCTGGTATTGAACCAACATTTTTGCGGCTAATTTACTCATCAAACGATTCGGAAAGAATGCAAGGAAAAGGTATTAGTGAAACTGAAAGCTTCTAGTTCTGGACTTAAAGGTTTAAGGCAAATATATACATCAAAGATATGGAACGGATGGCAGGAACATGGTTAGTTGAAAATGAAAGCTTCTAGTGCTGAACCTAAATTTTGAGGCGAATTTATAAATCAACTTTAGGGAATGGACTACAGAAACATATTTTAGTGAAACTGAAAGATTCTAGTCCTGAAGTTAAACGTTTGCGGTGACATTAGCCATCAAACCATCAAAACGGATTTGTGTAACTGAATGCTTCTGTTACTGAATGGTTTACGGCGAATTTATAGCGTTAGGGAATGGATTGAAGGACGTACCTTCTGAGAAACAGAAAGCTTCTAGTCCTGGACATAAATGTTTAAGGTAATTTAGTCATTAAAGATATGAAACGGATATCAGGAACTCAGTTAAATGAAAATGAAAGCTTCTAGTGCTGAACCTAAATTATGCGGCGAATTTATTAATCAACTTTAGGGAATGGACGACAGAAACAGGTTTTGGTGAAACTGAAAGCTTCTAATCCTGAAGTTAAATGTTTGCGGTGACTTCAGACATCAAACTTAGTGAATGGATGGCAGGAAAAGGGATTTATGCAATTGAATGCTTCTGGTACAAAACCAACTGATTTACGGCGAATTTAGTCATCAATGTTAGGGAATGGAAGGAAGGAAGTGTCTTTTGTGAAAAACAAATCTTCTAGTGCACGGACAATTCATTTGGGCGAAGTTATTCAGGAACAATAGGGAATGGATGGTAGGAAGGTGTTTGTTTAAACTGAAAGCATCTGGTATTGGGCCAACATGTTTGCGGCGAATTTACACATCAAACAATTCGGAAAGTATTGGTGAAACTGAAAGCTTCTACTCCTGTTCTTAAAGGTTTAAGGTAAATTTAGTCATTAGAATTATGGAACGGAAACAGGAACTCAGTTAAGTGAAAATGAAAGCTTCTACTGCTGAACCTAGATTATTCGGCGAAGTTTAATGTAAATTTAGTCATCAAAGATATGGAACAGATGGCAGGTACTCCGTTAGGTGAAACTGAAAGCTTCTAATCCTGAAGTTAAAGGCTTGTGGTGACTTTAGCCATCAAAGTTTGGGAATGGATGGAAGGAAAAGGGATTTGTGAAATTGAATGCTTCTGGTACAGAAAGAACTGGTTTACGGAGAATTTAGTCATCAACGTGAGGGAATGGATGGAAGAAAGCGTCTTCCGTGAAAAAGAAAGCTTCTAGTGCGGGGATAACACAAAGTTATTCAGGAACAATAGGGAATAGATTGCATGAACGTCGTTTGTCGAAACTGAAAGCATCTGGTATTGGACCAACATGTTTGCGGCGAATTTACTCATCAAAATATTCGGAAAGTATGCGAGGCAAAGGTATTGGTGAAACTGAAAGCTTCTAAACCTGGTCTTAAATGTTTAAGGCAAATTTAATCATCAATGTTATGGATCGGATGGCAGGAACTCCGTTATGTGAAAATGAAAGCTTCTAGTGCTGAACCTAAATTTTGCGGCGAATTGGCACTGAACGAAGAGCTTTACGGCGAATTTAGTCATCAATGTTAGGGAATGGATGGGAGGGAGAATCTTCGCTGAAACTGAAAGCATCTATTCCTGGTCCAACACGTTTGGCTGAATTGATTCACCTGGCTGATATCACATGAAAGAAAAGAAATGTATTCAGTCGTCCATATGATCTTCTTCCTTACTCTTTCATATGTCTGAAGGATATCTAGATTCAAGTGGCTGATATCACATATAACACTGTTAATTATTTCAATTATTATATGATCCTCTTAGTCTACCTACGATGTCTCTGAATGCCACTGTGATTAAACTGGCTGATAAGAGATATAATACAATAAATTATTTCAGTCCCCCATATGAGTCTCTTATATGATCATCTTAGTCAACCTTTGCCATCTCTCAATGATACTATGATTTCACTGGCATATATCAGCTAAAACACAGGAAATTGTATCAATATAATTATCATAGTCACCCTTTGACATGTCTGAATGATGCTATGATTAAACTTGCTGATATTAGGTTGGTGCAAAAATAATGACGTAATAATGTCGTTTTTTGACGTCGTCAAGAAACGACATTATTACGTCATTATTTTTGCACCAACCTAATATAAGATTCATGACAGTAAAGTATTTCAATCTTAGTTACATTTTGACGTCTCTGAATGATTCTATGACTCATGTTGCTGCTATCAGATATAAGAGGAAATTATTTCAATCATGGATATGATCCTCTTCGTCAAAGTTTGACATGTCACAATGCTATTATGATTCAAAATGCTGTTGTCAGATATAACAAAGTAAATTAGTTAAATCACCCATAAGATCCTCTTAGTCAAAATTTGCCATCTCTCAATGATACAGGCTGATATCAGACATAACGGAGGCAATTATTTCAATCAATCATATGATCATCTTAGTCACCCTTTGACATCTCTGAATGATACTATTATTTAACTTGCTGATATCAGAACAAAGGAAAGTTTTTAAATCACACATATGATCATCTTAGTCAAACTTTGACATCTCTCAATGCTTCTGTGATTTAACTGGCTGATATCAGCTATAATACAGGAAATTATTTCAATCACCCATTTGATCCTCTTATTCAACCTTTGCCATTGTGATACAGGCTGATATGAGATATAACACAGGAAAATATTTCAATCATCCATATAATCACCTTAGTCACACAATATCTCTGAATGACTCTTTGATTCAATTTGATGATATCAGATATAACACAGGAAATTATTTCAATCACCCATACGACCATCTTAGTGACTCTTTGACATCTCTCAATGCTAATGTTTCTACTGGCTGATATCACCTATAACACAGGAAATTATTTCAAACAATCATATGATCAACTTCGATACTCTTTAACACCTGTCAATGTTTCTATGTTTCACCTGGCTGACATCAGATTCAAGACTGGAAAATATTTCAATCGTCCATATGATCTGAAATTTTCTAGTGCTGAAGCTACAGTTTTTTCGGCGTACTTAGTCATCAAACATAGGGAATTCATGGCAGGAAATGGGCTTTGTAAAATTGAATGCGTGTAGTACTGCACCAACAATTGTACGGCGAATTTAGTCATCAACCACAGGGAATGAATGTCAGGGATGGGTTTTGTTGAAACTGAAACCAAGACTGGACCAAGACGTTTGCGGCGAATTTACTCGAATCAAATTATTCGAAATATATGAGAATAAGATGAATTTGTGAAACTGAAAGCTTCTAGTCCTGGACCTAAAGTTTTAAGGCAAATTTAGTTATCATATAGTTTAGTAACCAACTTAAGGGAATGGATGACAGAAACAGGTCTTGGTGAAACTGAAAGCTTCTAGTCCTGGACCTAAAGTTTTAAGGTAAATTTAGTTATCATATAGTTTAGTAACCAACTTAAGGGAATGGATGACAGAAACAGATCTTGGTGAAACTGAAAGCTTCTAGTCCTGCAGCGAATTTAGTCATCAATGTTTGAGAAATTGAATGTGTCTAGTACTGTACCAAGAGGTTTACGGAGAATTTAGACATTATCGGTAGGGAATGGATGGAAGGAAGTGTTTTCGGTGAAGCTGAAAGCTTCTTGACCTGGGCTGATAGTTTTGGGAGAATTCATTCTTGAATGATAGGGAATGGATGGCAGGAACGGTGTTTGATTAAACTGAAAGCTTCTAGTATTGGACCAACATTTTTGCGGTAAAGTTACGCATCAAACGATTCGTGATGTATGAGAGGAACAGGTTTTGAGGAATGTGAACTCTTCTTGTCCTGAAACTAAACGTGTAAGACAAATTTAGTCATCAAAGATATTGAACGGTCGGCAGGAACCGGGTTAGGTGAAAATCTTCAAACATAGGAAATAGATGGCAGAAATGGGCTTTTTGAAATTGAATGTTTCTACGAAGAGTTTTACGGCGAATTTAGTCGTCAACATTAGGGAATGGATGGAAGGAAGTGTCTTCGGTGAAACTGAAAGCATCTATTCCTGGACAAAACACGTTTGGGCCAATTAATTCAACTGGCTGATATCAGATTCAAGACAGGAAATTACGCCAGTCGTGCATATGATCTCCTTAGTCAAACTTTGATATCTCTGAAGGAGATTTGATTCAATTGTCTGATATGAGATAATAGACAGGAAAGTATTTCAATCAATCATATGGTCAAATTAGTGATCCTTTGACATCTCTCAATGGAACTATAATTCAACTGTCTGGCATCTGATATAACACTGGACATTATTTCAAGCATCCATATGATCCTCTTAGTTAGCATTTGACATCTCTCAATACTACTGGATGATATCAGCTATAACACAGGAAATTATTTCAATCGTGCATATGATCAACTTTTCACCCTTTGACATCAGATTCAAGACTAGAAATAATTTCAATCGTCCATACGATCGGAAAATTTCTAGTACTGAGGCTACAGATGAAGCGGCGAATTTATTTATCAAACATAGGGAATGCATTGCAGGAAAAGTGCGTTGTGAAATTTATTGTGTTGTGAAATTTATTGCGTGGAAGGAAGCGTCTTTGCTGAAACTTAAAGCTTCTAGCCCTGGGCCAACATGTTTGGTCGAATTTATATATGAACGATATGGAAGGGATGGCAATATGATCCACTTAATCACCGTTTGACCTCGCTCAATTCTACTATGATGCAACTGTCTGATATAAGATATAACAGAAGAAATTATTTCAATCAACAATAGGATCCTCTTAATCACCGTATAACCTCGCTCAATGCTAGTAATATCGACTGTTATAAGATATAACAGAGAAAATTATTTCAATCACCAATGAGATCCTATTGATCACAGTTTGACCTCGCTCAATGCTATTATGATGCAAATGTCTGATGTAAGATATAACTGAGGAAATTATTTCAATCAACAATATCATTCTCTTAATCACCGTTTGACCTCGGTCAATGCTACTACGATGCAACGCCTAATATAAGATATAACAGAGGAAATAATCTAAATCACAAATATGATCCACTTAATCACCGTTTGACCTCGCTCAATGCTAATATGATGCAACTGGCTGATAAAAGATATAACAGAGAAAATTATTTCAATCACCAATATGATCCACTTAATCTTCGTTTGACCTCGCTCAATGCTACAATGATGGAACTGGCTGATACAAGTTATATCAGAGAATATTATTTCAATCACCAATATGATCCTCTTAATCACCGTTTGACCTCACTCAATGCTACAATGATGCAACTGTCTGATACAAGTTATATCAGAGGAAATTATTTCAAGCACTAATATGATCCTCTTAGTCACCGTTTGACCTCGGTCAATGTTACAATTATGGAACTGGCTGATACAAGTTATATCAGAGGAAACGATTTCAATCACCAATATGATCCACTTAATCACCGTTTGACCTCACTCAATGCTACAATGATGCAACTGTCCGATACAAGTTATAACAGATTTAATTATTTGAATCACCAATATGATCCTCTTAACCACCGTTTGACCTCGCGCAATTCAACTATGATGCGGCTGAGCTTATAAGATATAACAAAGGAAATTATTTAAATCACAATATGAACCTCTTAATCACCATTTGTCCTCGCTCAATGCGATTATGATGCAACTGGATGATATAAGATATGACAGATGAATTTCTTTCAATCTTCGATATGATCATCAATCACGGTTTGACGTCGCTCAATGCTACTATGATGCAAATGTCTGATATAAGATATAACAGATGAAATTATTTCAGTCACCAATCTGATCTTCTTAATCACCGTTTGACACCGCTCAATGCCACTATGATGCAACTGGCTGATATAAGATATAACAGAGGAAATTATTTCAATCAACAATATGATCCTCTTAACCACGATTTGACCTCGCTCAAAGCTAGTATGATGCAACTGGCTGATATGATATAACGGAGGAAATTGTTTCAATCCCTAATATCATCCTTTTCATCACCGTTTGACGTCCTTCATCCTACTATGATGGAACTGGCTGATATTAGATATAACTGTGGAAATTATTTCAATCACCAATATAAAACACATAATCACCGTTGAACCTCATTAATTGCCACTAAGATGATACTGGCTGATATAAGATATAACAGAGGAAATTATTTCAATCACTAACATGACCCTCTTAATCAATGTTTGACTTCGCTCAATGCTACTATGATGCAACTGGCTGAAATAAGATATAATAGAAGAAATTTTTTCAATCACCAACATGACCCTCTTAATCACCGATGGACATGGCTAAATGCTACTATGATGGAACTGGCTGATATTACATATAACTGTTGAAATTAATTCAATCACCAATATGATCCTCTGAATCACCGTTGAACCTCGCTAAATGCTACTATGATGATAGTGGCTGATATAAGATATAAGAGAGGAAATTATTTCACTCACCAATAAGATCCTATTGATCACAGTTTGATCTCGCTAAATGCTACTATGATGCAACTGGCTGATATACTATATAACTGTGGAAATTATTTCAATCACCAATACGATCCTCTTCATCAACTTTTGACTTCGCTAAATTCTACTATGATGCAACTGTCTCATATAAGATATAACAGAAGAAATTATTTCACTCACAATATGATCCTCTTAATCACCGTTTGACCTCGCTAAATGCTACTATGATGGAACTGACTGATATAAGATATAACAGAGGTAATTATTTCTATCACCAATATGATCCTCTGAATCACCGTTTGACCTCGCTCAATGGTACTATGATGCATTTGGCTGATATAAGATATAAGAGAAGAAATTAATTCAATCACCTATATGATCCTCTTAATCACTGTTTGACCTCGCTAAATGCGATGGATCATGATGCAACTAGCTGTTATAAGATATTACAGAAGAAATTATTTCAATCACCAATATGATCAGCTTAATCACCGTTTGACCACGCTAAATGCTACTATGATGCAAATGGCTGATACAAGATATAACTGAAGAAATTATTTCAATCAACAATATCATTCTCTTAATCACCGTTTGACCTTGGTCAATGCTTCTACGATGCAATTCCTAAAATATGATATAACAGAGGAAATAATCTAAATCACAAATATGATCCACTTAATCACCGTTTGACCTCGCTCAATGCTAATATGATGCAACTGGCTGATAAAAGATATAACAGAGGAAATTATTTCAATCACCAATATGATCCTCTTAATCCTCGTTTGACCTCGCTCAATGCTACAATGATGGAACTGGCTGATACAAGTTATATCAGAGAATATTATTTCAATCACCAATATGATCCTCTTAAGCACCGTTTGACCTCGGTCAATGTTACAATGATGGAACTGGCTGATACAAGTTATATCAGAGGAAATTATTTCAATCACCAATATTATCCTCTTAATCACCGTTTGACCTCGCACAATGATACAACTGTCTGATACTAGTTATATCAGAGGAAATTATTCCAATCACCAATGTGATCCTCTTAATCAACGTTTGACCTCTCTCAATGCTACAATGATGCAACTCTCTGATACAAGTTATATCAGAGGAAATTATTTCAATGACCAATATGATCCTCTTAATCACCGTTTGACCTCAATCAATGCGACAATGATGCAAATGTCTGATACAAGTTATATCAGAGTAAATAATTTCAATCATCAATATGATTCTCTTAATCACCACTTCACCTCTCTCAATGCTACAATGATGTAACTGTCTAATACAAGTTATATCAGAGGAAACGATTTCAATCACCAATATGATCCACTTAATCACCGTTTGACCTCACTCAATGCTACAATGATGCAACTGTCTGATACAAGTTATAACAGATTTAATTATTTGAATCACCAATATGATCCTCTTAATCACCGTTTGACCTCGCGCAATTCAACTATGATGCGACTGGGGTTATAAGATATAACAGAGGAAATTATTTAAATCACAATATGAACCTCTTAATCACCATTTGTCCTCGCTCAATGCTATTATGATGCAACTGGATGATATAAGATATAACCGATGAATTTCTTTCAATCCTCGATATGATCATCAATCACGGTTTGACGTCGCTCAATGCTACTATGATGCAACTGGCTGATATAAGATATAACAAATGAAATTATTTCAATCAACAATATGATCCACTTAACCACTGTTTGACCTCGCTCGATGCTACTATGATGCAACTAGCTGATATGATATAACGGAGGAAATTGTTTCAATCACTAATATCATCCTTTTCATCACCGTTTGACGTCCTTCATCCTACTATGATGGAACTGGCTGATATTAGATATAACTGTGGAAATTATTTCAATCACCAATATGATCCTCTTAATCACCGATTGACCCCGGTAAATGCTTCTATGATGCAACTGGCTGATATAAGATATAACAGAGGAACTGTTTGACCTCTCTCAATGTAACTATGATGGAACTATGATGATCCACATAATCACCGTCTCACCTCATTCAATGCTACTCTGACGCAACTGCCTAATATCAGATATAACATAGGAATTTATTTCAATCACCAAGATGATCCTCTTAATCACCGTTTGACCTGGCTTAATGCTACTATGATGCATCTCGCTGATATAATATATGACTGTGGAAATTATTTCAATCACCAATTTTGATCCTATTCATCACCGTTTGACCTCGTTCATCCTCCTATGATGGAACTGGCTGATATAAGATATAACAGAGGAAATTAATTCCATTTCCAATACGATCCTCTTGATCACCGTTTGACTTCGTTAAAATCTACTATTATGCAACTGGCTGATATAAGATATAACAGAGGAAATTATTTCAATCACCAATATGATCATCTTAATCAACGTTTGACCTTTGTAAATGCTACTATGATGGAACTGACTGATATAAGATATAAAAGAGGTAATTATTTCAATCACCAATATGATCCTCTGAATCACCGTTTGACCTCGCTCAATAGTACTATGATGCATTTGGCTGATATAAGATATAAGAGAGGAAATTAATTCAATCACCTATATGATCCTCTTAATCACCATTTGACCTCGCTAAATGCGATGGATCATGATGCAACTGGCTGTTATAAGATATAACAGAATAAATTATTTCAATCACAAATATGATCATCTTAATCACCGTTTGACCTCGCTAAATGCTACTATGATGGAACTGGCTGATATAAGATATAACAGAGGAAATTATTTCAATCAACACTATGATCCTCTTAATCACCGCTTGACGACGCTCAATGCTACTAAGATGCAACTGGCTGATATAATATATAAGAGATAATATTTTTTCAATCAACACTATGATCCTCTTAATCACCGTTTGACCTCGCTCAATACTACTAAGATGCAACTGGTTGATATAAGATATAACTGAGGAAAATATTTCAATCACCAATTAGATCCTATTTATCAGTTTGACTTCGCTAAATGCCACTATGATGCAACTGGTTGATATAAGATATAACAGCGGAAATTATTTCTATGACCGTCATGATCCTCTTAATTACCGTTTGACCTCGGTAAATGCTACTATGTTGAAACTGGCTGATATAAGATATAACAGATGTAATTATTTCAATCACCAATATGATCCTCTGAATCACCGTTTGACCTCGCTAAATGTTACTATGATGAAATTGACTGATATATGATATAACAGAGGAAATTATTTCAATCAACACTATGATCCTCTTAATCACCGCTTGACGACGCTCAATGCTACTAAGATGCAACTGGCTGATATAATATATAAGAGATAATATTTTTTCAATCAACACTATGATCCTCTTAATCACCGTTTGACCTCGCTCAATACTACTAAGATGCAACTGGTTGATATAAGATATAACTGAGGAAAATATTTCAATCACCAATTAGATCCTATTTATCAGTTTGACTTCGCTAAATGCCACTATGATGCAACTGGGTGATATAAGATATAACAGCGGAAATTATTTCTATGACCGTCATGATCCTCTTAATTACCGTTTGACCTCGGTAAATGCTACTATGTTGAAACTGGCTGATATAAGATATAACAGATGTAATTATTTCAATCACCAATATGATCCTCTGAATCACCGTTTGACCTCGCTAAATGTTACTATGATGAAATTGACTGATATATGATATAACAGAGGAAATTATTTCAATCACAAATATGATCCTTAATCACCGTTTGACCTCGGTCAATGCTACTATGAGGCAACTGGCAGATATAAGATACAACAGAGGAAATTATTTCAATCACAAATATCGTCCTTTTAATCACACTTTGACCTCGCTCAATGCTACTATGATGCAACTGGCTGATATAAGATATAACAGAGGAAATTATTTCAATCACCAATAAGATCCTCTCTATCACAGTTTGACGTCGCTGAATGCTACTATGATGAAACTGTCTGAAACAAGATATAATAGAGGAAATTATTTAAATTAACAATATGATCCTCCTAATCACCGTTTGACCTCGCTCAATGCTACTATGATGCAACTGCCTAATATCAGATAAAACAAAGAAAATTATTTCGATCACCAATATGATCCTCTTAATCACCGTTTGACCTCGCTCAATGCTACAAAAATGCAACTGCCTAATATCAGATATAACAGAGGAAATTATTTCAATAAACAATATGATCCTCTTAATCACCGTTCGACCTGGCTCAATCTTTCTATGATGCAACTGGCTGATAAAAGATATAACTGAGGAAATTATTTCAATCAATATTTTGATCCCCTTCACACCGTTTGACCTCGTTCATGCTACTATGATGGAACTGGCTGACATAAGATATAACAGAGGAAGTATTTCAATCACCAATATGATCCTCTTAATCACCGTTTGAACTCGCTCAATGCTACAATGATGTAACAGGCTGAAACTAGATATAATAGAAGAAATTATTTCAACCACCAATATGGTCTTCATAATCACCGCTTGACGTCGTTCATGCTACCATGAAAGAACTGGCTGATATAAGATATAACAGAAGAAATTAATTCTATCTCCAATATGATCCTCTTAATCACCGTTTCACTTCGCTCAATGCTACTATGTTGCAATTGGCTGAAACAAGATATAATAGGGGAAATTATTTCAATGACCAATATGATCCCATTAATCACCATTTGACCTCGTTCATGCTACCATGATGGATCTGGCTGATATAAGATATAACAGAGGAAATTATTTCAATCACCAATATGATCCCCTTAATCACCGTTTGACCTCGCTCAATGCTACAATGAAGATAGTGGCTGATAAATGATATAACAGAGGAATTTATTTCAATCCTCAATATGATCCTCAATCAGGGTTAGACCCCGCTCAAAGTTACTATGATGCAACTGCCAAATATCAGATATAACATAGGAAATCATTTCAATAACCAACATGATATTCTTAATCACCGTTTGACATCACTCAGTGCTAGTATGATCGATTGGGTGACATGAGATATAACATTAGAAATTATTTCAATCACCAGTATGATACTCTTAATCACCGTTTGAGCTCGCTAAATGCTACTATGATGCAACTTGCTGTTATAAAATATCACAGAGGAAATTATATCAATCAACACTATGATACTCTTAATGACCGTTTGACCTTGCTCAATGCTACTATGATGCACCTGGCTGAAACAAGATATAATCGAGGAAATTATTTAATCTCCATTATCAATCCCTTAATCACCGTTTGACCTCGCTAAATGCTAGTATGATGAAACTGTCTGATATAAGATATAACAGATGAAATTATTTCAATCACCGTTATGATCCTCTTAACCACCGTTTGACCTTGGTCAATGCTACTATGATGCAACTGGCTGAAACTAGATATTATAGAGGAAATTATTTCGATCAAAAATATGATCACATTAATCAGTGTTTGACCTCGTTCATGCTACCAAGATGGAACTGGCTGACGTAAGATATAACAGAGGAAATTATTTCAATCACCAACATGATCATCTTAATCACCGATTGACCTCGCGCAATTCTACTATGATGCAACTGGTTGCCATAAGAGAAAAAAGAAGAAATTATTTCAATAACGAATATGATCCTCTTAATCACCGTATAACCTCACTCAATGCTACTATGATCGAACTGGCTGATATAATTGAGGAAATTATTTCAGTCAATATCAATCTCTTAATCACAGTTTGACCTCGCTCAATGCTACTATTATGCAACTGCTAAATTTCAGAAATAACAGAGGAAATTATTTCAATGAACAATATGATCAGCTTAATCACCGTTTGACGTCGCTCAATGCTACTATGATGCAACTGGCTGATATAAGATATAACGGAGGAAATTTTTTCAAGGAACATTATGGTCCTCTTCATCCCCCTAACAGAGAAAATGGTTTCAATGACCAATATGATACACATAATCACGGATTGACCTCGCTCAATGCTATTATGAGGCAACTGCCTAATATCAGATATAACAGAGGAAATTATTTTAATCACCAATATCATCCTCTTAAACACCGTTTGACGTCACTCAATGCTACTCTCATGCAACTGGCTTCTTTAAGATATAACGGAGGAAATTATTTCAAACACCATTATGAAAATTTAATCAACGTTTGATATCGCTCAATGATACTATGATGCAAAAGACTGATAAGATATAACGGAGGAAATTATTTCAATCACCACTATGATCCTCTTAATCACCGTTTGACCACGCTCAATGCTAGTTTGATGCAACTGGCTGATACTAGAGATGACAGAGGAAAATATTACAATGAACAATATGATCCTCTTAATCACCGTTTGACCTCGCAAAATGCTACTATGATGCAACTGCCTAATATCACATATAACACAGGAAAGTCTTTCAATTACCAATATTATCCTAGTAATCACCGTTTGACCTCGCTCAATGCTACTATGATGCAACTGCCTAATATCAGATATAACAGATGAAATTATTTCAATCATCAATATGATCCTCAAAATTACCGTTTGACCTCGCTCAATGCTACTATGATGCAACTGGCAGATACAATTTTTGTCAGAGGATATTATTTCCATCACCAATATGATCCTCTTAATCACCGTTTGACCACGCTCAATGCTAGTTTGATGCAACTGGCTGATACTAGATATAACAGAGGAAAATATTACAATCAACAATATGATCCTTTTAACCAACGTTTGACCTCGCTGAATGCTTCTATGATGCAACTGTCTGATATAAGATATAACAGAGGAAATTATATCAATCATCAATATGATCCACCTAATCACCGTCTCACCTCGTTCAATGCTACTCTGACGCAACTGCCTAATATCAGATATAACACAGGAATTTATGCCAAAATGATCGTCTTAATCACCGTTTGACACGCTGAATGCTACTACGAGGCAAGTGTCTTATATAAGACATAACAGAAATTATTTCTATCAACAGTATGATCCTCTTAATCACCGTTTGACATCGATCAATGCTACTATGATGGAACTGGCTGATATAAGATATAACAGAGGAAATTATATCAATCACCAATATGATCCACTTAATCACCGTCTCACTTCGCTTAATGCTATTATGAGGCAACTGCCTAATATCAGATATAACACAGGAATTTATTTCAATCCCCAATATGATTAATCACCGTTTGACCACGCTGAATGCTACTATGATGCGACTGGCTGACATAAGATGAAACAGAGGAAATTATTTCAATAACCAAAAGGATCCTCTTAATCCCCGTTTGACCCCGCACTATGCTAATATGATGAAACTGTCTGATATAAGATATAACAGAGGAAATTATTTCAATCACCAATAAGAACCTCTTAATCACAGTTTGACCTAGCTCAATACAAGTAGGATGCAACTGCCTAATATCAGATATAAGAAAGGAAATTTTTAAATTACCAATATGATCCTATTAAACACCGTTTGACCTTACACAATGCTACTATGATGTAACTGGCTGATATAAGATATAACAGAGGAAATTATTTAAATCACCAATATGATCCTCATAATCACCGTTTGACCTAGCTCAATGCTCCCATGATGCAATAGGCTGATATAAAACATAACAGAGGAAATTATATTAATCACCAATATGATCCACTTAATCACCGTTTGGCCTAGCTAAATGCTACCATGATGCGACTGGCTGACATAAGAGAAAACAGAAGAAATTATTTCAAGAACAAATATAATCCTCTTAATCACCGTTTGACCTCGCTCCATGCTACTATGATGCAACTGGATTATATAAGATATAACAGAGTAAATTATTTCCACCACTAATATGATGCTCTTAATCACCGTTTGACATCGCTCGATACTACTATGATGTAACAGGCTGATATAAGATATAACTGAGGAAATTATTTCGATAAAATGATTACCATTTGACGTCGCTCAATGCAATAATGATTCAATGTTTGATATAAGATATAACAGAGGAAATTTTTTCAATCACCAATATGATCCTCTTAAACACAGTTTGACGTCGCTCAATGCTACAAGGATGCAACTGGCTGATACATCTTATATCAGAAGAAATTATTTCAGTCATGAATATGATCCTCTTAATCACCGTTTGACATCGCTCAATGTTACTCTGATGCAACTGGCTGATATAAGATACAACAGAGGAAATTATTTCTATTACCAACATGATCCACTTAATCACCGTTTGACCTCGCTCAATGCTTCTCTGATGCAAATGGCTGATATAAAATGTAACAATGGAAATTAATTCAATCAACAATATGATCGCCTTAACCACCGTTTTTACCTCGCTCAATGCTACTATGATGCAAATGGTTGATATAAGGTATAACAGAGAAAATTAATTCAATCAACAATAGGATCCTCTTCATCACCGTTTGATCTCGCTAAATGCTACTATAATGCAACTGGTTGATATAAGATATAACCGAGGAAATTAATTCAATCCCCAACATGATCATCTTAATCCCCGTTTGAGCTCGCTCAATGCTACTATAATCCTCAATAGGATCCTATTAATCACGGTTTGATCTCGCATAATGCTACAAGGATGCAACTGGCTGATACAAGTTATCTAAGAGGAAATTACTTCAATCACCAATACGATCGTCTTAATCACCATTTGACCACTCTCAATGCTACTTTGATGCGACTGGCTGACATAAGATATAACAGAGGAAATCATTTAAATAACCAATATGATCCCCTTCATCACCTTCTGACCTCGCTCAATGCAACTACGATGCAACTGCACAATATCATATATAAAAAAGGAAATAAATTCAATCACCAATATGATCCTCTTAATCACAGTTTGACCACGCTCAATGCTACTATGATGCAACTGGCTGATGTAAGATATAACGGAGGAATTTATTTCAATCCTCAATAGGATCCTAATAATCACGGTTTGACCTGGCTCAAGGCTACTAGGATGCAAATGCCTAATATCAGATATAACAGAGGAAATTATATCAATCACCAATATGATCCTCTTAATCACCGTTTAACTCCGCTCAATGCTAGTATGATCGACTGGCTGACATAAGATATAACAGTGGAAATTATTTCAATCACCAATAAGATCCTCTTGATCACACTTCGATCTCGCTCAATGCTACTATGATGCAACTGGCTGAAACAAGATATAACATAGGAAATTATTTCAATCACCAATACGATTCTCTTAATCACCGTTTGACCCCGCTCAATGCTACTATGACGCAACTTGCTGATATAAGATATAACAGATGAAGTTATTTCAATCAACAATGTGATCCTCAATTACGTTTTGACACGGCTCAATGCTACTATGATGCAACTGGCTGATACAAGATATAACAGAAAAATGTTTCAATCAACAATATGATCCACATAATCACCGTTTGACCTAGCTCAATGCTACAATGAAGATACTGGCTGATATAATATTTAACAGTGGAAATTATTTCAATCACCAATATGATCCTCTTAATCACAGTTTAACCTTGCGCAATGCTATTATGATGCAACTGACTGAAACAAGATATAATACAGTAAAATATTTCTACCACAAATATGAACCACTTAATAACCGTTTGGGCCCGTTCATGCAAAAATTATGGAACTGGCTGACATAAGATATAACAGAGGAAATTATTTGAATCACCAATATGATCCTCGTAATCACAGTTTGACCTCGCTAAATTCTACTATGATGCAACTGTCTGATATAAGATATAACAGAGGAAAATAATTCAATCAAAAATATGATCCTCTTAATCACCGTTTGACCTCGCTCAATCCTAGTAGGATCGACAGGTTGATATGAGACATAACAGTGGAAAATATTTCAATCACCAATATGATCCTCTGAATCAACGTTTGGCCTCGCTCAGTGCTACAATGAAGATACTGGCTGTAACAAGTTGTATCAGAGGAAATTATTTCTATCACCAATATCATCCTCTTAATCAGTGTTTGACCTCGCTCAATGCTAATATGATGCAACTGGCTAAAAAAAGATATAACAGAGGAAATTATTTCTATCACCAATATGA
Source organism: Acanthosepion lycidas (assembly GCA_963932145.1). Lineage (NCBI taxonomy): Eukaryota > Metazoa > Mollusca > Cephalopoda > Sepiida > Sepiidae > Acanthosepion > Acanthosepion lycidas. Next base: position 90,292,255 of record OZ010599.1, on the reverse strand, counting down.
TCCTGTTAATCACCGTTTGACCTCGCTCAATCCTAGTATGATCGACTGGTTGACATGAGATATAACAGTGGTAAATATTTCAATCACCAATATGATCCTCTTAATCAACGTTTGACCTCACTCAATGCTACAATGAAGATACTGGCTGATACAAGTTATATCAGAGGAAATTATCTCTCTCACCAATATGATCCTCTTAATCACTGTTTGACCTCGCTCAATGCTACTATGATGCAACTGGCTGAAACAAGATATAATCGAGGAAATTATTTCAATCACGAATATGATCCCCTTAATCACCGTTTGACCTCGCTCAATGCTACTATGATGCAACTGGCTGATATAAGATATACCAGTGGAATTTATTTCAATCCTGAATACGATCCTCAATCACGTTTTCACGCCGCTCAATGCTACTATATTGCAACTGGCTGATATAAGATATAACAGAGGAAATTATTTCAATCACCAACATGATCGTCTTAATCACAGTTTGACCTCGCTAAATGCTACTATGATGCAAGTGGCTGATATAAGATATAACAGAGGAAATTATTTCAATCACCAAAATGATCCTCTTAATCACCGTTTGACCTCGTTCAATGCTACTATGATGCATCAGGCTGTTATAAGATATAACAGAGGAGATTATTTCAATCACCAATATGATCCTCTTCATCACCGTTTGACCTCGCTCAATGCTACTATGATGCAATTGGCTGATATATGATATCACCGAGGAAATTAATTCAATGACCAAGATGATCCTCTTAATCACCGTTTGACCTCGTTCAATGCTACTATGATGCATCAGGCTGATATAAGATATAACAGAGGAAATTATTTAAATCACCAATATGATCCTCTTGAACACAGTTTGACCTCGCTCAATGCTACTATGATGCAACTGGCTGATATAAGATATAAGATATAACAGAGGAAATTATTTCAATCACCAATATGATCCTCTTGAACACAGTTTGACCTCGCTCAATGCTTCTGTCATGCATCTGGCTGATATAAATATAAGAGATGAAATTATTTCAATCACCAAGATGATCCACTTAATCACCGTTTGACCACGCTCAATGCTACTATGAGGGATCTTGCTGATATAAGATATAACAGATGAAATTATTTCAATCACCAACATGATCCTCTTAATCACCGTTTGACCTCGCAAAATGCTACTATGACGCAAGTGGCTGATATAAGATATAACAGAGGAAATTATTTCAATCACCAACATGATCCTCTTAATCACCGTTTGACCTCGCTCAATGCCACTATGAGGCAACTGGCTGAAAGTAGATATAACATTGGAAATTATTTCAATCACCAATATGATCCTCTTAATCACAGTTTGACCTCGCTCAATTCTACTATGATGCAACGGGCTGGTATAAGATATAACTGAGGAAATTATTTCAATCACCAATATGATCCTCTTAATCACCGTTTGACCTCGCTAAATGCTACTATGATGCAACTGGCTGATATAAGATATAATAGAAGAAATTATTTCAATCACCAATATGATCCACTTAATCACCGTTTGACCTTGTTCCTGCTACCATGATGGAACTGGCTGACATAAGACATAAGAGAGGAAATTATTTCAATCACCAATATGAACCTCTTAATCACAGTTTGACCTCGCTAAATGCTGCTATGATGCATCTGGCTGTTATAGGATGTAACTGTGGAAATTAATTCAATCACCAATATGATCCTCTCCATCATCGTTTGACCTTGCTCAATGCCACTATGACGCCATTCGCTGATATAAGATATAACTGTTGAAAATATTTCAATAAACAATATGATACTCTTAACCACCGTTTGACCACGCTCAATGTTATTATGATGCAACTGGCTGATATAAGATATAATAGTGGAATTATTTCAGTCACCATTATGATCCTCTTAATCACCGTTTGACCTCGCTAAATGCTACTATGATGCAACTGGCTGATATATTATATAACCGAGGAAATTAATTCAAATACCAAGATGATCCTCTTCATCACCGTTTGACCTCGTTCAATGCTACTATGATGCATCAGGCTGTTATAAGATATAACAGAGGAGATTATTTCAATCACCAATATGTTCCTCTTGAACACAGTTTGACCTCGCTCAATGCTTCTGTCATGCATCTGGCTGATATAAATATAAGATATGAAATTATTTCAATCAACAATATAACCCTCTTAATCACTGTTTGACATCGGTCAATGCTTCTATGATGCAATTGTCAGATATATGATATAAAAGAGGAATTTATTTCAATCTTCAATATGATCCTCTATCTCGGTTTGACTTCGCTCGATGTTACTTTGAAGCAAATTCCTAATATCAGATATAACATAGGAATTTTTTTCAATCACCAACATGATCCCCTTAATCACCGTTTGACCTCGCTAAATGCTACTATGATGCAGCTGGGTGATATAAGATATAACAGAGGAATTTATTTCAATCACCAACATGATCCTCTTAATCAACGTTCGACCTCGCTAAATGCTACTATGATGCATCTGGCTGATATAAGATATATCAGAGGAAATTATTTCAATCACCAATATGATCCTCTTAATCACCGTTTGACCTGGCTAAATGCTACTATGATGTGGCTTGGTGATATAAGATATAACATAGGAATTTATTTTAATCACCAATATGATCCTCTTAATCACCGTGTAACCTCGATAAATGCTACTATGATGCAACTGTCTGATATAAGATATAACAGAGAAAATTATATCAATCACCAAAATGATCCTCTTAATCACCGTCTGACCTCGCTAAATGCTACTATGATGCATCTGTCTGATATAAGATGTAACTGTGAAAATTATTTCAATCCCCAATATGATCCTCTTCATCACCGTTTGACCTCGCTCAATGCTACTATGTTGGAACTGGCTGTATAAATTATAACTGTGGAAATTATTTCAATCGACAATATGATCCTCTTAATGACCGTTTGACCTCGCTAAATGCTATTATGATGCAACTACCTGATATAAAATATAACTGAGTTAATTATTTCAATCACCAATATGATTCTCTATTCACCGTTCGACCTCTCTCAATGCTACTATTGATGTAACTGGCTGATATATGATATAACTGAGGAAATTAATTCAATCACCAATATTATTCTCTTAATCACCGTTTGCCCTCGCTCAATGCTACTATGATGCAACTGGCTGATATAAGATATAACAGAGGAAATTATTTCAATCACCAACATGATCCTCTAATCACCGTTTGACCTTGCTCAATGCTACTATGATGCAACTGGCTGATATAAGATATAACAGAGGAAATTATTTCAATCACCAATATCATCCTCTTAATCAGCGTTTGACCTCGCTCAATGCTACTATGATGAAACTGGCTGATATAAGATATAACAGATGAAATTATTTCCATCACCAATATGATCCTCTCAATCACTGTTTGACCTCGCTCAATGCTATTATGATTCAACTGGCTGATATAAGATATATCAGAGGAAATTATTTCAATCACCAATATGATCCTCTTAATCACTGTTTGACATCGCTAATTGCTTCTATGATGCAACTGTCTGATATATGATATAACAGAGGAATTTAATTCAATCCTCAATATGATCCTCAATCTCGGTTTGACCTCGCTCTATGTTACTTTGATGCAACTGTCTACTATCACATATAACATAGGAATTTATTTCAATCGCCAACATGATCCTCTTAATCACCGTTTGCCCTGGCTAAATGCTCCTATGATGCAGCTGTTTGATATAAGATATAATAGAGTAAAGTATTTCAATCACCAATATGATCCTATTAATCAACGTTTGACCTCGCTAAATGCTACTATGATCCATCTGGCTGATATAAGATATAACTGTGATAATTATTTCCATCAACAATATGATCCTCTTAATCACCGTTTGACCTCGTTCATCCTACTATGATGGAACTGGCTGATATAAGATATAACTTAGGAAATTATTTCAATCACCAATATGATTCTCTTAATCACCGTTTGTCCTCGATCTATGCTACTATGATGCAACTGGCTGATATAAGATATAACAGAGAAAATTATTTCAATCACCAACATGATCCTCTTAATCACCGTTTGCCCTCGCTAAATGCTCCTATGATGCAGCTGTCTGATATAAGATATAATAGAGGAAATTATTTCAATCACCAATATGATCCTCTTAATCATTGTTTGACCTCGCTAAATGCTACTATGATGCATCTGGCTGATATAAGATATAACTGTGGAAATTATTTCAATGAACAATATCATCCTCTTCATCACCTTTTGACCTCGTTAATCCTACTATGACGGAACTGTCTGATATAAGATATAACAGAGGATATTATTTCAACCAACAATATGATCATCTCATTCTCCGTTCGACCTCGCTAAATGCTCCGATGATGCAACTGTCTGATATAAGATATAACAGAGGAATTTATTTCAATCTTCAATATGATCCACTTAATCACCCTTTGACCTCGCGAAATGCAAGTAGCTGATATAAGATATAACAGAGAAAATTATTTCAATCACCAGTATGATCCTCTTCATCACCGTTTGACCTCGCTCAATGCTATTATGATTCAACTGGCTGATATAAGATATATCAGAGGAATTTAATTCAATCCTCAATATGATCCTCAATCTCGGTTTGACCTCGCTCAATGTTACTTTGTTGCGATTGCTTAATATCAGATATAACATAGGTTATTTATTTCAATCACCAACATGATCCTCTTAATCACCGTTTGACCTCGCTAAATGCTATTCTGATGCAACTGGCTGATATAAGATATAACTAAGGAAATTATGATCCTCTTAATCCTCTATGTTGATAGAAACATGTATTTGTGAAACTGAAAGCTTCTCGTACTAGACCTAAATTTTTAAGGTAATTTTAATCATCAAAGTTATGTAACGGATGGTAGGAAAAGGCAGAAGTGAAACTGAATCTTCCAGACGAGAAACTATATTTTGCGGCGAATTTAGAAATAAACATTATGGAAAGGTTGATAGAAACAAGTATTTGTTAAATTGAAAGATTCTAGTTCTAGACATAAAGTTTTAAGGTAAATTTAACCATAAATGATATGTAACAGATAGTAGGAACAGAGAGAAATGAAAGTGAAAACTTCCAGACGAGAACCTATTTTTTGCAGCGAATTTAGTAATCAACCTTAGGGAAAGATTGATAGGAACATGTATTTGTGAAACTGAAAGCTTCTATTACTAGACGTAAATGTTTTAAGGTAAATTTAATCATCAAAGATATGTAATGGATGGTAGGAACAGGGTAAGGTGAAACTGAAAACTTCCAGACGAGAACCTATATTTCGCGGCGAATTTAGTAATCAACGTTAGGGAATGGTTGAAAGAAACGGGTATTTGTGAAACTGAAAGCTTCTAGGACTGGACCTAAAGTTTTAGGGTAAATTTAATCACCAAAGATATGTAACGGAGGGTAGGAAAAGGATTAGATGAAATTGAAGCCTGCTAGACGTGAACCTATATTTCGCGGCGAATTTAGTAATCAAACATATGGAATGGTTGATAGAAACAGGTATTAGTGAAATTGAAAGCTTCTAGTACTGGAACTAAAGTTTTAACGTAAATTTAATCATTAAAGATATGTAATGGATGGTAGGAAGAGGGTAAGGTGAAACTGAAGACTGCTAGTCGAGAACCTATATTTCGCGGCGAATTTTGTAATCAACCTTAAAGAATGCTTGATAGAAACAGGTATTGGTTAAATTGAAAGCTTCTAGTATTGGACCTAAAGTTTTAAGGGAAATTTAATCATCAAAGATATGTAATGGACGTAAGGAACCGGGTTAGATGAAACTGAAGACTGCTAGAAGTGAACCTATATTTCTCGGCGAATTTAGTAATCAACCTTATGGAATGGTTAATAGAAAGAGGTATTGGAGAAATTGAAATCTTCTAGTACTGGAACTAAAGTTTTAAGTTAAATTAATTCATCAAAGTTATCTAATGGATGGAAGGAACAGGTTTATTTCAAATGAAGACTGCTATACGGGAACCTATATTTCGCGGCGAATTTAGTAATCAACCTTAGGGAATGGTTGATAGAAACAGGTATTGGCGAAATTAAAAGCTTCTAATACTGGACAAAGTTTTAAGGTAAATTTAATCATCAAAGATATATAATGGATGGAAGGAACAGGGTTAGTTGAAACTGAAGACTGCTAGACGTGAACCTATATTTCCCGGCGAATTTAGCAATCAATTTTAGGGAATGGTTGATAGAAACATGTATTGCTGAAATTAAAAGCTTCTAGTACTCGACCTAAAGTTTTAAGGTAAATTTAATCATCAAAGTTATGTAATGGATTGTAGGAACAGAGGTGAAACTGAAAACTGTTAGAAGTGTACATATATTTCGCGGCGAATTTACTAATCAAACATAGGGAATGGTTAATAGAAACAGGTATTGGTTAAATTGAATGCTTCTAGTACTGGAACTAAAGTTTTAAGGTAAATTAATTCATCAAAGTTATCTAATGGATAGAAGGAACAGGATTAGTTCAAACTGAAGACTGCTAGACGAGAACCTATATTTCGCGGCGAATTTAGTAATCAACCTTAGGGAATGGTTAATAGAAACAGGTATTGGTGAAATTGAAAGCTTCTAGTACTGCATCTAAAGATTTAAGGTTAATCTGACTGATACTATGATCAGAATATAAATATAACACTGGAAATTATTTCAATCAAACATATGATATTTTAGTCACACATCGGTCAATGCTACTTAGATGCAACGGGCTGATAACAAAGTATCAATCATTCTTCCGAACAACTTAGTTAGGCTTTGATAACTCTCAATGCAACGGTGATCATCAAAAGGTTTAGAAAGAATGAGAGGAAGAGATAATGTTGAAACGGAAAGTTCTAGTCCTGAAGATAAAGTTTGAGGTTAATTGGGTCAGGAACTCCAGGGAATGTATGACAGGAAAATTTCTTTGTGAAATTGATTGCTCCTATTAAATAACTAACAGGTTTACGGCGAATTAATCACCAAAAATAGGGAATTCATGGAAGGAAAAATGTTCGGTGAAACAGTAAGCTTCTCGTCCTGTGCCGACATGTCTGAGAAAATTTAGTCATGAAGTTTAAGGAATGAATGGCAGAAAACGGCTTCTAATGCCGTACCAAAAAGATTGCGGGGAATTTTCTCATCAAACGATTCAGAATGATGAAAGGAACAGATTATGTTGAAACTGAAAGCTTCTAGTACAGCAGATAGAGGTTGGAGGAACTGGGTCATGAAGCTTAGGGAATGGATGGCAGGAAAATGACTTTGTGAAATTGATTGCTTCTATAAAAGAACCAACAGATTTACGGTGAATTAATCATCAATGATAGAGAATGGATTGAAGGTAGAATGTTCGGTGAAACAGTAAGCTTCTAGTCCTGTGCCGACAAGTCTTATCAAATTAATACATGAAGTTCAGGGAATGAATGGCAGAAACGGTTTTTCATGAAAATAAAAGCTTCTAATGTACTACCTACAAGTTTGCGGCGAATTACCACATGAAACGATTCGGAATGATGAAAGTAACAGATAATGTTGAAACTGATAGCTTCCAGTACAGCAGATACAGGTTAGGGTTAATTGGGTCACGAAGCCTAGGGAATGAATGACTGGAACGTTTTTTCATGAAAATGAAAGCTCCTACAGCAGCACCAAAAAGTTTGCAGCGAATTTCCTCAGGAAACGTTTCGGAATGATGAAAGGAACAGATAATTTTGAAACTGAAAGCTTCTAGTATAGCAGATACAGGGGGGGGGGCGAATTGGGTCATGAAGTCTAGGGAATAGATGGCAGGAAAATGACAATTAAATTGAAAATTAATTGCTTCTATTAAAGAACCAACAGATTTAAGGCGAATAAATCATCAACGGTAGGGAAAGAATTGAAGGTTGTATGTTCGGTGAACCAGTAAGCTTCAAGTCCTGTGCCGACAAGACCTAGCCAATTTATTCATGAAGTTTAGGGAATGAATGCCAGGAACGGTTTTTTATGAAAATATAAGCTTCTAATGATGTACCAACAAGATTACGGCGAATTTCCTCATGAAACAGTTGGGAATGAAGAAAGGAAGAGATAATGTTGAAACTGAAACCATCTAGTACAGCAGATAGAGGTTGGGGTTAACTGGGTCATGAATCCTAGGGAATGCATGGCAGGAAAATGACTTTGTTAAATTGATCGCTTCTATAAAAGAAACAACAGTTTTACGGCGAATGAATCATCAACGATAGAGAATGGATTGAAGGTTGAATGTTCGGTGAAACAGCAAGCTTCTTGTCCCGTGCCGACAAGTCTGAGCCAATTTAACCATGAAGTTCAGGGAATGAATGTCAGGTACGGTTTTTCATGAAAATATAAGCTTCTCATGCCGTATCAACAAGTTTACGGCGAATTTCCTCATGAAACATTTCGGAATGAGGAAAGGAACAGATAATGTTGAAACTGAAAGCTTCTATTACAGCAGATACAGGTTAGGGTTACTTGGGTCATGAATCCTAGGGACTGGATGGCAGGAAAATGATTTTGTTAAATTGATTGCTTCTATAAAGAAACAACAATTTTACGGTGAATGAATCATCAACGATAGAGAATGGATTGAAAGTTGAATGTTCGGTGAAACAGCAAGCTTCTTGTCCCGTGCCGACAAGTCTGAGCCAATTTAACCATGAAGTTCAGGGAATGAATGTCAGGTACGTTTTTTCATGAAAATATAAGCTTCTAATGCCGTATCAACAAGTTTACCGCGAATTTCCTCATGAAACATTTCTGAATGAGGAAAGGAACAGATAATGTTGAAACTGAAAGCTTCTATTACAGCAGATACAGGTTAGGGTTACTTGGGTCATGAATCCTAGCGACTGGATGGCAGGTAAATGATTTTGTTAAATTGATTGCTTCTATAAAGAAACAACAGTTTTACGGTGAATGAATCATCAACGATAGAGAATGGATTGAAGATTGAATGATCGGTGAAACAATAAGCTTCTAGTCCTGCGCCGACAAGTCTGAGCCAATTTAACCATGAAGTTCAGAGAATGAATGTCAGGTACGTTTTTTCATGAAAATATAAGCTTCTAATGCCGTATCAACAAGTTTACGGCGAATTTCCTAATGAAACATTTCGGAATGAGGAAAGAAACAGATAATGTTGAAACTGAAAGCTTCTATTACAGCAGATACAGGTTAGGGTTACTTGGGTCATGAAGCCTAGGGACGGGATGGCAGGGAAATGATTTTGTTAAATTGATTGCTTCTATAAAGAAACAACAGTTTTACGGTGAATGAATCATCAACGATAGAGAATGGATTGAAGGTTGAATGTTCGGTGAAACAGGAAGCTTCTTGTCCCGTGCCGACAAGTCTGAGCCAATTAAACCATGAAGTTCAGGGAATGAATGTCAGGTACGGTTTTTCATGAAAATATAAGCTTCTAATGCCGTATCAACAAGTTTACCGCGAATTTCCTCATGAAACATTTCTGAATGAGGAAAGGAACAGATAATGTTGAAACTGAAAGCTTCTATTACAGCAGATACAGGTTAGGGTTACTTGGGCCATGAATCCTAGCGACTGGATGGCAGGTAAATGATTTTGTTAAATTGATTGCTTCTATAAAGAAACAACAGTTTTACGGTGAATGAATCATCAACGATAGAGAATGGATTGAAGTTTGAATGTTCGGTGAAACAACAAGCTTCTAGTCCTGCGCCGACAAGTCTGAGCCAATTTAACCATGAAGTTCAAGGAATCAATGTCAGGTACGGTTTTTCATGAAAATATAGGCTACTAATGCCGTATCAACAAGTTTACGGCGAATTTCCTCATGAAACATTTCGGAATGAAGAAAGGAACAGATAATGTTGAAACTGAAAGCTTCTATTACAGCAGATACAGGTGAGGGTTACTTGGGTCATGAATCCTAGGGACTGGATGGCAGGAAAATAATTTTGTTAAATTGATTGCTTCTATAAAGAATCAACAGTTTTACGGTGAATGAATCATCAACGATAGAGAATGGATTGAATGTTGAATGTTCGGTGAAACAAAAAGCTTCTTGTCCTGTGCCGACAAGTCTGAGCCAAATTAACCATGAAGTTCAGGGAATGAATGTCAGGTACGGTTTTTCATGAAAATATAAGCTTCTAATGCCGTATCAACAAGTTTACGGCGAATTTCCTCATGAAACATTTCGGAATGAGGAAAGAAACAGATAATGTTGAAACTGAAAGCTTCTATTACAGCAGATACAGGTTGGGGTTACTTGGGTTATGAATCCTAGGGAATGGATGGCAGGAAAATGATTTTGTTCAATACATTGCTTCTATAAAGAAACAACAGTTTTACGGTGAATGAATCATCAACGATAGAAAATGGATTGAATGTTGAATGTTCGGTGAAACAGCAAGCTTCTTGTCCTCTGCCGACAAGTCTGAGCCAATTTAACCATGAAGTTCAGGGAATGAATGTCAGGTACGGTTTTTCATGAAAATATAAGCTTCTAATGCCGTATCAACAAGTTTACGGCGAATTTCCTCATGAAACATTTCGGAATGAGGAAAGGAACAGATAATGTTGAAACTGAAAGCTTCTATTACAGCAGATACAGGTTAGGGTTACTTGGGTCATGAATCCTATGGACTGGATGGCAGGAAAATGATTTTTTTAATATGTTTGCTTCCATAAAGAAATAACAGTTTTACGGTGAATGAATCATCAACGATAGAGAATGGATTGAAGTTTGAATGTTCGGTGAAAAAACAAGCTTCTAGTCCTGCGCCAACAAGTCTGAGCCAATTTAACCATGAAGTTCAAGGAATAAATGTCAGGTACGGTTTTTCATGAAAATATAAGTTTCTAATGCCGTATCAACAAGTTTACGGCGAATTTCCTCATGAAACATTTCGGAATGAGGAAAGGAACAGATAATGTTGAAACTGAAAGCTTCTATTACAGCAGATACAGGTTAGGGTTACTTGGGTCATGAATCCTAGGGAATGGATGGCAGAAAATGATTTTGTTAAATTCATTGCTTCTATAAAGAAACAAACGTTTTACGGAGAATGAATCATCAACGATAGAGAATGGATTGAAGTTTGAATGTTCGGTGAAACAGCAAGCTTCTTGTCCTGTGCCGACAAGTCTGAGCCAATTAAACCATGAAGTTCAGGGGATGAATGTCAGGTACGGTTTTTCATGAAAATATAAGCTTCTAATGCCGTATCAACAAGTTTACCGCGAATTTCCTCATGAAACATTTCTGAATGAGGAAAGGAACAGATAATGTTGAAACTGAAAGCTTCTATTACAGCAGATACAGGTTAGGGTTACTTGGGTCATGAATCCTAGGGACTGGATGGCAGGAAAATGATTTTGTGAAATTGATTGCTTCCATAAAGAAATAACAGTTTTACGGTGAATGAATCATCAACGATAGAGAATGGATTGAAGTTTGAATGTTCGGTGAAAAAAAAGATTCTAGTCCTGCGCCGACAAGTCTGAGCCAATTTAACCATGAATTTCAAGGAATGAATGTCAGGTACGGTTTTTCATGAAAATATAAGTTTCTAATGCCGTATCAACAAGTTTACGGCGAATTTCCTCATGAAACATTTCGGAATGAGGAAAGGAACAGATAATGTTGAAACTGAAATCTTCTATTACAGCAGATACAGGTTAGGGTTACTTGGGTCATGAATCGTAGGGAATGGATGGCAGAAAATGATTTTGTTAAATTCATTGCTTCTATAAAGAAACAACAGTTTTACGGTGAATGAATCATCAACGATAGAGAATGGATTGAAGTTTTAATGTTCGGTGAAAAAAAAGATTCTTGTCCTGCGCCGACAAGTCTGAGCCAATTTAACCTTGAAGTTCAAGGAATGAATGTCAGGTACGGTTTTACATGAAAATATAAGCTTCTAATGCCGTATCAACAAGTTTACGGCGAATTTCCTCATGAAACATTTCGGAATGAGGAAAGGAACAGATAATGTTGAAACTGAAAGCTTCTATTACAGCAGATACAGGTTAGGGTTACTTGGGTCATGAATCCTAGGGACTGGATGGCAGGAAAATGATTTTGTGAAATTGATTGCTTCCATAAAGAAATAACAGTTTTACGGTGAATGAATCATCAACGATAGAGAATGGATTGAAGTTTGAATGTTCGGTGAAAAAAAAGATTCTAGTCCTGCGCCGACAAGTCTGAGCCAATTTAACCATGAATTTCAAGGAATGAATGTCAGGTACGGTTTTTCATGAAAATATAAGTTTCTAATGCCGTATCAACAAGTTTACGGCGAATTTCCTCATGAAACATTTCGGAATGAGGAAAGGAACAGATAATGTTGAAACTGAAATCTTCTATTACAGCAGATACAGGTTAGGGTTACTTGGGTCATGAATCGTAGGGAATGGATGGCAGAAAATGATTTTGTTAAATTCATTGCTTCTATAAAGAAACAACAGTTTTACGGTGAATGAATCATCAACGATAGAGAATGGATTGAAGTTTTAATGTTCGGTGAAAAAAAAGATTCTTGTCCTGCGCCGACAAGTCTGAGCCAATTTAACCTTGAAGTTCAAGGAATGAATGTCAGGTACGGTTTTACATGAAAATATAAGCTTCTAATGCCGTATCAACAAGTTTACGGCGAATTTCCTCATGAAACATTTCGGAATGAGAAAAGGAACAGATAATGTTGAAACTGAAAGCTTCTATTACAGTAGATACAGGTTGGGGTTAATTGGGTCATGAATCCTAGGGACTGGATGGCAGGAAAATGACTGTGTTAAATTGATTGCTTCTATAAAGAAACAACAGTTTTACGGCGAATGCATATTCAACCATAGAGAATGGTTTGAAGGTTGAATGTTCGGTGAAACAGCAAGCTTCTTGTCCCGTGCCGATGGGTTTGAGCCAATTTAACCATGAAGTTCAGGGAATGAATGTCAAGTACGGTTTTTCATGAAAATATAAGCTTCTAATGTCGTATCAACAAGTTTACGGCGAATTTCCTCCTGAAACATTTCGGAATGAGGAAAGGAACAGATAATGTTGAAACTGAAAGCTTCTATTACAGCAGATACAGGTTAGGGTTACTTGGGTCATGAATCCTAGAGACTGGATGGCAGGAAAATGATTTTGTTAAATTGATTGCTACTATAAAGAAACAAGTTTTACGGTGAATGAATCATCAACGATAGAGAATGGATTGAAGTTTGAATGTTCGGTGAAACAACAAGCTTCTAGTCCTGCGCCGACAAGTCTGAGCCAATTTAACCATGAAGTTCAGGGAATGAATGTCAGGTACGGTTTTTGATGAAAATATAAGCTTCTAATGCCGTATCAACAAGTTTACCGCGAATTTCCTCATGAAACATTTCTGAATGAGTAAAGGAACAGATAATGTTGAAACTGAAAGCTTCTATTACAGCAGATACAGGTCAGGGTTACTTGGGTCATGAATCCTAGCGACTGGATGGCAGGTAAATGATTTTGTTAAATTGAATGCTTCTATAAAGAAACAACAGTTTTACGGTGAATGAATCATCAACGATAGAGAATGGATTGAAGATTGAATGATCGGTGAAACAACAAGCTTCTAGTCCTGCGCCGACAAGTCTGAGCCAATTTAACCATGAAGTTCAGGGAATGAATGTCAGGTACGTTTTTTCATGAAAATATAAGCTTCTAATGCCGTATCAACAAGTTTACGGCGAATTTCCTAATGAAACATTTCGGAATGAGGAAAGAAACAGATAATGTTGAAACTGAAAGCTTCTATTACAGCAGATACAGGTTAGGGTTACTTGGGTCATGAATCCTAGGGACGGGATGGCAGGGAAATGATTTTGTTAAATTGATTGCTTCTATAAAGAAACAACAGTTTTACGGTGAATGAATCATCAACGATAGAGAATGGATTGAAGGTTGAATGTTCGGTGAAACAGGAAGCTTCTTGTCCCGTGCCGACAAGTCTGAGCCAATTAAACCATGAAGTTCAGGGGATGAATGTCAGGTACGGTTTTTCATGAAAATATAAGCTTCTAATGCCGTATCAACAAGTTTACCGCGAATTTCCTCATGAAACATTTCTGAATGAGGAAAGGAACAGATAATGTTGAAACTGAAAGCTTCTATTACAGCAGATACAGGTGGGGGTTACTTGGGTCATGAATCCTAGCGACTGGATGGCAGGTAAATGATTTTGTTAAATTGATTGCTTCTATAAAGAAACAACAGTTTTACGGTGAATGAATCATAAACGATAGAGAATGGATTGAAGTTTGAATGTTCGGTGAAACAACAAGCTTCTAGTCCTGCGCCGACAAGTCTGAGCCAATTTAACCATGAAGTTCAAGGAATCAATGTCAGGTACGGTTTTTCATGAAAATATAAGCTACTAATGCCGTATCAACAAGTTTACGGCGAATTTCCTCATGAAACATTTCGGAATGAAGAAAGGAACAGATAATGTTGAAACTGAAAGCTTCTATTACAGCAGATACAGGTTAGGGTTACTTGGGTCATGAATCCTAGGGACTGGATGGCAGGAAAATGATTTTGTTAAATTGATTGCTTCTATAAAGAAACAACAGTTTTACGGTGAATGACTCATCAACGATAGAGAATGGATTGAAGTTTGAATGTTCGGTGAAACAACAAGCTTCTAGTCCTGCGCCGACAAGTCTGAGCCAATTTAACCATGAAGTTCAAGGAATCAATGTCAGGTACGGTTTTTCATGAAAATATAAGCTACTAATGCCGTATCAACAAGTTTACGGCGAATTTCCTCATGAAACATTTCGGAATGAGGAAAGGAACAGATAATGTTGAAACTGAAAGCTTCTATTACAGCAGATACAGGTGAGGGTTACTTGGGTCATGAATCCTAGGGACTGGATGGCAGGAAAATGATTTAGTTAAATTGATTGCTTCTATAAAGAAACAACAGTTTTACGGTGAATGAATCATCAACGATAGAGAATGGATTGAATGTTGAATGTTCGGTGAAACAGCAAGGTTCTTGTCCTGTGCCGACAAGTCTGAGCCAATTTAACCATGACGTTCAGGGAATGAATGTCAGGTACGGTTTTTCATGAAAATATAAGCTTCTAATGCCGTATCAACAAGTTTACGGCGAATTTCCTCATGAAACATTTCGGAATGAGGAAAGGAACAGATAATGTTGAAACTGAAAGCTTCTATTACAGCAGATACAGGTTAGGGTTACTTGGGTCATGAATCCTAGGGAATGGATGGCAGGAAAATGATTTTGTTAAATTGATTGCTTCTATAAAGAAACAACAGTTTTACGGTGAATGAATCATCAACGATAGAGAATGGATTGAAGGTTGAATGTTCGGTGAAACAGCAAGCTTCTTGTCCCGTGCCGACAAGTCTGAGCCAAATTAGCCATGAAGTTCAGGGAATGAATGTCAGGTACGGTTTTTCATGAAAATATAAGCTTCTAATGCCGTATCAACAAGTTTACGGCGAATTTCCTCATGAAACATTTCGGAATGAGGAAAGGAACAGATAATGTTGAAACTGAAAGCTTCTATTACAGCAGATACAGGTTGGTGTTAGTTGGGCCAGGAATCCTAGGGACTGGCCGGCAGGAAAATGACTTTGTTAAATTGATTGCTTCCATAAAGAAATAACAGTTTTACGGTGAATGAATAATCAACGATAGAGAATGGATTGAAGTTTGAATGTTCGGTGAAAAAAAAGCTTCTAGTCCTGCGCCGACAAGTCTGAGCCAATTTAACCATGAATTTCAAGGAATGAATGTCAGGTACGGTTTTTCATGAAAATCTAAGTTTCTAATGCCGTATCAACAAGTTTACGACGAATTTCCTCATGAAACATTTCGGAATGAGGAAAGGAACAGATAATGTTGAAACTGAAAGCTTCTATTACAGCAGATACAGGTTAGGGTTACTTGGCTCATGAATCCTAGGGACTGGATGGCAGGAAAAGGTTTTTTTAAATTGATTGCTTCCATAAAGAAACAACAGTTTTACGGTGAATGAAACATCAACGATAGAGAATGGATTGAAGTTTGAATGTTCGGTGAAACAACAAGCTTCTTGTCCTGCGCCGACAAGTCTGAGCCAATTTAACCTTGAAGTTCAAGGAATGAATGTCAGGTACGGTTTTACATGAAAATATAAACTTCTAATGCCGTATCAACAAGTTTACGGCGAATTTCCTCATGAAACATTTCGGAATGAGAAAAGGAACAGATAATGTTGAAACTGAAAGCTTCTATGACAGCAGATAAAGGTTGGGGTTACTTGGGTCATGAATCCTAGGGAATGGATGGCAGGAAAATGACTTTGATAAATTGATTGCTTCTATAAAGAAACAACAGTTTTACGGCGAATGAATATTCAACCATAGAGAATGGTTTGAAGGTTGAATGTTCGGTGAAACAGCAAGCTTCTTGTCCCGTGCCGATGGGTTTGAGCCAATATAACCCTGAAGTTCAGGGAATGAATGTCAAGTACGGTTTTTCATGAAAATATAAGCTTCTAATGTCGTATCAACAAGTTTACGGCGAATTTCCTCCTGAAACATTTCGGAATGAGGAAAGGAACAGATAATGTTGAAACTGAAAGCTTCTATTACAGCAGATACAGGTTAGGGTTACTTGGGTCATGAATCCTAGAGACTGGATGGCAGGAAAATGATTTTGTTAAATTGATTGCTACTATAAAGAAACAAGTTTTACGGTGAATGAATCATCAACGATAGAGAATGGATTGAAGTTTGAATGTTCGGTGAAACAGCAAGCTTCTTGTCCTGTGCCGACAAGTCTGAGCCAATTTAACCATGAAGTTCAGGGAATGAATGTCAGGTACGGTTTTTCATGAAAATATAAGCTTCTAATGCCGTATCAACAAGTTTACTGCGAATTTCCTCATGAAACATTTCAGAATGAGGAAAGGAACAGATAATGTTGAAACTGAAAGCTTCTATTACAGCAGATACAGGTGAGGGTTACTTGGGTCATGAATCCTAGGGACTGGATGGCAGGAAAATGATTTTTTTAAATTGATTGCTTCTATAAAGAAACAACAGTTTTACGGTGAATGAATCATCAACGATAGAGAATGGATTGAATGTTGAATGTTCGGTGAAACAGCAAGCTTCTTGTCCTGTGCCGACAAGTCTGAGCCAATTTAACCATGAAGTTCAGGGAATGAATGTCAGTTACGGTTTTTCATGAAAATAAAAAGCTTGTAATGCCGTATCAACAAGTTTACGGTGAATTTCCTCATGAAACATTTCGGAATGATGAAAGGAACAGATAATGTTGAAACTGAAAGCTTCTATTACAGCAGATACAGGTTAGGGTTACTTGGGTCATGAATCCTAGGGAATGGATGGCAGGAAAATGATTTTGTTAAATTGATTGCTTCAATAAAGAAACAACGGTTTTACGGTGAATGAATCATCAACGATAGAGAATGGATTGAAGGTTGAATGTTCGGTGAAACAGCAAGCTTCTTGTCCCGTGCCGACAAGTCTGAGCCAATTTAGCCATGAAGTTCAAGGAATGAATGTCAGGTACGGTTTTTCATGAAAATATAAGCTTCTAATACCGTATCAACAAGTTTACGGCGAATTTCCTCATGAAACATTTCGGAATGAGGAAAGGAACAGATAATGTTGAAACTGAAAGCTTCTATTACAGCAGATACAGGTTAGGGTTACTTGGGTCATGAATCGTAGGGACTGGATGGCAGGAAAATGATTTTGTTAAATTGATTGTTTCTATAAAGAAACAACAGTTTTACGGTGAATGAATCATCAACGATAGAGAATGGATTGAAGTTTGAATGTTCGGTGAAACAACAAGCTTCTAGACCTGCGCCGACAAGTCTGAGCCAATTTAACCATGAATTTCAAGGAATGAATGTCAGGTACGGTTTTTCATGGAAATATAAGCTTCTAATGCCGTATAAACAAGTTTACGGCGAATTTCCTCATGAAACATTTCGGAATGATGAAAGGAACAGATAATGTTGAAACTGAAAGCTTCTATTACAGCAGATACAGGTTGGGGTTACTTGGGTCATGAATCCTAGGGAATGGAAGGCAGGAAAATGATTTTGTTAAATTGATTGCTTCTATAAAGAAAGAACAGTTTTACGCCGAATGAATCATCAACGATAGAGAATCGATTGAAGGTTGAATGTTCGGTGAAACAGCAAGCTTCTTGTCCTGTGCCGACAAGTCTGAGCCAATTTAACCATGAAGTTCAGGGAATGAATGTCAGGTACGGTTTTTCATGAAAATATAAGCTTCTAATGCCGTATCAACAAGTTTACGGCGAATTTCCTCACGAAACATTTCGGAATGAGGAAAGGAACAGATAATGTTGAAACTGAAAGCTTCTATTACAGCAGATACAGGTTAGGGTTACTTGGGTCATGAATCCTAGGGAATGGATGGCAGAAAATGATTTTGTTAAATTCATTGCTTCTATAAAGAAACAACAGTTTTACGGTCAGTGAATCATCAACGATAGAGAATGGATTGAAGTTTGAATGTTCGGTGAAACAGCAAGCTTCTTGTCCTGTGCCGACAAGTCTGAGCCAATTTAACCATGAAGTTCAGGGAATGAATGTCAGGTACGGTTTTTCATGAAAATATAAGCTTCTAATGCCGTATCAACAAGTTTACGGCGAATTTCCTCATGAAACATTTCGGAATGAGGAAAGGAACAGATAATGTTGAAACTGAAAGCTTCTATTACAGCAGATACAGGTTAGGGTTACTTGGGTCATGAATCCTAGGGACTGGATGGCAGGAAAATTATTTTTTTAAATTGATTGCTTCCATAAAGAAATAACAGTTTTACGGTGAATGAATCATCAACGATAGAGAATGGATTGAAGTTTGAATGTTCGGTGAAAAAACAAGCTTCTAGTCCTGCGCCGATGGGTTTGAGCCAATTTAACCCTGAAGTTCAGGGAATGAATGTCAAGTACGGTTTTTCATGAAAATATAAGCTTCTAATGTCGTATCAACAAGTTTACGGCGAATTTCCTCCTGAAACATTTCGGAATGAGGAAAGGAACAGATAATGTTGAAACTGAAAGCTTCTATTACAGCAGATACAGGTTAGGGTTACTTGGGTCATGAATCCTAGAGACTGGATGGCAGGAAAATGATTTTGTTAAATTGATTGCTACTATAAAGAAACAAGTTTTACGGTGAATGAATCATCAACGATAGAGGATGGATTGAAGTTTGAATGTTCGGTGAAACAGCAAGCTTCTTGTCCTGTGCCGACAAGTCTGAGCCAATTTAACCATGAAGTTCAGTGAATGAATGTCAGGTACGGTTTTTCATGAAAATATAAGCTTCTAATGCCGTATCAACAAGTTTACGGTGAATTTCCTCATGAAACATTTCGGAATGATGAAAGGAACAGATAATGTTGAAACTGAAAGCTTCTATTACAGCAGATACAGGTTAGGGTTACTTGGGTCATGAATCCTAGGGACTGGATGGCAGGAAAATGATTTTTTTAAATTGATTGCTTCTATAAAGAAACAACAGTTTTAATGTGAATGAATCATCAACGATAGAGAATGGATTGAATGTTGAATGTTCGGTGAAACAGCAAGCTTCTTGTCCTGTGCCGACAAGTCTGAGCCAATTTAACCATGAAGTTCAGGGAATGAATGTCAGGTACGGTTTTTCATGAAAATATAAGCTTGTAATGCCGTATCAACAAGTTTACGGTGAATTTCCTCATGAAACATTTCGGAATGATGAAAGGAACAGATAATGTTGAAACTGAAAGCTTCTATTACAGCAGATACAGGTTAGGGTTACTTGGGTCATGAATCGTAGGGACTGGATGGCAGGAAAATGATTTTGTTAAATTGATTGCTTCAATAATGAAACAACGGTTTTACGGTGAATGAATCATCAACGATAGAGAATGGATTGAAGTTTGAATGTTCGGTGAAACAACAAGCTTCTAGTCCTGCGCCGACAAGTCTGAGCCAATTTAACCATGAATTTCAAGGAATGAATGTCAGGTACGGTTTTTCATGGAAATATAAGCTTCTAATGCCGTATAAACAAGTTTACGGCGAATTTCCTCATGAAACATTTCGGAATGAGGAAAGGAACAGATAATGTTGAAACTGAAAGCTTCTATTACAGCAGATACAGGTTGGGGTTACTTGGGTCATGAATCCTAGGGAATTGATGGCAGGAAAATGATTTTGTTAAATTGATTGCTTCTATAAAGAAAGAACAGTTTTACGCCGAATGAATCATCAACGATAGAGAATCGATTGAAGGTTGAATGTTCGGTGAAACAGCAAGCTTCTTGTCCTGTGCCGACAAGTCTGAGCCAATTTAACCATGAAGTTCAGGGAATGAATGTCAGGTACGGTTTTTCATGAAAATATAAGCTTCTAATGCCGTATCAACAAGTTTACGGCGAATTTCCTCACGAAACATTTCGGAATGAGGAAAGGAACAGATAATGTTGGAACTGAAAGCTTCTATTACAGCAGATACAGGTCAGGGTTACTTGGGTCATGAATCCTAGGGAATGGATGGCAGAAAATGATTTTGTTAAATTCATTGCTTCTATAAAGAAACAACAGTTTTACGGTCAGTGAATCATCAACGATAGAGAATGGATTGAAGTTTGAATGTTCGGTGAAACAGCAAGCTTCTTGTCCTGTGCCGACAAGTCTGAGCCAATTTAACCATGAAGTTCAGGGAATGAATGTCAGGTACGGTTTTTCATGAAAATATAAGCTTCTAATGCCGTATCAACAAGTTTACGGCGAATTTCCTCATGAAACATTTCGGAATGAGGAAAGGAACAGATAATGTTGAAACTGAAAGCTTCTATTACAGCAGATACAGGTTAGGGTTACTTGGGTCATGAATCCTAGGGACTGGATGGCAGGAAAATTATTTTTTTAAATTGATTGCTTCCATAAAGAAATAACAGTTTTACGGTGAATGAATCATCAACGATAGAGAATGGATTGAAGTTTGAATGTTCGGTGAAAAAACAAGCTTCTAGTCCTGCGCCGACAAGTCTGAGCCAATTTAACCATGAATTTCAAGGAATGAATGTCAGGTACGGTTTTTCATGAAAATATAAGTTTCTAATGCCGTATCAACAAGTTTACGGCGAATTTCCTCATGAAACATTTCGGAATGAGGAAAGGAACAGATAATGTTGAAACTGAAAGCTTCTATTACAGCAGATACAGGTTAGGGCTACTTGGGTCATGAATCCTAGGGAATGGATGGCAGAAAATGATTTTGTTAAATTCATTGCTTCTATAAAGAAACAAAAGTTTTACGGTGAATGAATCATCAACGATAGAGAATGGATTGAAGTTTGAATGTTCGGTGAAACAACAAGCTTCTAGTCCTGCGCCGACAAGTCTGATCCAATTTAACCTTGAAGTTCAAGGAATGAATGTCAGGTACGGTTTTTCATGAAAATATAAGCTTCTAATGCCGTATCAACAAGTTTACGGCGAATTTCCTCATGAAACATTTCGGAATGAGGAAAGGAACAGATAATGTTGAAACTGAAAGCTTCTATTACAGCAGATACATGTTGAGGTTAATTGGGCTATGAATCCTAGGGATTGGATGGCAGGAAAATGACTTTTTTAAATTGATTGCTTCTATAAAGAAACAACAGTTTTACGGTGAATGAATCATCAACGATAGAGAATGGATTGAATGTTGAATGTTCGGTGAAACAGCAAGCTTCTTGTCCTGTGCCGACAAGTCTGAGCCAATTTAACCATGAAGTTCAGGTAATGAATGTCAGGTACGGTTTTTCATGAAAATATAAGCTTCTAATGCCGTATCAACAAGTTTACGGCGAATTTCCTCCTGAAACATTTCGGAATGAGGAAAGGAACAGATAATGTTGAAACTGAAAGCTTCTATTACAGCAGATACAGGTTAGGGTTACTTGGGTCATGAATCCTAGGGACTGGATGGCAGGCAAATGATTTTGTTAAATTGATTGCTTCTATAAAGAAACAACAGTTTTACGGTGAATGAATCATCAACGATAGAAAATGGATTGAATGTTGAATGTACGGTGAAACAGCAAGCTTCTTGTCCTGTGCCGACATGTCTGAGCCAATTTAAACATGAAGTTTAGGGAATGAATGTCAGGTACGGTTTTTCATGAAAATATAAGATTCTAATGCCGTATCAACAAGTTTATGGCGAATTTCCTAATGAAACATTTTGGAATGAGGAAAGGAACAGATAATGTTGAAACTGAAATCTTCTATTACAGTAGATACAGGTTAGGGTTACTTGGTTCATGAATCCAAGGGAATGGATGGCAGGAAAATGATTTTGTTAAAGTGATTGCTTCTATAAAGAAACAACAGTTTTACTGTGAATGAATCATCAACGATAGAGAATGGATTGAATGTTGAATGTTCGGTGAAACAGCAAGCTTCTTGTCCTGTGCCGACAAGTCTGAGCCAATTTAACCATGAAGTTCAGGGAATGAATGTCAGGTACGGTTTTTCATGAAAATATAAACTTCTAATGCCGTATCAACAAGTTTACGGCGAATTTCCTCATGAAACATTTCGGAATCAGGAAAGGAACAGATAATGTTGAAACTGAAAGCTTCTATTACAGCAGATACAGGTTAGGGTTACTTGGTTCATGAATCCAAGGGAATGGATGGCAGGAAAATGATTTTGTTAAATTCATTGCTTCTATAAAGAAACAACAGTTTTACGGTGAATGAATCATCAAAGACAGAGAATGGATTGAAGTTTGAATGTTCGGTGAAACAACAAGCTTCTAGTCCTGCGCCGACAAGTCTGAGCCAATTTAACCTTGAATTTCAAGGAATGAATGTCAGGTACGGTTTTTCATGAAAATATAAGCTTCTAATGCCGTATCAAAAAGTTTACGGCGAATTTCCTCATGAAACATTTCGGAATGAGGAAAGGAACAGATAATGTTGAAACTGAAAGCTTCTATTACAGCAGATACAGGTTGGGGTTACTTGGGTCATTAATCCTAGGGAATGGATGGCAGGAAAATGATTTTGTTAAATTCATTGCTTCTATAAAGAAACAACAGTTTTACGGTGAATGAATCATCAACGATAGAGAATGGATTGAAGGTTGAATGTTCGGTGAAACAGCAAGCTTCTAGTCCTGTGTTGACAAGTCTGTGCCAAGTTAACCATGAAGTTCAGGGAATGAATGTCAGGTACGGTTTTTCATGAAAATATAAGCTTCTAATGCCGTATCAACAAGTTTACGGCGAATTTCCTCATGAAACATTTCGGAATGAGGAAAGGAACAGATAATGTTGAAACTGAAAGCTTCTATTACAGCAGATACAGGTTGGGGTTACTTGGGTCATTAATCCTAGGGAATGGATGGCAGGAAAATGATTTTGTTAAATTCATTGCTTCTATAAAGAAACAACAGTTTTACGGTGAATGAATCATCAACGATAGAGAATGGATTGAAGGTTGAATGTTCGGTGAAACAGCAAGCTTCTAGTCCTGTGTTGACAAGTCTGTGCCAAGTTAACCATGAAGTTCAGGGAATGAATGTCAGGTACGGTTTTTCATGAAAATATAAGCTTCTAATGCCGTATCAACAAGTTTACGGCGAATTTCCTCATGAAACATTTCGGAATGAGGAAAGGAACAGATAATGTTGAAACTGAAAGCTTCTATTACAGCAGATACAGGTTGGGGTTACTTGGGTCATTAATCCTAGGGAATGGATGGCAGGAAAATGATTTTGTTAAATTCATTGCTTCTATAAAGAAACAACAGTTTTACGGTGAATGAATCATCAACGATAGAGAATGGATTGAAGGTTGAATGTTCGGTGAAACAGCAAGCTTCTAGTCCTGTGTTGACAAGTCTGTGCCAAGTTAACCATGAAGTTCAGGGAATGAATGTCAGGTACGGTTTTTCATGAAAATATAAGCTTCTAATGCCGTATCAAAAAGTTTACGGCGAATTTCCTCATGAAACATTTCGGAATGAGGAAAGGAACAGATAATGTTGAAACTGAAAGCTTCTATTACAGCAGATACAGGTTGGGGTTACTTGGGTCATTAATTCTAGGGAATGGATGGCAGGAAAATGATTTTGTTAAATTCATTGCTTCTATAAAGAAACAACAGTTTTACGGTGAATGAATCATCAACGATAGAGAATGGATTGAAGGTTGAATGTTCGGTGAAACAGCAAGCTTCTTGTCCTGTGCCGACAACTCTGAGCCAATTTAACCATGAAGTTCAAGGAATGAATATCAGGTACGGTTTTTCATGAAAATATAAGCTTCTAATGCCGTATCAAGAAGTTTACGGCGAATTTCCACATGAAACATTTCGGAATGAGGAAAGGAACAGATAATGTTGAAACTGAAAGCTTCTATTACAGCAGATACAGGTTGGGGTTAATTGGGTCATGAATCCTAGGGACTGGATGGCAGGAAAATGACTTTGTTAAATTGATTGCTTCTATAAAGAAACAACAGTTTTACGGAGAATGAATCATCAACGATAGAGAATGTATTGAAGGTTGAATGTTCGGTGAAACAGCAAGCTTCTTGTCCCGGGCCGACAAGTCTGAGCAAATTTAACCATGAAGTTCAGGGAATGAATAACAGGTACGGTTTTTCATGAAAATATAAGCTTCTAATGCCGTATCAAAAAGTTTACGGCGAATTTCCCCATGAAACAATTCGGAATGAGGAAAGGTACAGATAATGTTGAAACTGAATCTTCTATTACAGTAGATAAAGGTTAGGGTTACTTGGGTCATGAATCCTAGGGACTGGATGGCAGGAAAATGATTTTGTTAAATTGATTGCTTCTATAAAGAAACAACAGTTTTAGTGTGAATGAATCATCAACGATAGAGAATGGATTGAATGTTGAATGTTCGGTGAAACAGCAAGCTTCTTGTCCTGTGCCGACAAGTCTGAGCCAATTTAACCATGAAGTTCAGGGAATGAATGTCAGGTACGGTTTTTCATGAAAATATAACCTTCTAATGCCGTATCAACAAGTTTACGGCGAATTTCCTAATGAAACATTTCGGAATGAGGAAAGGAACAGATAATGTTGAAACTGAAATCTTCTATTACAGTAGATACAGGTTAGGGTTACTTGGTTCATGAATCCAAGGGAATGGATGGCAGGAAAATGATTTTGTTAAAGTGATTGCTTCTATAAAGAAACAACAGTTTTACTGTGAATGAATCATCAAAGATAGAGAATGGATTGAATGTTGAATGTTCGGTGAAACAGCAAGCTTCTTGTCCTGTGCCGACAAGTCTGAGCCAATTTAACCATGAAGTTCAGGGAATGAATGTCAGGTACGGTTTTTCATGAAAATATAACCTTCTAATGCCGTATCAACAAGTTTACGGCGAATTTCCTCATGAAACATTTCGGAATCAGGAAAGGAACAGATAATGTTGAAACTGAAAGCTTCTATTACAGCAGATACAGGTTAGGGTTACTTGGTTCATGAATCCAAGGGAATGGATGGCAGGAAAATGATTTTGTTAAATTCATTGCTTCTATAAAGAAACAACAGTTTTACGGTGAATGAATCATCAAAGACAGAGAATGGATTGAAGTTTGAATGTTCGGTGAAACAACAAGCTTCTAGTCCTGCGCCGAGAAGTCTGAGCCAATTTAACCTTGAAGTTCAAGGAATGAATGTCAGGTACGGTTTTTCATGAAAATATAAGCTTCTAATGCCGTATCAACAAGTTTACGGCGAATTTCCACATGAAACATTTCGGAATGAGGAAAGGAACAGGTAATGTTGAAACTGAAAGCTTCTATTACAGCATATACAGGTTAGGGTTACTTGGGTCATGAATCCTAGGGAATGGATGGCAGGAAAATGATTTTGTTAAATTCATTGCTTCTAAAAAGAAACAACAGTTTTACGGTGAATGAATCATCAACGATATAGAATGGATTGAAGGTTGAATGTTCGGTGAAACAGCAAGCTTCTTGTCTTGGGCCGACAAGTCTGAGCCCATTTTCCATGAAGTTCAAGGAATGAATGTCAGGTACGGTTTTTCATGAAAATATAGGCTTCTAATGCCGTATCAACAAGTTTACGGCGAATTTCCACATGAAACATTTCGGAATGAGGAAAGGAACAGATAATTTTGAAACTGAAAGCTTCTATTACAGCAGATACAGGTTGGGGTCACTTGGGTCATTAATCCTAGGGAATGGATGGCAGGAAAATGATTTTGTTAAATTCATTGCTTCTATAAAGAAACAACAGTTTTACGGTGAATGAATCATCAACGATAGAGAATGGATTGAAGGTTGAATGTTCGGTGAAACAGCAAGCTTCTTTTCCCGGGCCGACAAGTCTGAGCCAATTTAACCATGAAGTTCAGGGAATGAATATCAGGTACGGTTTTTCATGAAAATATAAGCTTGTAATGCCGTATCAACAAGTTTACGGCGAATTTCCACATGAAACATTTCGGAATGAGGAAAGGTACAGATAATGTTGAAACTGAAAGCTTCTATTACAGTAGATACAGGTTAGGGTTACTTGGGTCATGAATCCTAGGGACTGGATGGCAGGAAAATGATTTTGTTTTATTCATTGCTTCTATAAAGAAACAAGAGTTTTACGGTGAATGAATCATCAAAGATAAAGAATGGATTGAAGTTTGAATGTTCGGTGAAACAACAAGCTTCTAGTCCTGCGCCGACAAGTCTGATCCAATTTAACCTTGAAGTTCAAGGAATGAATGTCAGGTACGGTTTTTCATGAAAATATAAGCTTCTAATGCCGTATCAACAAGTTTACGGCGAATTTCCTCCTGAAACATTTCGGAATGAGGAAAGGAACAGATAATGTTGAAACTGAAAGCTTCTATTACAGCAGATACAGGTTAGGGTTACTTGGGTCATGAATCATAGGGACTGGATGGCAGGAAAATGATTTTTTTAAATTGATTGCTTCCATAAAGAAATAACAGTTTTACGGTGAATGAATCATCTACGATAGAGAATGGATTGAAGTTTGAATGTTCGGTGAAACAACAAGCTTCTTGTCCTGCGCCTACAAGTCTGAGCCAATTTAAGCTTGAAGTTCAAGGAATGAATGTCAGGTACGGTTTTACATGAAAATATAAGATTCTAATGTCGTATCAACAAGTTTACGGCGAATTTCCTCATGAAACATTTCGGAATGAGGAAAGGAACAGATAATGTTGAAACTGAAAGCTTCTATTACAGCAGATACAGGTTGCGGTTAATTGGGTCATGAATCCTAGGGAATGGATGGCAGGAAAATGACTTTGTTAAATTGATTGCTTCTATAAAGAAACAACAGTTTTACGGCGAATGAATATTCAACCATAGAGAATGGTTTGAAGGTTGAATGTTCGGTGAAACATCAAGCTTCTTGTCCCGTGCCGACAAGTTTGAGCCAATTTAACCATGAAGTTCAGGGAATGAATGTCAGGTACGGTTTTTCATGAAAATATAAGCATCTAATGCCGTATCAACAAGTTTCCGGCGAATTTCCTAATGAAACATGTCGGAATGAGGAAAGGGACAGATCATGTTGAAACTGATAGCTTTTATTACAGCAGATACAGTTTAGGGTTACTTGGGTCATGAATCCTAGGGACTGGATGGCAGGCAAATGATTTTGTTAAATTGATTGCTTCTATAAAGAAACAACATTTTTACGGTGAATGAATCATCAACGATAGAAAATGGATTGAATGTTGAATGTACGGTGAAACAGCAAGCTTCTTGTCCTGTGCCGACATGTCTGAGCCAATTTAAACATGAAGTTTAGGGAATGAATGTCAGGTACGGTTTTTCATGAAAATATAAGATTCTAATGCCGTATCAACAAGTTTATGGCGAATTTCCTAATGAAACATTTTGGAATGAGGAAAGGAACAGATAATTTTGAAACTGAAAGCTTCTATTACAGCAGATACAGGTTGGGGTCACTTGGGTCATTAATCCTAGGGAATGGATGGCAGGAAAATGATTTTGTTAAATTCATTGCTTCTATAAAGAAACAACA
Organism: Acanthosepion lycidas; assembly: GCA_963932145.1. Lineage (NCBI taxonomy): Eukaryota > Metazoa > Mollusca > Cephalopoda > Sepiida > Sepiidae > Acanthosepion > Acanthosepion lycidas. Next base: position 90,264,034 of record OZ010599.1, on the reverse strand, counting down.
GTTTTACGGTGAATGAATCATCAACGATAGAGAATGGATTGAAGGTTGAATGTTCGGTGAAACAGCAAGCTTCTTGTCCCGGGCCGACAAGTCTGAGCCAATTTAACCATGAAGTTCAGGGAATGAATATCAGGTACGGTTTTTCATGAAAATATAAGCTTGTAATGCCGTATCAACAAGTTTACGGCGAATTTCCACATGAAACATTTCGGAATGAGGAAAGGTACAGATAATGTTGAAACTGAAAGCTTCTATTACAGTAGATACAGGTTAGGGTTACTTGGGTCATGAATCCTAGGGAATGGATGGCAGGAAAATGATTTTGTTTTATTCATTGCTTCTATAAATAAACAACAGTTTTACGGTGAATGAATCATCAAAGATAAAGAATGGATTGAAGTTTGAATGTTCGGTGAAACAACAAGCTTCTAGTCCTGCGCCGACAAGTCTGATCCAATTTAACCTTGAAGTTCAAGGAATGAATGTCAGGTACGGTTTTTCATGAAAATATAAGCTTCTAATGCCGTATCAACAAGTTTACGGCGAATTTCCTCATGAAACATTTCGGAATGAGGAAAGGAACAGATAATGTTGAAACTGAAAGCTTCTATTACAGCAGATACATGTTGAGGTTACTTGGGCTATGAATCCTAGGGATTGGATGGCAGGAAAATGATTTTTTTAAATTGATTGCTTCCATAAAGAAATAACAGTTTTACGGTGAATGAATCATCTACGATAGAGAATGGATTGAAGTTTGAATGTTCGGTGAAACAACAAGCTTCTTGTCCTGCGCCGACAAGTCTGAGCCAATTTAAGCTTGAAGTTCAAGGAATGAATGTCAGGTACGGTTTTACATGAAAATATAAGATTCTAATGTCGTATCAACAAGTTTACGGCGAATTTCCTCATGAAACATTTCGGAATGAGGAAAGGAACAGATAATGTTGAAACTGAAAGCTTCTATTACAGCAGATACAGGTTGCGGTTAATTGGGTCATGAATCCTAGGGAATGGATGGCAGGAAAATGACTTTGTTAAATTGATTGCTTCTATAAAGAAACAACAGTTTTACGGCGAATGAATATTCAACCATAGAGAATGGTTTGAAGGTTGAATGTTCGGTGAAACATCAAGCTTCTTGTCCCGTGCCGACAAGTTTGAGCCAATTTAACCATGAAGTTCAGGGAATGAATGTCAGGTACGGTTTTTCATGAAAATATAAGAATCTAATGCCGTATCAACAAGTTTACGGCGAATTTCCTAATGAAACATGTCGGAATGAGGAAAGGGACAGATCATGTTGAAACTGATAGCTTTTATTACAGCAGATACAGTTTAGGGTTACTTGGGTCATGAATCCTAGGGACTGGATGGCAGGCAAATGATTTTGTTAAATTGATTGCTTCTATAAAGAAACAACAGTTTTACGGTGAATGAATCATCAACGATAGAAAATGGATTGAATGTTGAATGTACGGTGAAACAGCAAGCTTCTTGTCCTGTGCCGACATGTCTGAGCCAATTTAAACATGAAGTTTAGGGAATGAATGTCAGGTACGGTTTTTCATGAAAATATAAGATTCTAATGCCGTATCAACAAGTTTATGGCGAATTTCCTAATGAAACATTTTGGAATGAGGAAAGGAACAGATAATGTTGAAACTGAAAGCTTCTATTACAGCAGATACAGGTTAGGGTTACTTGGGTCATGAATCCTAGGGACTGGATGGCAGGAAAATGATTTTGTTAAATTGATTGCTTCTATAAAGAAACAACAGTTTTACTGTGAATGAATCATCAACGATAGAGAATGGATTGAATGTTGAATGTTCGGTGAAACAGCAAGCTTCTTGTCCTGTGCCGACAAGTCTGAGCCAATTTAACCATGAAGTTCAGGGAATGAATGTCAGGTACGGTTTTTCATGAAAATATAAGATTCTAATGCCGTATCAACAAGTTTACGGCGAATTTCCTAATGAAACATTTCGGAATGAGGAAAGGAACAGATAATGTTGAAACTGAAATCTTCTATTACAGTAGATACAGGTTAGGGTTACTTGGTTCATGAATCCAAGGGAATGGATGGCAGGAAAATGATTTTGTTAAAGTGATTGCTTCTATAAAGAAACAACAGTTTTACTGTGAATGAATCATCAACGATAGAGAATGGATTGAATGTTGAATGTTCGGTGAAACAGCAAGCTTCTTGTCCAGTGCCGACAAGTCTGAGCCAATTTAACCATGAAGTTCAGGGAATGAATGTCAGGTACGGTTTTTCATGAAAATATAAACTTCTAATGCCGTATCAACAAGTTTACGGCGAATTTCCTCATGAAACATTTCGGAATCAGGAAAGGAACAGATAATGTTGAAACTGAAAGCTTCTATTACAGCAGATACAGGTTGGGGTTACTTGGTTCATGAATCCAAGGGAATGGATGGCAGGAAAATGATTTTGTTAAATTCATTGCTTCTATAAAGAAACAACAGTTTTACGGTGAATGAATCATCAAAGACAGAGAATGGATTGAAGTTTGAATGTTCGGTGAAACAACAAGCTTCTAGTCCTGCGCCGACAAGTCTGAGCCAATTTAACCTTGAATTTCAAGGAATGAATATCAGGTACGGTTTTTCATGAAAATATAAGCTTCTAATGCCGTATCAAAAAGTTTACGGCGAATTTCCTCATGAAACATTTCGGAATGAGGAAAGGAACAGATAATGTTGAAACTGAAAGCTTCTATTACAGCAGATACAGGTTGGGGTTACTTGGGTCATTAATCCTAAGGAATGGATGGCAGGAAAATGATTTTGTTAAATTCATTGCTTCTATAAAGAAACAACAGTTTTACGGTTAATGAATCATCAACGATAGAGAATGGATTGAAGGTTGAATGTTCGGTGAAACAGCAAGCTTCTAGTCCTGTGTTGACAAGTCTGTGCCAAGTTAACCATGAAGTTCAGGGAATGAATGTCAGGTACGGTTTTTCATGAAAATATAAACTTCTAATGCCGTATCAACAAGTTTACGGCGAATTTCCTCATGAAACATTTCGGAATGAGGAAAGGAACAGATAATGTTGAAACTGAAAGCTTCTATTACAGCAGATACAGGTTGGGGTTACTTGGGTCATTAATTCTAGGGAATGGATGGCAGGAAAATGATTTTGTTAAATTCATTGCTTCTATAAAGAAACAACAGTTTTACGGTGAATGAATCATCAACGATAGAGAATGGATTGAAGGTTGAATGTTCGGTGAAACAGCAAGCTTCTTGTCCTGTGCCGACAACTCTGAGCCAATTTAACCATGAAGTTCAAGGAATGAATATCAGGTACGGTTTTTCATGAAAATATAAGCTTCTAATGCCGTATCAACAAGTTTACGGCGAATTTCCACATGAAACATTTCGGAATGAGGAAAGGAACAGATAATGTTGAAACTGAAAGCTTCTATTACAGGAGATACAGGTTGGGGTTACTTGGGTCATTAATCCTAGGGAATGGATGGCAGGAAAATGATTTTGTTAAATTCATTGCTTCTATAAAGAAACAACAGTTTTACGGTGAATGAATCATCAACGATAGAGAATGGATTGAAGGTTGAATGTTCGGTGAAACAGCAAGCTTCTGGTCCTGTGCCGACAACTCTGAGCCAATTTAACCATGAAGTTCAAGGAATGAATATCAGGTACGGTTTTTCATGAAAATATAAACTTCTAATGCCGTATCAAGAAGTTTACGGCGAATTTCCACATGAAACATTTCGGAATGAGGAAAGGAACAGATAATGTTGAAACTGAAAGCTTCTATTACAGCAGATACAGGTTGGGGTTAATTGGGTCATGAATCCTAGGGACTGGATGGCAGGAAAATCACTTTGTTAAATTGATTGCTTCTATAAAGAAACAACAGTTTTACGGAGAATGAATCATCAACGATAGAGAATGTATTGAAGGTTGAATGTTCGGTGAAACAGCAAGCTTCTTGTCCCGGGCCGACAAGTCTGAGCCAATTTAACCATGAAGTTCAGGGAATGAATAACAGGTACGGTTTTTCATGAAAATATAAGCTTCTAATGCCGTATCAAAAAGTTTACGGCGAATTTCCCCATGAAACAATTCGGAATGAGGAAAGGTACAGATAATGTTGAAACTGAAAGCTTCTATTACAGTAGATAAAGGTTAGGGTTACTTGGGTCATGAATCCTAGGGACTGGATGGCAGGAAAATGATTTTGTTAAATTGATTGCTTCTATAAAGAAACAACAGTTTTAGTGTGAATGAATCATCAACGATAGAGAATGGATTGAATGTTGAATGTTCGGTGAAACAGCAAGCTTCTTGTCCTGTGCAGACAAGTCTGAGCCAATTTAACCATGAAGTTCAGGGAATGAATGTCAGGTACGGTTTTTCATGAAAATATAACCTTCTAATGCCGTATCAACAAGTTTACGGCGAATTTCCTAATGAAACATTTCGGAATGAGGACAGGAACAGATAATGTTGAAACTGAAATCTTCTATTACAGTAGATACAGGTTAGGGTTACTTGGTTCATGAATCCAAGGGAATGGATGGCAGGAAAATGATTTTGTTAAAGTGATTGCTTCTATAAAGAAACAACAGTTTTACTGTGAATGAATCATCAACGATAGAGAATGGATTGAATGTTGAATGTTCGGTGAAACAGCAAGCTTCTTGTCCTGTGCCGACAAGTCTGAGCCAATTTAACCATGAAGTTCAGGGAATGAATGTCAGGTACGGTTTTTCATGAAAATATAACCTTCTAATGCCGTATCAACAAGTTTACGGCGAATTTCCTCATGAAACATTTCGGAATCAGGAAAGGAACAGATAATGTTGAAACTGAAAGCTTCTATTACAGCAGATACAGGTTAGGGTTACTTGGTTCATGAATCCAAGGGAATGGATGGCAGGAAAATGATTTTGTTAAATTCATTGCTTCTATAAAGAAACAACAGTTTTACGGTGAATGAATCATCAAAGACAGAGAATGGATTGAAGTTTGAATGTTCGGTGAAACAACAAGCTTCTAGTCCTGCGCCGAGAAGTCTGAGCCAATTTAACCTTGAAGTTCAAGGAATGAATGTCAGGTACGGTTTTTCATGAAAATATAAGCTTCTAATGCCGTATCAACAAGTTTACGGCGAATTTCCACATGAAACATTTCGGAATGAGGAAAGGAACAGGTAATGTTGAAACTGAAAGCTTCTATTACAGCATATACAGGTTAGGGTTACTTGGGTCATGCATCCTAGGGAATGGATGGCAGGAAAATGATTTTGTTAAATTCATTGCTTCTAAAAAGAAACAACAGTTTTACGGTGAATGAATCATCAACGATATAGAATGGATTGAAGGTTGAATGTTCGGTGAAACAGCAAGCTTCTTGTCTTGGGCCGACAAGTCTGAGCCCATTTTCCATGAAGTTCAAGGAATGAATGTCAGGTACGGTTTTTCATGAAAATATAGGCTTCTAATGCCGTATCAACAAGTTTACGGCGAATTTCCACATGAAACATTTCGGAATGAGGAAAGGAACAGATAATGTTGAAACTGAAAGCTTCTATTACAGCAGATACAGGTTGGGGTCACTTGGGTCATTAATCCTAGGGAATGGATGGCAGGAAAATGATTTTGTTAAATTCATTGCTTCTATAAAGAAACAACAGTTTTACGGTGAAAGAATCATCAACGACAGAGAATGGATTGAAGGTTGAATGTTCGGTGAAACAGCAAGCTTCTTGTCCCGGGCCGACAAGTCTGAGCCAATTTAACCTTGAAGTTCAGGGAATGAATATCAGGTACGGTTTTTCATGAAAATATAAGCTTGTAATGCCGTATCAACAAGTTTACGGCGAATTTCCACATGAAACATTTCGGAATGAGGAAAGGTACAGATAATGTTGAAACTGAAAGCTTCTATTACAGCAGATACAGGTTAGGGTTACTTCGGTCATGAATCCTAGGGAATGGATGGCAGGAAAATGACTTTGTTAAATTGATTGCTTCTATAAAGAAACAACAGTTTTACGGCGAATGAATCATCAAAGATAGAAAATGGATTGAAGGTTGAATGTTCGGTGAAACAGCAAGCTTCTTGTCCTGTGCCGACAAGTCTGAGCCAATTTAACCATGACGTTCAGGGAATGAATGTCAGGTACGGTTTTTCATGAAAATATAAGCTTCTAATGACGTATCAACAAGTTTACGGCGAATTTCCTCATGAAACATTTCGGAATGAGGAAAGGAACAGATAATGTTGAAACTGAAAGCTTCTATTACAGCAGATACAGGTTGGGGTTACTTGCGTCATTAATCCTAGGGAATGGATGGCAGGAAAATGATTTTGTTAAATTCATTGCTTCTATAAAGAAACAACAGTTTTTCCGGCGAATGAATCATCAAAGATAGAAAATGGATTGAAGGTTGAATGTTCGGTGAAACAGCAAGCTTCTAGTCCTGTGTTGACAAGTCTGTGCCAAGTTAACCATGAAGTTCAGGGAATGAATGTCAGGTACGGTTTTTCATGAAAATATAAGCTTCTAATGCCGTATCAACAAGTTTACGGCGAATTTCCTCATGAAACATTTCGGAATGAGGAAAGGAACAGATAATGTTGAAACTGAAAGCTTCTATTACAGCAGATACAGGTTGGGGTTACTTGGGTCATTAATCCTAGGAAATGGATGGCAGGAAAATGATTTTGTTAAATTCATTGCTTCTATAAAGAAACAACAGTTTTACGGTGAATGAATCATCAAAGATAGAGAATGGATTGAAGGTTGAATGTTCGGTGAAACAGCAAGCTTCTTGTCCTGTGCCGACAACTCTGAGCCAATTTAACCATGAAGTTCAAGGAATGAATATCAGGTACGGTTTTTCATGAAAATATAAGCTTCTAATGCCGTATCAAGAAGTTTACGGCGAATTTCCACATGAAACATTTGGGAATGAGGAAAGGAACAGATAATGTTGAAACTGAAAGCTTCTATTACAGCAGATACAGGTTGGGGTTAATTGGGTCATGAATCCTAGGGACTGGATGGCAGGAAAATCACTTTGTTAAATTGATTGCTTCTATAAAGAAACAACAGTTTTACGGAGAATGAATCATCAACGATAGAGAATGTATTGAAGGTTGAATGTTCGGTGAAACAGCAAGCTTCTTGTCCCGGGCCGACAAGTCTGAGCCAATTTAACCATGAAGTTCAGGGAATGAATAACAGGTACGGTTTTTCATGAAAATATAAGCTTCTAATGCCGTATCAAAAAGTTTACGGCGAATTTCCCCATGAAACAATTCGGAATGAGGAAAGGTACAGATAATGTTGAAACTGAAAGCTTCTATTACAGTAGATAAAGGTTAGGGTTACTTGGGTCATGAATCCTAGGGACTGGATGGCAGGAAAATGATTTTGTTAAATTGATTGCTTCTATAAAGAAACAACAGTTTTAGTGTGAATGAATCATCAACGATAGAGAATGGATTGAATGTTGAATGTTCGGTGAAACAGCAAGCTTCTTGTCCTGTGCCGACAAGTCTGAGCCAATTTAACCATGAAGTTCAGGGAATGAATGTCAGGTACGGTTTTTCATGAAAATATAACCTTCTAATGCCGTATCAACAAGTTTACGGCGAATTTCCTAATGAAACATTTCGGAATGAGGAATGGAACAGATAATGTTGAAACTGAAATCTTCTATTACAGTAGATACAGGTTAGGGTTACTTGGTTCATGAATCCAAGGGAATGGATGGCAGGAAAATGATTTTGTTAAAGTGATTGCTTCTATAAAGAAACAACAGTTTTACTGTGAATGAATCATCAACGATAGAGAATGGATTGAATGTTGAATGTTCGGTGAAACAGCAAGCTTCTTGTCCTGTGCCGACAAGTCTGAGCCAATTTAACCATGAAGTTCAGGGAATGAATGTCAGGTACGGTTTTTCATGAAAATATAACCTTCTAATGCCGTATGAACAAGTTTACGGCGAATTTCCTCATGAAACATTTCGGAATCAGGAAAGGAACAGATAATGTTGAAACTGAAAGCTTCTATTACAGCAGATACAGGTTAGGGTTACTTGGTTCATGAATCCAAGGGAATGGATGGCAGGAAAATGATTTTGTTAAATTCATTGCTTCTATAAAGAAACAACAGTTTTACGGTGAATGAATCATCAAAGACAGAGAATGGATTGAAGTTTGAATGTTCGGTGAAACAACAAGCTTCTAGTCCTGCGCCGAGAAGTCTGAGCCAATTTAACCTTGAAGTTCAAGGAATGAATGTCAGGTACGGTTTTTCATGAAAATATAAGCTTCTAATGCCGTATCAACAAGTTTACGGCGAATTTCCACATGAAACATTTCGGAATGAGGAAAGGAACAGGTAAATTTGAAACTGAAAGCTTCTATTACAGCATATACAGGTTAGGGTTACTTGGGTCATGAATCCTAGGGAATGGATGGCAGGAAAATGATTTTGTTAAATTCATTGCTTCTAAAAAGAAACAACAGTTTTACGGTGAATGAATCATCAACGATATAGAATGGATTGAAGGTTGAATGTTCGGTGAAACAGCAAGCTTCTTGTCTTGGGCCGACAAGTCTGAGCCCATTTTCCATGAAGTTCAAGGAATGAATGTCAGGTACGGTTTTTCATGAAAATATAGGCTTCTAATGCCGTATCAACAAGTTTACGGCGAATTTCCACATGAAACATTTCGGAATGAGGAAAGGAACAGATAATTTTGAAACTGAAAGCTTCTATTACAGCAGATACAGGTTGGGGTCACTTGGGTCATTAATCCTAGGGAATGGATGGCAGGAAAATGATTTTGTTAAATTCATTGCTTCTATAAAGAAACAACAGTTTTACGGTGAATGAATCATCAACGATAGAGAATGGATTGAAGGTTGAATGTTCGGTGAAACAGCAAGCTTCTTGTCCCGGGCCGACAAGTCTGAGCCAATTTAACCATGAAGTTCAGGGAATGAATATCAGGTACGGTTTTTCATGAAAATATAAGCTTGTAATGCCGTATCAACAAGTTTACGGCGAATTTCCACATGAAACATTTCGGAATGAGGAAAGGTACAGATAATGTTGAAACTGAAAGCTTCTATTACAGTAGATACAGGTTAGGGTTACTTGGGTCATGAATCCTAGGGACTGGATGGCAGGAAAATGATTTTGTTTTATTCATTGCTTCTATAAAGAAACAACAGTTTTACGGTGAATGAATCATCAAAGATAAAGAATGGATTGAAGTTTGAATGTTCGGTGAAACAACAAGCTTCTAGTCCTGCGCCGACAAGTCTGAGCCAATTTAACCTTGAATTTCAAGGAATGAATGTCAGGTACGGTTTTTCATGAAAATATAAGCTTCTAATGCCGTATCAAAAAGTTTACGGCGAATTACCTCATGAAACATTTCGGAATGAGGAAAGGAACAGATAATGTTGAAACTGAAAGCTTCTATTACAGCAGATACAGGTTGGGGTTACTTGGGTCATTAATCCTAGGGACTGGATGGCAGGAAAATGATTTTGTTAAATTCATTGCTTCTATAAAGAAACAACAGTTTTACGGTGAATGAATCATCAACGATAGAGAATGGATTGAAGGTTGAATGTTCGGTGAAACAGCAAGCTTCTAGTCCTGTGTTGACAAGTCTGTGCCAAGTTAACCATGAAGTTCAGGGAATGAATGTCAGGTACGGTTTTTCATGAAAATATAAGCTTCTAATGCCGTATCAACAAGTTTACGGCGAATTTCCTCATGAAACATTTCGGAATGAGGAAAGGAACAGATAATGTTGAAACTGAAAGCTTCTATTACAGCAGATACAGGTTGGGGTTACTTGGGTCATTAATCCTAGGAAATGGATGGCAGGAAAATGATTTTGTTAAATTCATTGCTTCTATAAAGAAACAACAGTTTTACGGTGAATGAATCATCAACGATAGAGAATGGATTGAAGGTTGAATGTTCGGTGAAACAGCAAGCTTCTTGTCCTGTGCCGACAACTCTGAGCCAATTTAACCATGAAGTTCAAGGAATGAATATCAGGTACGGTTTTTCATGAAAATATAAGCTTCTAATGCCGTATCAACAAGTTTACGGCGAATTTCCACATGAAACATTTCGGAATGAGGAAAGGAACAGATAATGTTGAAACTGAAAGCTTCTATTACAGCAGATACAGGTTGGGGTTAATTGGGTCATGAATCCTAGGGACTGGATGGCAGGAAAATGACTTTGTTAAATTGATTGCTTCTATAAAGAAACAACAGTTTTACGGAGAATGAATCATCAACGATAGAGAATGGATTGAAGGTTGAATGTTCGGTGAAACAGCAAACTTCTTGTCCCGGGCCGACAAGTCTGAGCCAATTTAACCATGAAGTTCAGGGAATGAATAACAGGTACGGTTTTTCATGAAAATATAAGCTTCTAATGCCGTATCAAAAAGTTTACGGCGAATTTCCCCATGAAACAATTCGGAATGAGGAAAGGTACAGATAATGTTGAAACTGAAAGCTTCTATTACAGTAGATAAAGGTTAGGGTTACTTGGGTCATGAATCGTAGGGACTGGATGGCAGGAAAATGACTTTGTTAAATTGATTGCTTCTATAAAGAAACCACAGTTTTACGGAGAATGAATCATCAACGATAGAGAATGGATTGAAGTTTGAATGTTCGGTGAAACAGCAAGCTTCTAGTCCTGCGCCGACAAGTCTTAGCCAATTTAATCATGAATTTCAAGGAATGAATGTCAGGTACGGTTTTTCTTGAAAATATATGCTTCTAATGCCGTATCAACAAGTTTACGGCGAATTTCCCCATGAAACATTTCGGAATGATGAAAGGAACAGATAATGTTAAAACTGAAAGCTTCTATTACATCAGATACAGGTTAGGGTTACTTGGGTCATGAAGACTAGGGAATGGATGGCAGGAAAATGACTTTGTTAAATTGATTGCTTCTATAAAGAAACAACAGTTTTACGGAGAATGAATCATCAACGATAGAGAATGGATTGAAGGTTGAATGTTCGGTGAAACAGAAAGCTTCTTGTCCCGTGCCGACAATTCTGAGCCAATTTAACCATGAATTTCAGGGAATGAATATCAGGTACGGTTATTCATGAAAATATAAGCTTGTAATGCCGTATCAACAAGTTTACGGCGAATTTACACATAAAACATTTCGTAATGAGCAAAGGAACAGATAATGTTGAAACTGAAAGCTTCTATTACAGCAGATACTGGTTAGGGTTACTTGGGTCATGAATCCTAGGGACTGGATTTCAGGAAAATGATTTTTTTAAATTGATTGCTTCTATAAAGAAACAACAGTTTTACGGTGAATGAATCATCAACGATAGAGAATGGAATGAAGTTTGAATGTTCGGTGAAACAACAAGCTTTTAGTCCTGCGCCGACAAGGCTGAGCCAATTTAACCACGAAGTTCAAGGAATGAATGTCAGGTACGTTTTTTTATAAAATATAAGCTTCTAATGCTGTATCAACAAGTTTACGGCGAATTTCCCCATGAAACATTTCGGAATGAGGAAAGGAACAGATAATGTTGAAACTGAAAGCTTCTATTACAGCAGATACAGGTTGGGGTTACTTGGGTCATGAATCCTAGGGACTGGCTGACAGGAAAATGACTTTGTTAAATTGATTGCTTCTATAAAGAAACAACAGTTTTACGGCGAATGATTCATCAACGATTGAAAATGGATTGAATGTTGAATGTTTGGTGAAACAGTAAGCTTCTAGTCGTATGCCGACAAGACTGAGCCAATTTAACCTTGAAGTTCAGGGAATGAATGTCAGGTACGGTTTTTCATGAAAATATAAGCTTCTAATGCCGTATCAACAAGTTTACGGCGAATTGCCACATGAAACATTTCGGAATGAGGAAAGAAACAGATAATGTTGAAACTGAAAGCTTCTATTACAGCAGATATAGGTTAGAGTTACTTGGGTCATTAATCCTAGGGAATGGATGGCAGGAAAATGATTTTGTTAAATTCATTGCTTCTATAAAGAAACAACAGTTTTACGGTGAATGAATCATCAACGATAGAGAATGGATTGAAGGTTGAATGTTCGGTGAAACAGCAAGCTTCTAGTCCTGTGTTGACAAGTTTGTGCCAAGTTAACCATGAAGTTCAGGGAATGAATGTCAGGTACGGTTTTTCATGAAAATATAAGCTTCTAATGCCGTATCAACAAGTTTACGGCGAATTTCCTCATGAAACATTTCGGAATGAGGAAAGGAACAGATAATGTTGAAACTGATAGCTTCTATTACAGCAGATACAGGTTGGGGTTACTTGGGTCATTAATCCTAGGAAATGGATGGCAGGAAAATGATTTTGTTAAATTGATTGCTTCTATAAAGAAACAACAGTTTTACGGTGAATGAATCATCAACGATAGAGAATGGATTGAAGGTTGAATGTTCGGTGAAACAGCAAGCTTCTAGTCCTGTGTTGACAAGTTTGTGCCAAGTTAACCATGAAGTTCAGGGAATGAATGTCAGGTACGGTTTTTCATGAAAATATAAGCTTCTAATGCCGTATCAACAAGTTTACGGCGAATTTCCACATGAAACATTTCGGAATGAGGAAAGGAACAGATAATGTTGAAACTGAAAGCTTCTATTACAGCAGATACAGGTTGGGGTTAATTGGGTCATGAATCCTAGGGACTGGATGGCAGGAAAATGACTTTGTTAAATTGATTGCTTCTATAAAGAAACAACAGTTTTACGGAGAATGAATCATCAACGATAGAGAATGGATTGAAGGTTGAATGTTCGGTGAAACAGCAAACTTCTTGTCCCGGGCCGACAAGTCTGAGCCAATTTAACCATGAAGTTCAGGGAATGAATAACAGGTACGGTTTTTCATGAAAATATAAGCTTCTAATGCCGTATCAAAAAGTTTACGGCGAATTTCCCCATGAAACAATTCGGAATGAGGAAAGGTACAGATAATGTTGAAACTGAAAGCTTCTATTACAGTAGATAAAGGTTAGGGTTACTTGGGTCATGAATCGTAGGGACTGGATGGCAGGAAAATGACTTTGTTAAATTGATTGCTTCTATAAAGAAACCACAGTTTTACGGAGAATGAATCATCAACGATAGAGAATGGATTGAAGTTTGAATGTTCGGTGAAACAGCAAGCTTCTAGTCCTGCGCCGACAAGTCTTAGCCAATTTAATCATGAATTTCAAGGAATGAATGTCAGGTACGGTTTTTCTTGAAAATATATGCTTCTAATGCCGTATCAACAAGTTTACGGCGAATTTCCCCATGAAACATTTCGGAATGATGAAAGGAACAGATAATGTTAAAACTGAAAGCTTCTATTACATCAGATACAGGTTAGGGTTACTTGGGTCATGAAGACTAGGGAATGGATGGCAGGAAAATGACTTTGTTAAATTGATTGCTTCTATAAAGAAACAACAGTTTTACGGAGAATGAATCATCAACGATAGAGAATGGATTGAAGGTTGAATGTTCGGTGAAACAGAAAGCTTCTTGTCCCGTGCCGACAATTCTGAGCCAATTTAACCATGAATTTCAGGGAATGAATATCAGGTACGGTTATTCATGAAAATATAAGCTTGTAATGCCGTATCAACAAGTTTACGGCGAATTTACACATAAAACATTTCGTAATGAGCAAAGGAACAGATAATGTTGAAACTGAAAGCTTCTATTACAGCAGATACTGGTTAGGGTTACTTGGGTCATGAATCCTAGGGACTGGATTTCAGGAAAATGATTTTTTTAAATTGATTGCTTCTATAAAGAAACAACAGTTTTACGGTGAATGAATCATCAACGATAGAGAATGGAATGAAGTTTGAATGTTCGGTGAAACAACAAGCTTTTAGTCCTGCGCCGACAAGGCTGAGCCAATTTAACCACGAAGTTCAAGGAATGAATGTCAGGTACGTTTTTTTATAAAATATAAGCTTCTAATGCTGTATCAACAAGTTTACGGCGAATTTCCCCATGAAACATTTCGGAATGAGGAAAGGAACAGATAATGTTGAAACTGAAAGCTTCTATTACAGCAGATACAGGTTGGGGTTACTTGGGTCATGAATCCTAGGGACTGGCTGGCAGGAAAATGACTTTGTTAAATTGATTGCTTCTATAAAGAAACAACAGTTTTACGGCGAATGATTCATCAACGATTGAAAATGGATTGAATGTTGAATGTTTGGTGAAACAGTAAGCTTCTAGTCGTATGCCGACAAGACTGAGCCAATTTAACCTTGAAGTTCAGGGAATGAATGTCAGGTACGGTTTTTCATGAAAATATAAGCTTCTAATGCCGTATCAACAAGTTTACGGCGAATTGCCACATGAAACATTTCGGAATGAGGAAAGAAACAGATAATGTTGAAACTGAAAGCTTCTATTACAGCAGAGAGAGGTTAGAGTTACTTGGGTCATGAATCCTAGGGACTGGATGGCAGGAAAATGACTTTGTTAAATTGATTACTTCTATAAAGAAACAACAGTTTTACGGAGAATGAATCATCAACGATAGAGAATGGATTGAAGGTTGAATGTTCGGTTAAACAGCAAGCTTCTTGTTTCGGGCCGACAAGTCTGAGCCAATTTAACCATGAAGTTCAGGGAATGAATGTCAGGAACGTTTTTTCATGAAAATATAAGCTTCTAATGCCGTATCAACAAGTTTACGGCGAATTTCCTCATGAAACATTTCGGAATGAGGAAAGGAACAGATAATGTTGAAACTGAAAGCTTCTACTACAGCAGATACAGGGTGGGGTTAATTGGGTCATGAATCCTAGGGACTGGATGGCAGGAAAATGACTTTGTTAAATTGATTGCTTCTATAAAGAAACAACAGTTTTACGGCGAATGATTCATCAACGATTGAAAATGGATTGAATGTTGAATGTTTGGTGAAACAGTAAGCTTCTAGTCGTATGCCGACAAGACTGAGCCAATTTAACCTTGAAGTTCAGGTAATGAATGTCAGGTACGGTTTTTCATGAAAATATAAGCTTCTAATGCCGTATCAACAAGTTTACGGCGAATTGCCACATGAAACATTTCGGAATGAGGAAAGAAACAGATAATGTTGAAACTGAAAGCTTCTATTACAGCAGAGAGAGGTTAGAGTTACTTGGGTCATGAATCCTAGGGACTGGATGGCAGGAAAATGACTTTGTTAAATTGATTACTTCTATAAAGAAACAACAGTTTTACGGAGAATGAATCATCAACGATAGAGAATGGATTGAAGGTTGAATGTTCGGTTAAACAGCAAGCTTCTTGTTTCGGGCCGACAAGTCTGAGCCAATTTAACCATGAAGTTCAGGGAATGAATGTCAGGAACGTTTTTTCATGAAAATATAAGCTTCTAATGCCGTATCAACAAGTTTACGGCGAATTTCCTCATGAAACATTTCGGAATGAGGAAAGGAACAGATAATGTTGAAACTGAAAGCTTCTACTACAGCAGATACAGGGTGGGGTTAATTGGGTCATGAATCCTAGGGACTGGATGGCAGGAAAATGACTTTGTTAAATTGATTGCTTCTATAAAGAAACAACAGTTTTACGGCGAATGAATCATCAACGATAGAGAATGGATTGAAGGTTGAATGTTCGGTTAAACAGCAAGCTTCTTGTTTCGGGCCGACAAGTCTGAGCCAATTTAACCATGAAGTTCAGGGAATGAATGTCAGGAACGTTTTTTCATGAAAATATAAGCTTCTAATGCCGTATCAACAAGTTTACGGCGAATTTCCTCATGAAACATTTCGGAATGAGGAAAGGAACAGATAATGTTGAAACTGAAAGCTTCTATTACAGCAGATACAGGTCGGGGTTACTTGGGTCATGAATCCTAGGGAATGGATGGCAGGAAAATGACTTTGTTATATTGATTGCTTCTATAAAGAAACAACAGTTTTACGGAGAATGAATCATCAACGATAGAGAATGGATTGAATGTTGAATGTTCGGTGAAACAGCAAGCTTCTTGTCCCGGGCTGACAAGTCTGAGCCAATTTAACCAGGAAGTTCTGGGAATGAATATCAGGTACGGTTTTTCATGAAAATATGAGCTTCTAATGCCGTATCAACAAGTTTACGGCGAATTTCCCCATGAAACAATTCGGAATGAGGAAAGGTACAGATAATGTTGAAACTGAAAGCTTCTATTACAGTAGATACAGGTTAGGGTTACTTGGGTCATGAATCCTAGGGACTGGATGGCAGGAAAATGACTTTGTTAAATTGATTGCTTCTATAAAGAAACAACAGTTTTACGGCGAATGAATAATCAACGATAGAAAATGGATTGAAGGTTGAATGTTCGATGAAACAGCAAGCTTCTTGTCCTGAGCCGACAAGTCTGAGCCAATTTAACAATGAAGTTCAGGGAATGAATGTCAGGTACGGATTTTCATGAAAATATAATCTTCTAATGCCGTATCAACTAGTTTACCGCGAATTTCCACATGAAACATTTCGGAATGAGGAAAGGAACAGATAATGTTGAAACTGAAAGCTTCTATTACAGCAGATACATGTTGGGGTTAATTGGGCCATGAAGTCTCGGAAATGGTTGGCAGGAAAATGACTTTGTTAAATTGATTGCTTCTATAAAGAAACAACAGTTTTACGGTGAATGAATCATCAACGATAGAGAATGGATTGAATGTTGAATGTTCGGTGAAACAGTAAGCTTCTAGTCCTGTGCCGACAAGTCTGAGCCAATTTAACCATGAAGTTCAAGGTATGAATGTCAGGTACGGTTTTTCTTGAAAATATAAGCTTCTAATGCCGTATCAACAAGTTTACGGGGAATTTCCTCATGAAACATTTCGGAATGAGGAAAGGAACAGATAATGTTGAAACTGAAAGCTTCCATTACAGCAGATACAGGTTAGGTTTACTTGGGTCATGAATCCTAGGGACTGGATGGCAGGAAAATGACTTTGTTAAATTGATTGCTTCTATAAAGAAACAACAGTTTTACGGCGAATGAATCATCAACGATAGAAAATGGATTGAAGGTTGAATGTTCGGTGAAACAGCAAGCTTCTTGTCCTGTGCCGACAAGTCTGAGCCAATTTAACCATGAAGTTCAGGGAATGAATGTCAGGTACGGTTTTTCATGAAAATATAAGCTTCTAATGCCGTATCAACAATTTTACGGCGAATTTCCACATTAAACATTTCGGAATGAGGAAAGGAACAGATAACGTTGAAACTGAAAGCTTCTATTACAGCAGATACAGGTTGGGGTTACTTGGGTCATGAATCCTAGGGACTGGATGGCAGGAAAATGACTTTGTTAAATTGATTGCTTCTATAAAGAAACAACAGTTTTACGGCGAATGAATCATCAAAGATAGAAAATGGATTGAAGGTTGAATGTTCGGTGAAACAGCAAGTTTCTTGTCCTGTGCCGACAAGTCTGAGCCAATTTAACCATGAAGTTCAGGGAATGAATGTCAGGTACGGTTTTTCATGAAACATAAGCTTCTAAGGCCGTATCAACAAGTTTACGGCGAATTTCCTCATGAAACATTTCGGAATGAGGAAAGGAACAGATAATGTTGAAACTGAAAGCTTCTATTACAGCAGATACAGGTTGGGGTTACTTGGGTCATGAATCCTAGGGAATGGATGGCAGGAAAATGACTTTGTTAAATTGATTGCTTCTATAAAGAAACAACAGTTTTACGGCGAATGAATCATCAACGATAGAGAATGGATTGAAGGTTGAATGTTCGGTGAAACAGCAAGCTTCTCGTCCTGTGCCGACAAGTCTGAGCCAATTTAACCATGAATTTAAGGGAATGAATGTCAGGTACTGTTTTTCATGAAAGTATAAGATTCTAATGCTGTATCAACAAGTTTACGGCGAATTTCCACATGAAACATTTCGGAATGAGGAAAGGAACAGATAATGTTGAAACTGAAAGCTTCTATTACAGCAGATACAGGTTGGGGTTACTTGGGTCATGAATCCTAGGGACTGGATGGCAGGAAAATGACTTTGTTAAATTGATTGCTTCTATAAAGAAACAACAGTTTTACGGCGAATGAATCATCAACGATAAAGAATGGATTGAAGGTTGAATGTTCGGTGAAACAGCAAGCTTCTTGTCCTGTGCCGACAAGTCTGAGCCAATTTAACCATGAAGTTCAGGGAGTGAATGTCAGGTACGGTTTTTCATGAAAATATAAGCTTCTAATGCCGTATCAACAAGTTTACGGCGAATTTCCTCATGAAACATTTCGGAATGAGGAAAGGAACAGATAATGTTGAAACTGAAAGCTTCTATTACAGCAGATACAGGTTGGGGTTACTTGGGTCAGGAATCCAAGGGAATGGATGGCAGGAAAATGACTTTGTAAAATTGATTGCTTCTATAAAGAAACAACAGTTTTACGGTGAATGAATCATCAACGATAGAGAATGGATTGAAGGTTGAATGTTCGGTGAAACAGCAAGCTTCTTGTTCTGTGCCGACAAGTCTGAGCCAATTTAACCATGAATTTAAGGGAATGAATGTCAGGTACTGTTTTTCATGAAAGTATAAGATTCTAATGCTGTATCAACAAGTTTACGGCGAATTTCCACATGAAACATTTCGGAATGAGGAAAGGAACAGATAATGTTGAAACTGAAAGCTTCTATTACAGCAGATACATGTTGGGGTTACTTGGGTCAGGAATCCAAGGGAATGGATGGCAGGAAAATGACTTTGTAAAATTGATTGCTTCTATAAAGAAACAACAGTTTTACGGTGAATGAATCATCAACGATAGAGAATGGATTGAAGGTTGAATGTTCGGTGAAACAGCAAGCTTCTAGTCCTGTGTTGACAAGTCTGTGCGAATTGAAACATGAAATTCAGTGAATGAATGTCAGGTACGGTTTTTCATGAAAATATAAGCTTCTAATGCCGTATCAACAAGTTTACGGCGAATTTCCACATGAAACATTTCGGAATGAGGAAAGGAACAGATAATGTTGAAACTGAAAGCTTCTATTACAGCAGATACATGTTGGGGTTACTTGGGTCATGAATCCTAGGGACTGGATGGCAGGAAAATGACTTTGTTAAATTGATTGCTTCTATAAAGAAACAACAGTTTTACGGCGAATGAATCATCAACGATAGAAAATGGATTGAAGGTTGAATGTTCGGTGAAACAGCAAGCTTCTTGTCCTGTGCCGACAAGTCTGAGCCAATTTAACCATGAAGTTCAGGGAATGAATGTCAGGTACGGTTTTTCATGAAAATATAAGCTTCTAATGCCGTATCAACTAGTTTACGGCGAATTTCCACATTAAACATTTCGGAATGAGGAAAGGAACAGATAATGTTGAAACTGAAAGCTTCTATTACAGCAGATACAGGTTGGGGTTACTTGGGTCATGAATCCTAGGGACTGGATGGCAGGAAAATGGCTTTGTTAAATTGATTGCTTCTATAAAGAAACAACAGTTTTACGGCGAATGAATCATCAAAGATAGAAAATGGATTGAAGGTTGAATGTTCGGTGAAACAGCAAGTTTCTTGTCCTGTGCCGACAAGTCTGAGCCAATTTAACCATGAAGTTCAGGGAATGAATGTCAGGTACGGTTTTTCATGAAACATAAGCTTCTAATGCCGTATCAACAAGTTTACGGCGAATTTCCTCATGAAACATTTCGGAATGAGGAAAGGAACAGATAATGTTGAAACTGAAAGCTTCTATTACAGCAGATACAGGTTGGGGTTACTTGGGTCATGAATCCTAGGGAATGGATGGCAGGAAAATGACTTTGTTAAATTGATTGCTTCTATAAAGAAACAACAGTTTTACGGCGAATGAATCATCAACGATAGAGAATGGATTGAAGGTTGAATGTTCGGTGAAACAGCAAGCTTCTCGTCCTGTGCCGACATGTCTGAGCCAATTTAACCATGAATTTAAGGGAATGAATGTCAGGTACTGTTTTTCATGAAAGTATAAGATTCTAATGCTGTATCAACAAGTTTACGGCGAATTTCCACATGAAACATTTCGGAATGAGGAAAGGAACAGATAATGTTGAAACTGAAAGCTTCTATTACAGCAGATACAGGTTGGGGTTACTTGGGTCATGAATCCTAGGGAATGGATGGCAGGAAAATGACTTTGTTAAATTGATTGCTTCTATAAAGAAACAACAGTTTTACGGCGAATGAATCATCAAAGATAGAAAATGGATTGAAGGTTGAATGTTCGGTGAAACAGCAAGCTTCTTGTCCTGTGCCGACAAGTCTGAGCCAATTTAACCATGAAGTTCAGGTAATGAATGTCAGGTACGGTTTTTCATGAAAATATAAGCTTCTAATGCCGTATCAACAAGTTTACGGCGAATTTCCTCATGAAACATTTCGGAATGAGGAAAGGAACAGATAATGTTGAAACTGAAAGCTTCTATTACAGCAGATACAGGTTGGGGTTACTTGGGTCATGAATCCTAGGGAATGGATGGCAGGAAAATGACTTTGTTAAATTGATTGCTTCTATAAAGAAACAACAGTTTTACGGCGAATGAATCATCAACGATAGAGAATGGATTGAAGGTTGAATGTTCGGTGAAACAGCAAGCTTCTTGTCCTGTGCCGACAAGTCTGAGCCAATTTAACCATGAATTTAAGGGAATGAATGTCAGGTACTGTTTTTCATGAAAGTATAAGATTCTAATGCTGTATCAACAAGTTTACGGCGAATTTCCACATGAAACATTTCGGAATGAGGAAAGGAACAGATAATGTTGAAACTGAAAGCTTCTATTACAGCAGATACAGGTTGGGGTTACTTGGGTCATGAATCCTAGGGAATGGATGGCAGGAAAATGACTTTGTTAAATTGATTGCTTCTATAAAGAAACAACAGTTTTACGGCGAATGAATCATCAAAGATAGAAAATGGATTGAAGGTTGAATGTTCGGTGAAACAGCAAGCTTCTTGTCCTGTGCCGACAAGTCTGAGCCAATTTAACCATGAAGTTCAGGTAATGAATGTCAGGTACGGTTTTTCATGAAAATATAAGCTTCTAATGCCGTATCAACAAGTTTACGGCGAATTTCCTCATGAAACATTTCGGAATGAGGAAAGGAACAGATAATGTTGAAACTGAAAGCTTCTATTACAGCAGATACATGTTGGGGTTACTTGGGTCATGAATCCTAGGGACTGGATGGCAGGAAAATGACTTTGTTAAATTGATTGCTTCTATAAAGAAACAACAGTTTTACGGCGAATGAATCATCAACGATAGAAAATGGATTGAAGGTTGAATGTTCGGTGAAACAGCAAGCTTCTTGTCCTGTGCCGACAAGTCTGAGCCAATTTAACCATGAAGTTCAGGGAATGAATGTCAGGTACGGTTTTTCATGAAAATATAAGCTTCTAATGCCGTATCAACAAGTTTACGGCGAATTTCCACATTAAACATTTCGGAATGAGGAAAGGAACAGATAATGTTGAAACTGAAAGCTTCTATTACAGCAGATACAGGTTGGGGTTACTTGGGTCATGAATCCTAGGGACTGGATGGCAGGAAAATGACTTTGTTAAATTGATTGCTTCTATAAAGAAACAACAGTTTTACGGCGAATGAATCATCAAAGATAGAAAATGGATTGAAGGTTGAATGTTCGGTGAAACAGCAAGTTTCTTGTCCTGTGCCGACAAGTCTGAGCCAATTTAACCATGAAGTTCAGGGAATGAATGTCAGGTACGGTTTTTCATGAAACATAAGCTTCTAATGCCGTATCAACAAGTTTACGGCGAATTTCCTCATGAAACATTTCGGAATGAGGAAAGGAACAGATAATGTTGAAACTGTAAGCTTCTATTACAGCAGATACAGGTTGGGGTTACTTGGGTCATGAATCCTAGGGAATGGATGGCAGGAAAATGACTTTGTTAAATTGATTGCTTCTATAAAGAAACAACAGTTTTACGGCGAATGAATCATCAAAGATAGAAAATGGATTGAAGGTTGAATGTTCGGTGAAACAGCAAGTTTCTTGTCCTGTGCCGACAAGTCTGAGCCAATTTAACCATGAAGTTCAGGGAATGAATGTCAGGTACGGTTTTTCATGAAACATAAGCTTCTAATGCCGTATCAACAAGTTTACGGCGAATTTCCTCATGAAACATTTCGGAATGAGGAAAGGAACAGATAATGTTGAAACTGTAAGCTTCTATTACAGCAGATACAGGTTGGGGTTACTTGGGTCATGAATCCTAGGGAATGGATGGCAGGAAAATGACTTTGTTAAATTGATTGCTTCTATAAAGAAACAACAGTTTTACGGCGAATGAATCATCAACGATAGAGAATGGATTGAAGGTTGATGTTCGGTGAAACAGCAAGCTTCTTGTCCTGTGCCGACAAGTCTGAGCCAATTTAACCATGAATTTAAGGGAATGAATGTCAGGTACGGTTTTTCATGAAAATATAAGCTTCTAATGCCGTATCAACAAGTTTACGGCGAATTTCCTCATGAAACATTTCGGAATGAGGAAAGGAACAGATAATGTTGAAACTGAAAGCTTCTATTACAGCAGATACAGGTTGGGGTTACTTGGGTCATGAATCCTAGGGACTGGATGGCAGGAAAATGACTTTGTTAAATTGATTGCTTCTATAAAGAAACAACAGTTTTACGGCGAATGAATCATCAACGATAGAGAATGGATTGAAGGTTGAATGTTCGGTGAAACAGCAAGCTTCTTGTCCTGTGCCGACAAGTCTGAGCCAATTTAACCATGAAGTTCAGGTAATGAATGTCAGGTACGGTTTTTCATGAAAATATAAGCTTCTAATGCCGTATCAACAAGTTTACGGCGAATTTCCTCATGAAACATTTCGGAATGAGGAAAGGAACAGATAATGTTGAAACTGAAAGCTTCTATTACAGCAGATACAGGTTGGGGTTACTTGGGTCATGAATCCTAGGGAATGGATGGCAGGAAAATGACTTTGTTAAATTGATTGCTTCTATAAAGAAACAACAGTTTTACGGCGAATGAATCATCAACGATAGAGAATGGATTGAAGGTTGAATGTTCGGTGAAACAGCAAGCTTCTTGTCCTGTGCCGACAAGTCTGAGCCAATTTAACCATGAATTTAAGGGAATGAATGTCAGGTACTGTTTTTCATGAAAGTATAAGATTCTAATGCTGTATCAACAAGTTTACGGCGAATTTCCACATGAAACATTTCGGAATGAGGAAAGGAACAGATAATGTTGAAACTGAAAGCTTCTATTACAGCAGATACAGGTTGGGGTTACTTGGGTCATGAATCCTAGGGAATGGATGGCAGGAAAATGACTTTGTTAAATTGATTGCTTCTATAAAGAAACAACAGTTTTACGGCGAATGAATCATCAAAGATAGAAAATGGATTGAAGGTTGAATGTTCGGTGAAACAGCAAGCTTCTTGTCCTGTGCCGACAAGTCTGAGCCAATTTAACCATGAAGTTCAGGTAATGAATGTCAGGTACGGTTTTTCATGAAAATATAAGCTTCTAATGCCGTATCAACAAGTTTACGGCGAATTTCCTCATGAAACATTTCGGAATGAGGAAAGGAACAGATAATGTTGAAACTGAAAGCTTCTATTACAGCAGATACATGTTGGGGTTACTTGGGTCATGAATCCTAGGGACTGGATGGCAGGAAAATGACTTTGTTAAATTGATTGCTTCTATAAAGAAACAACAGTTTTACGGCGAATGAATCATCAACGATAGAAAATGGATTGAAGGTTGAATGTTCGGTGAAACAGCAAGCTTCTTGTCCTGTGCCGACAAGTCTGAGCCAATTTAACCATGAAGTTCAGGGAATGAATGTCAGGTACGGTTTTTCATGAAAATATAAGCTTCTAATGCCGTATCAACAAGTTTACGGCGAATTTCCACATTAAACATTTCGGAATGAGGAAAGGAACAGATAATGTTGAAACTGAAAGCTTCTATTACAGCAGATACAGGTTGGGGTTACTTGGGTCATGAATCCTAGGGACTGGATGGCAGGAAAATGACTTTGTTAAATTGATTGCTTCTATAAAGAAACAACAGTTTTACGGCGAATGAATCATCAAAGATAGAAAATGGATTGAAGGTTGAATGTTCGGTGAAACAGCAAGTTTCTTGTCCTGTGCCGACAAGTCTGAGCCAATTTAACCATGAAGTTCAGGGAATGAATGTCAGGTACGGTTTTTCATGAAACATAAGCTTCTAATGCCGTATCAACAAGTTTACGGCGAATTTCCTCATGAAACATTTCGGAATGAGGAAAGGAACAGATAATGTTGAAACTGTAAGCTTCTATTACAGCAGATACAGGTTGGGGTTACTTGGGTCATGAATCCTAGGGAATGGATGGCAGGAAAATGACTTTGTTAAATTGATTGCTTCTATAAAGAAACAACAGTTTTACGGCGAATGAATCATCAACGATAGAGAATGGATTGAAGGTTGATGTTCGGTGAAACAGCAAGCTTCTCGTCCTGTGCCGACAAGTCTGAGCCAATTTAACCATGAATTTAAGGGAATGAATGTCAGGTACTGTTTTTCATGAAAGTATAAGATTCTAATGCTGTATCAACAAGTTTACGGCGAATTTCCACATGAAACATTTCGGAATGAGGAAAGGAACAGATAATGTTGAAACTGAAAGCTTCTATTACAGCAGATACAGGTTGGGGTTACTTGGGTCATGAATCCTAGGGAATGGATGGCAGGAAAATGACTTTGTTAAATTGATTGCTTCTATAAAGAAACAACAGTTTTACGGCGAATGAATCATCAAAGATAGAAAATGGATTGAAGGTTGAATGTTCGGTGAAACAGCAAGCTTCTTGTCCTGTGCCGACAAGTCTGAGCCAATTTAACCATGAAGTTCAGGTAATGAATGTCAGGTACGGTTTTTCATGAAAATATAAGCTTCTAATGCCGTATCAACAAGTTTACGGCGAATTTCCTCATGAAACATTTCGGAATGAGGAAAGGAACAGATAATGTTGAAACTGAAAGCTTCTATTACAGCAGATACAGGTTGGGGTTACTTGGGTCATGAATCCTAGGGAATGGATGGCAGGAAAATGACTTTGTTAAATTGATTGCTTCTATAAAGAAACAACAGTTTTACGGCGAATGAATCATCAACGATAGAGAATGGATTGAAGGTTGAATGTTCGGTGAAACAGCAAGCTTCTTGTCCTGTGCCGACAAGTCTGAGCCAATTTAACCATGAATTTAAGGGAATGAATGTCAGGTACGGTTTTTCATGAAAATATAAGCTTCTAATGCCGTATCAACAAGTTTACGGCGAATTTCCTCATGAAACATTTCGGAATGAGGAAAGGAACAGATAATGTTGAAACTGAAAGCTTCTATTACAGCAGATACAGGTTGGGGTTACTTGGGTCATGAATCCTAGGGACTGGATGGCAGGAAAATGACTTTGTTAAATTGATTGCTTCTATAAAGAAACAACAGTTTTACGGCGAATGAATCATCAACGATAGAGAATGGATTGAAGGTTGAATGTTCGGTGAAACAGCAAGCTTCTTGTCCTGTGCCGACAAGTCTGAGCCAATTTAACCATGAATTTAAGGGAATGAATGTCAGGTACGGTTTTTCATGAAAATATAAGCTTCTAATGCCGTATCAACAAGTTTACGGCGAATTTCCTCATGAAACATTTCGGAATGAGGAAAGGAACAGATAATGTTGAAACTGAAAGCTTCTATTACAGTAGATACAGGTTGGGGTTACTTGGGTCATGAATCCTAGGGACTGGATGGCAGGAAAATGACTTTGTTAAATTGATTGCTTCTATAAAGAAACAACAGTTTTACGGCGAATGAATCATCAACGATAGAGAATGGATTGAAGGTTGATGTTCGGTGAAACAGCAAGCTTCTCGTCCTGTGCCGACAAGTCTGAGCCAATTTAACCATGAATTTAAGGGAATGAATGTCAGGTACTGTTTTTCATGAAAGTATAAGATTCTAATGCTGTATCAACAAGTTTACGGCGAATTTCCACATGAAACATTTCGGAATGAGGAAAGGAACAGATAATGTTGAAACTGAAAGCTTCTATTACAGCAGATACAGGTTGGGGTTACTTGGGTCATGAATCCTAGGGAATGGATGGCAGGAAAATGACTTTGTTAAATTGATTGCTTCTATAAAGAAACAACAGTTTTACGGCGAATGAATCATCAAAGATAGAAAATGGATTGAAGGTTGAATGTTCGGTGAAACAGCAAGCTTCTTGTCCTGTGCCGACAAGTCTGAGCCAATTTAACCATGAAGTTCAGGTAATGAATGTCAGGTACGGTTTTTCATGAAAATATAAGCTTCTAATGCCGTATCAACAAGTTTACGGCGAATTTCCTCATGAAACATTTCGGAATGAGGAAAGGAACAGATAATGTTGAAACTGAAAGCTTCTATTACAGCAGATACAGGTTGGGGTTACTTGGGTCATGAATCCTAGGGAATGGATGGCAGGAAAATGACTTTGTTAAATTGATTGCTTCTATAAAGAAACAACAGTTTTACGGCGAATGAATCATCAACGATAGAGAATGGATTGAAGGTTGATGTTCGGTGAAACAGCAAGCTTCTCGTCCTGTGCCGACAAGTCTGAGCCAATTTAACCATGAATTTAAGGGAATGAATGTCAGGTACTGTTTTTCATGAAAGTATAAGATTCTAATGCTGTATCAACAAGTTTACGGCGAATTTCCACATGAAACATTTCGGAATGAGGAAAGGAACAGATAATGTTGAAACTGAAAGCTTCTATTACAGCAGATACAGGTTGGGGTTACTTGGGTCATGAATCCTAGGGAATGGATGGCAGGAAAATGACTTTGTTAAATTGATTGCTTCTATAAAGAAACAACAGTTTTACGGCGAATGAATCATCAAAGATAGAAAATGGATTGAAGGTTGAATGTTCGGTGAAACAGCAAGCTTCTTGTCCTGTGCCGACAAGTCTGAGCCAATTTAACCATGAAGTTCAGGTAATGAATGTCAGGTACGGTTTTTCATGAAAATATAAGCTTCTAATGCCGTATCAACAAGTTTACGGCGAATTTCCTCATGAAACATTTCGGAATGAGGAAAGGAACAGATAATGTTGAAACTGAAAGCTTCTATTACAGCAGATACAGGTTGGGGTTACTTGGGTCATGAATCCTAGGGAATGGATGGCAGGAAAATGACTTTGTTAAATTGATTGCTTCTATAAAGAAACAACAGTTTTACGGCGAATGAATCATCAACGATAGAGAATGGATTGAAGGTTGAATGTTCGGTGAAACAGCAAGCTTCTTGTCCTGTGCCGACAAGTCTGAGCCAATTTAACCATGAATTTAAGGGAATGAATGTCAGGTACGGTTTTTCATGAAAATATAAGCTTCTAATGCCGTATCAACAAGTTTACGGCGAATTTCCTCATGAAACATTTCGGAATGAGGAAAGGAACAGATAATGTTGAAACTGAAAGCTTCTATTACAGCAGATACAGGTTGGGGTTACTTGGGTCATGAATCCTAGGGACTGGATGGCAGGAAAATGACTTTGTTAAATTGATTGCTTCTATAAAGAAACAACAGTTTTACGGCGAATGAATCATCAACGATAGAGAATGGATTGAAGGTTGAATGTTCGGTGAAACAGCAAGCTTCTTGTCCTGTGCCGACAAGTCTGAGCCAATTTAACCATGAATTTAAGGGAATGAATGTCAGGTACGGTTTTTCATGAAAATATAAGCTTCTAATGCCGTATCAACAAGTTTACGGCGAATTTCCTCATGAAACATTTCGGAATGAGGAAAGGAACAGATAATGTTGAAACTGAAAGCTTCTATTACAGTAGATACAGGTTGGGGTTACTTGGGTCATGAATCCTAGGGACTGGATGGCAGGAAAATGACTTTGTTAAATTGATTGCTTCTATAAAGAAACAACAGTTTTACGGCGAATGAATCATCAACGATAGAGAATGGATTGAAGGTTGATGTTCGGTGAAACAGCAAGCTTCTCGTCCTGTGCCGACAAGTCTGAGCCAATTTAACCATGAATTTAAGGGAATGAATGTCAGGTACTGTTTTTCATGAAAGTATAAGATTCTAATGCTGTATCAACAAGTTTACGGCGAATTTCCACATGAAACATTTCGGAATGAGGAAAGGAACAGATAATGTTGAAACTGAAAGCTTCTATTACAGCAGATACAGGTTGGGGTTACTTGGGTCATGAATCCTAGGGAATGGATGGCAGGAAAATGACTTTGTTAAATTGATTGCTTCTATAAAGAAACAACAGTTTTACGGCGAATGAATCATCAAAGATAGAAAATGGATTGAAGGTTGAATGTTCGGTGAAACAGCAAGCTTCTTGTCCTGTGCCGACAAGTCTGAGCCAATTTAACCATGAAGTTCAGGTAATGAATGTCAGGTACGGTTTTTCATGAAAATATAAGCTTCTAATGCCGTATCAACAAGTTTACGGCGAATTTCCTCATGAAACATTTCGGAATGAGGAAAGGAACAGATAATGTTGAAACTGAAAGCTTCTATTACAGCAGATACAGGTTGGGGTTACTTGGGTCATGAATCCTAGGGAATGGATGGCAGGAAAATGACTTTGTTAAATTGATTGCTTCTATAAAGAAACAACAGTTTTACGGCGAATGAATCATCAACGATAGAGAATGGATTGAAGGTTGAATGTTCGGTGAAACAGCAAGCTTCTTGTCCTGTGCCGACAAGTCTGAGCCAATTTAACCATGAATTTAAGGGAATGAATGTCAGGTACGGTTTTTCATGAAAATATAAGCTTCTAATGCCGTATCAACAAGTTTACGGCGAATTTCCTCATGAAACTTTTCGGAATGAGGAAAGGAACAGATAATGTTGAAACTGAAAGCTTCTATTACAGCAGATACAGGTTGGGGTTACTTGGGTCATGAATCCTAGGGACTGGATGGCAGGAAAATGACTTTGTTAAATTGATTGCTTCTATAAAGAAACAACAGTTTTACGGCGAATGAATCATCAACGATAGAGAATGGATTGAAGTTGAATGTTCGGTGAAACAGCAAGCTTCTTGTCCTGTGCCGACAAGTCTGAGCCAATTTAACCATGAAGTTCACGGAATGAATGTCAGGTACGGTTTTTCATGAAAATATAAGCTTCTAATGCTGTATCAACCGGTTTACGGCGAATTTCCACATGAAACATTTCGGAATGAGGAAAGGAACAGATAATGTTGAAACTGAAAGCTTCTATTACAGCAGATACAGGTTGGGGTTACTTGGGTCATGAATCCTAGGGACTGGATGGCAGGAAAATGACTTTGTTAAATTGATTGCTTCTATAAAGAAACAACAGTTTTACGGCGAATGAATCATCAAAGATAGAAAATAGATTGAAGTTTGAATGTTCGGTGAAACAGCAAGCTTCTTGTCCTGTGCCGACAAGTCTGAGCCAATTTAACCATGAAGTTCAGGGAATGAATGTCAGGTCCGGTTTTTCATGAAAATATAACCTTCTAATGCCGTATCAACAAGTTTACGGCGAATTTCCACATGAAACATTTCGGAATGAGGAAAGGAACAGATAATGTTGAAACTGATAGCTTCTATTACAGCAGATACAGGTTGGGGTTACTTGGGTCATGAATCCTAGGGAATGGATGGCAGGAAAATGACTTTGTTAAATTGATTGCTTCTATAAAAAACAACAGTTTTACGGCGAATGAATCATCAACGATAGAGAATGGATTGAAGGTTGAATGTTCGGTGAAACAGCAAGCTTCTTGACCTGTGCCGACAAGTCTGAGCCAATTTAACCATGAAGTTCAGGGAATGAATGTCAGGTACGGTTTTTCATGAAAATATAAGCTTCTAATGCCGTATCAACAAGTTTACGGCGAATTTCCTCATGAAACATTTCGGAATGAGGAAAGGAACAGATAATGTTGAAACTGAAAGCTTCTATTACAGCAGATACAGGTTGGGGTTACTTGGGTCATGAATCCTAGGGACTGGATGGCAGGAAAATGACTTTGTTAAATTGATTGCTTCTATAAACAAACAAAAGTTTTACGGCGAATGAATCTTCAACGATAGAGAATGGATTGAAGGTTGAATGTTCGGTGAAACAGCAAGCTTCTTGTCTTGTGCCGACAAGTCTGAGCCAATTTAACCATGAAGTTCTGGGAATGAATGTCTGGTACGGTTTTTCATGAAAATATAAGCTTCTCATGTTGTATCAACCAGTTTACGGCGAATTTCCACATGAAACATTTCGGAATGAGGAAAGGAACAGATAATGTTGAAACTGAAAGCTTCTATTACAGCAGATACAGGTTGGGGTTACTTGGGTCATGAATCATAGGGAATGGATGGCCGGAAAATGACTTTGTTAAATTGATTGCTTCTATAAAGAAACAACAGTTTTACGGCGAATGAATCATCAACGATAGAGAATGGATTGAAGGTTGAATGTTCGGTGAAACAGCAAGCTTCTTGTCCTGTGCCGACAAGTCTGAGCCAATTTAACCATGAAGTTCAGGGAATGAATGTCAGGTACGGTTTTTCATGAAAATATAAGCTTCTAATGCTGTATCAACCGGTTTACGGCGAATTTCCACATGAAACATTTCGGAATGAGGAAAGGAACAGATAATGTTGAAACTGAAAGCTTCTATTACAGCAGATACAGGTTGGGGTTACTTGGGTCATGAATCCTAGCGATTGGATGGCAGGCAAATGACTTTGTTAAATTGATTGCTTCTATAAAGAAACAACAGTTTTACGGCGAATGAATCATCAAAGATAGAAAATGGATTGAAGTTTGAATGTTCGGTGAAACAGCAAGCTTCTTGTCCTGTGCCGACAAGTCTGAGCCAATTTAACCATGAAGTTCAAGGAATGAATGTCAGGTCCGGTTTTTCATGAAAATATAAGCTTCTAATGCCGTATCAACAAGTTTACGGCGAATTTCCACATGAAACATTTCGGAATGAGGAAAGGAACAGATAATGTTGAAACTGAAAGCTTCTATTACAGCAGATACAGGTTGGGGTTACTTGGGTCATGAATCCTAGGGAATGGATGGCAGGAAAATGACTTTGTTAAATTGATTGCTTCTATAAAAAACAACAGTTTTACGGCGAATGAATCATCAACGATAGAGAATGGATTGAAGTTTGAATGTTCGGTGAAACAGCAAGCTTCTTGTCCTGTGCCGACAAGTCTGAGCCAATTTAACCATGAAGTTCAAGGAATGAATGTCAGGTACGGTTTTTCATGAAAATATAAGCTTCTAATGCCGTATCAACAAGTTTACGGCGAATTTCCACATGAAACATTTCGGAATGAGGAAAGGAACAGATAATGTTGAAACTGAAAGCTTCTATTACAGCAGATACAGGTTGGGGTTACTTGGGTCATGAATCCTAGGGACTGGATGGCAGGAAAATGACTTTGTTAAATTGATTGCTTCTATAAAGAAACAACAGTTTTACGGCGAATGAATCATCAACGATAGAGAATGGATTGAAGGTTGAATGTTCGGTGAAACAGCAAGCTTCTTGTCCTGTGCCGACAAGTCTGAGCCAATTTAACCATGAAGTTCACGGAATGAATGTCAGGTACGGTTTTTCATGAAAATATAAGCTTCTAATGCTGTATCAACCGGTTTACGGCGAATTTCCACATGAAACATTTCGGAATGAGGAAAGGAACAGATAATGTTGAAACTGAAAGCTTCTATTACAGCAGATACAGGTTGGGGTTACTTGGGTCATGAATCCTAGGGACTGGATGGCAGGAAAATGACTTTGTTAAATTGATTGCTTCTATAAAGAAACAACAGTTTTACGGCGAATGAATCATCAAAGATAGAAAATAGATTGAAGTTTGAATGTTCGGTGAAACAGCAAGCTTCTTGTCCTGTGCCGACAAGTCTGAGCCAATTTAACCATGAAGTTCAGGGAATGAATGTCAGGTCCGGTTTTTCATGAAAATATAACCTTCTAATGCCGTATCAACAAGTTTACGGCGAATTTCCACATGAAACATTTCGGAATGAGGAAAGGAACAGATAATGTTGAAACTGATAGCTTCTATTACAGCAGATACAGGTTGGGGTTACTTGGGTCATGAATCCTAGGGAATGGATGGCAGGAAAATGACTTTGTTAAATTGATTGCTTCTATAAAAAACAACAGTTTTACGGCGAATGAATCATCAACGATAGAGAATGGATTGAAGGTTGAATGTTCGGTGAAACAGCAAGCTTCTTGTCTTGTGCCGACAAGTCTGAGCCAATTTAACCATGAAGTTCTGGGAATGAATGTCTGGTACGGTTTTTCATGAAAATATAAGCTTCTCATGTTGTATCAACCAGTTTACGGCGAATTTCCACATGAAACATTTCGGAATGAGGAAAGGAACAGATAATGTTGAAACTGAAAGCTTCTATTACAGCAGATACAGGTTGGGGTTACTTGGGTCATGAATCATAGGGAATGGATGG
Source organism: Acanthosepion lycidas (assembly GCA_963932145.1). Lineage (NCBI taxonomy): Eukaryota > Metazoa > Mollusca > Cephalopoda > Sepiida > Sepiidae > Acanthosepion > Acanthosepion lycidas. Next base: position 90,231,346 of record OZ010599.1, on the reverse strand, counting down.
CCGGAAAATGACTTTGTTAAATTGATTGCTTCTATAAAGAAACAACAGTTTTACGGCGAATGAATCATCAACGATAGAGAATGGATTGAAGGTTGAATGTTCGGTGAAACAGCAAGCTTCTTGTCCTGTGCCGACAAGTCTGAGCCAATTTAACCATGAAGTTCAGGGAATGAATGTCAGGTACGGTTTTTCATGAAAATATAAGCTTCTAATGCTGTATCAACCGGTTTACGGCGAATTTCCACATGAAACATTTCGGAATGAGGAAAGGAACAGATAATGTTGAAACTGAAAGCTTCTATTACAGCAGATACAGGTTGGGGTTACTTGGGTCATGAATCCTAGGGACTGGATGGCAGGAAAATGACTTTGTTAAATTGATTGCTTCTATAAAGAAACAACAGTTTTACGGCGAATGAATCATCAAAGATAGAAAATGGATTGAAGGTTGAATGTTCCGTGAAACAGCAAGCTTCTAGTCCTGTGTTGACAAGTCTGTGCCAATTTAACCATGAAGTTCAGGGAATGAATGTCAGGTACGGTTTTTCATGAAAATATAAGCTTCTAATGCCGTATCAACAAGTTTACGGCGAATTTCCTCATGAAACATTTCGGAATGAGGAAAGGAACAGATAATGTTGAAACTGAAAGCTTCTATTACAGCAGATACAGGTTGGGGTTACTTGGGTCATGAATCCTAGGGAATGGATGGCAGGAAAATGACTTTGTTAAATTGATTGCTTCTATAAAAAACAACAGTTTTACGGCGAATGAATCATCAACGATAGAGAATGGATTGAAGTTTGAATGTTCGGTGAAACAGCAAGCTTCTTGTCCTGTGCCGACAAGTCTGAGCCAATTTAACCATGAAGTTCAAGGAATGAATGTCAGGTCCGGTTTTTCATGAAAATATAAGCTTCTCATGTTGTATCAACCAGTTTACGGCGAATTTCCACATGAAACATTTCGGAATGAGGAAAGGAACAGATAATGTTGAAACTGAAAGCTTCTATTACAGCAGATACAGGTTGGGGTTACTTGGGTCATGAATCATAGGGAATGGATGGCAGGAAAATGACTTTGTTAAATTGATTGCTTCTATAAAGAAACAACAGTTTTACGGCGAATGAATCATCAACGATAGAGAATGGATTGAAGGTTGAATGTTCGGTGAAACAGCAAGCTTCTTGTCCCGTGCCGACAAGTCTGAGCCAATTTAACCATGAAGTTCAGGGAATGAATGTCAGGTACGGTTTTTCATGAAAATATAAGCTTCTAATGCTGTACCAACAAGTTTACGGCGAATTTCCTCATGAAACATTTCGGAATGAGGAAAGGAACAGATAATGTTGAAACTGAAACCTTCTATTACAGCAGATACAGGTTGGGGTTACTTGGGTCATGAATCCTAGGGACTGGATGGCAGGAAAATGACTTTGTTAAATTGATTGCTTCTATAAAGAAACAACAGTTTTACGGCGAATGAATCATCAACGATAGAGAATGGATTGAAGGTTGAATGTTCGGTGAAACAGCAAGCTTCTTGTCCTGTGCCGACAAGTCTGAGCCAATTTAACCATGAAGTTCAGGGAATGAATGTCAGGTACGGTTTTTCATGAAAATATAAGCTTCTAATGCTGTATCAACCGGTTTACGGCGAATTTCCACATGAAACATTTCGGAATGAGGAAAGGAACAGATAATGTTGAAACTGAAAGCTTCTATTACAGCAGATACAGGTTGGGGTTACTTGGGTCATGAATCCTAGGGACTGGATGGCAGGAAAATGACTTTGTTAAATTGATTGCTTCTATAAAGAAACAACAGTTTTACGGCGAATGAATCATCAAAGATAGAAAATGGATTGAAGTTTGAATGTTCGGTGAAACAGCAAGCTTCTTGTCCTGTGCCGACAAGTCTGAGCCAATTTAACCATGAAGTTCAGGGAATGAATGTCAGGTCCGGTTTTTCATGAAAATATAAGCTTCTAATGCCGTATCAACAAGTTTACGGCGAATTTCCTCATAAAACATTTCGGAATGAGGAAAGGAACAGATAATGTTGAAACTGAAAGCTTCTATTACAGCAGATACAGGTTGGGGTTACTTGGGTCATGAATCCTAGGGAATGGATGGCAGGAAAATGACTTTGTTAAATTGATTGCTTCTATAAAGAAACAAAATTTTTACGGCGAATGAATCATCAACGATAGAGAATGGATTGAAGGTTGAATGTTCGGATAAACAGCAAGCTTCTTGTCCTGTGCCGACAAGTCTGAGCCAATTTAACCATGAAGTTCAGGGAATGAATGTCAGGTACGGTTTTTCATGAAAATATAAGCTTCTAATGCTGTATCAACCGGTTTACGGCGAATTTCCACATGAAACATTTCGGAATGAGGAAAGGAACTGATAATGTTGAAACTGAAAGCTTCTATTACAGCAGATACAGGTTGGGGTTACTTGGGTCATGAATCCTAGGGACTGGATGGCAGGAAAATGACTTTGTTAAATTGATTGCTTCTATAAAGAAACAACAGTTTTACGGCGAATGAATCATCAAAGATAGAAAATGGATTGAAGGTTGAATGTTCGGTGAAACAGCAAGTTTCTTGTCCTGTGCCGACAAGTCTGAGCCAATTGAACCATGAAGTTCAGGGAATGAATGTCAGGTACGGTTTTTCATGAAAATATAAGCTTCTAATGCCGTATCAACAAGTTTACGGCGAATTTCCACATGAAACATTTCGGAATGAGGAAAGGAACAGATAATGTTGAAACTGAAAGCTTCTATTACAGCAGATACAGGTTGGGGTTACTTGGGTCATGAATCCTAGGGAATGGATGGCAGGAAAATGACTTTGTTAAATTGATTGCTTCTATAAAGAAACAACAGTTTTACGGCGAATGAATCATCAACGATAGAGAATGGATTGAAGGTTGAATGTTCGGTGAAACAGCAAGCTTCTTGTCCTGTGCCGACAAGTCTGAGGCAATTTAACCATGAAGTTCAGGGAATGAATGTCAGGTACGGTTTTTCATGAAAATATAAGCTTCTAATGCTGTATCAACCAGTTTACGGCGAATTTCCACATGAAACATTTCGGAATGAGGAAAGGAACAGATAATGTTGAAACTGAAAGCTTCTATTACAGCAGATACAGGTTGGGGTTACTTGGGTCATGAATCCTAGGGAATGGATGGCAGGAAAATGACTTTGTTAAATTGATTGCTTCTATAAAGAAACAACAGTTTTACGGCGAATGAATCATCAAAGATAGAAAATGTATTGAAGGTTGAATGTTCGGTGAAACAGCAAGTTTCTTGTCCTGTGCCGACAAGTCTGAGCCAATTTAACCATGAAGTTCAGGGAATGAATGTCAGGTACGGTTTTTCATGAAAATATAAGCTTCTAATGCCGTATCAACAAGTTTACGGCGAATTTCCTCATGAAACATTTCGGAATGAGGAAAGGAACAGATAATGTTGAAACTGAAAGCTTCTATTACAGCAGATACAGGTTGGGGTTACTTGGGTCATGAATCCTAGGGAATGGATGGCAGGAAAATGACTTTGTTAAATTGATTGCTTCTATAAAGAAACAACAGTTTTACGGCGAATGAATCATCAAAGACAGAAAATGGATTGAATGTTGAATGTTCGGTGAAACAGCAAGTTTCTTGTCCTGTGCCGACACGTCTGAGCCAATTTAACCATGAAGTTCAGGGAATGAATGTCAGGTACGGTTTTTCATGAAAATATAAGCTTCTAATGCCGTATCAACAAGTTTACGGCGAATTTCCACATGAAACATTTCGGAATGAGGAAAGGAACAGATAATGTTGAAACTGAAAGCTTCTATTACAGCAGATACAGGTTGGGGTTACTTGGGTCATGAATCCTAGGGACTGGATGGCAGGAAAATGACTTTGTTAAATTGATTGCTTCTATAAAGAAACAACAGTTTTACGGCGAATGAATCATCAACGATAGAGAATGGATTGAAGGTTGAATGTTCGGTGAAACAGCAAGCTTCTTGTCCTGTGCCGACAAGTCTGAGCCAATTTAACCATGAAGTTCAGGGAATGAATGTCAGGTACGGTTTTTCATGAAAATATAAGCTTCTAATGCTGTATCAACCGGTTTACGGCGAATTTCCACATGAAACATTTCGGAATGAGGAAAGGAACAGATAATGTTGAAACTGAAAGCTTCTATTACAGCAGATACAGGTTGGGGTTACTTGGGTCATGAATCCTAGGGACTGGATGGCAGGAAAATGACTTTGTAAATTGATTGCTTCTATAAAGAAACAACAGTTTTACGGCGAATGAATCATCAAAGATAGAAAATAGATTGAAGTTTGAATGTTCGGTGAAACAGCAAGCTTCTTGTCCTGTGCCGACAAGTCTGAGCCAATTTAACCATGAAGTTCAGGGAAGGAATGTCAGGTCCGGTTTTTCATGAAAATATATGCTTCTAATGCCGTATCAACAAGTTTACGGCGAATTTCCACATGAAACATTTCGGAATGAGGAAAGGAACAGATAATGTTGAAACTGATAGCTTCTATTACAGCAGATACAGGTTGGGGTTACTTGGGTCATGAATCCTAGGGAATGGATGGCAGGAAAATGACTTTGTTAAATTGATTGCTTCTATAAAAAACAACAGTTTTACGGCGAATGAATCATCAACGATAGAGAATGGATTGAAGGTTGAATGTTCGGTGAAACAGCAAGCTTCTTGTCCTGTGCCGACAAGTCTGAGCCAATTTAACCATGAAGTTCAGGGAATGAATGTCAGGTACGGTTTTTCATGAAAATATAAGCTTCTAATGCTGTATCAACCGGTTTACGGCGAATTTCCACATGAAACATTTCGGAATGAGGAAAGGAACAGATAATGTTGAAACTGAAAGCTTCTATTACAGCAGATACAGGTTGGGGTTACTTGGGTCATGAATCCTAGGGACTGGATGGCAGGAAAATGACTTTGTAAATTGATTGCTTCTATAAAGAAACAACAGTTTTACGGCGAATGAATCATCAAAGATAGAAAATAGATTGAAGTTTGAATGTTCGGTGAAACAGCAAGCTTCTTGTCCTGTGCCGACAAGTCTGAGCCAATTTAACCATGAAGTTCAGGGAAGGAATGTCAGGTCCGGTTTTTCATGAAAATATATGCTTCTAATGCCGTATCAACAAGTTTACGGCGAATTTCCACATGAAACATTTCGGAATGAGGAAAGGAACAGATAATGTTGAAACTGAAAGCTTCTATTACAGCAGATACAGGTTGGGGTTACTTGGGTCATGAATCCTAGGGAATGGATGGCAGGAAAATGACTTTGTTAAATTGATTGCTTCTATAAACAAACAAAAATTTTACGGCGAATGAATCTTCAACGATAGAGAATGGATTGAAGGTTGAATGTTCGGTGAAACAGCAAGCTTCTTGTCTTGTGCCGACAAGTCTGAGCCAATTTAACCATGAAGTTCAGGGAATGAATGTCAGGTACGGTTTTTCATGAAAATATAAGCTTCTCATGTTGTATCAACCAGTTTACGGCGAATTTCCACATGAAACATTTCGGAATGAGGAAAGGAACAGATAATGTTGAAACTGAAAGCTTCTATTACAGCAGATACAGGTTGGGGTTACTTGGGTCATGAATCCTAGGGACTGGATGGCAGGAAAATGACTTTGTTAAATTGATTGCTTCTATAAAGAAACAACAGTTTTACGGCGAATGAATCCTCAAAGATAGAAAATGGATTGAAGTTTGAATGTTCGGTGAAACAGCAAGCTTCTTGTCCTGTGCCGACAAGTCTGAGCCAATTTAACCATGAAGTTCAAGGAATGAATGTCAGGTCCGGTTTTTCATGAAAATATAAGCTTCTAATGCCGTATCAACAAGTTTACGGCGAATTTCCACATGAAACATTTCGGAATGAGGAAAGGAACAGATAATGTTGAAACTGATAGCTTCTATTACAGCAGATACAGGTTGGGGTTACTTGGGTCATGAATCCTAGGGAGTGGATGGCAGGAAAATGACTTTGTTAAATTGATTGCTTCTATAAAAAACAACAGTTTTACGGCGAATGAATCATCAACGATAGAGAATGGATTGAAGGTTGAATGTTCGGTGAAATAGCAAGCTTCTTGTCCTGTGCCGACAAGTCTGAGCCAATTTAACCATGAAGTTCAGGGAATGAATGTCAGGTACGGTTTTTCATGAAAATATAAGCTTCTAATGCCGTATCAACAAGTTTACGGCGAATTTCCTCATGAAACATTTCGGAATGAGGAAAGTAACAGATAATGTTGAAACTGAAAGCTTCTATTACAGCAGATACAGGTTTGGGTTACTTGGGTCATGAATCCTAGGGACTGGATGGCAGGAAAATGACTTTGTTAAATTGATTGCTTCTATAAACAAACAAAAGTTTTACGGCGAATGAATCTTCAACGATAGAGAATGGATTGAAGGTTGAATGTTCGGTGAAACAGCAAGCTTCTTGTCCTGTGCCGACAAGTCTGAGCCAATTTAACCATGAAGTTCAGGGAATGAATGTCAGGTACGGTTTTTCATGAAAATATAAGCTTCTCATGTTGTATCAACCAGTTTACGGCGAATTTCCACATGAAACATTTCGGAATGAGGAAAGGAACAGATAATGTTGAAACTGAAAGCTTCTATTACAGCAGATACAGGTTGGGGTTACTTGGGTCATGAATCATAGGGAATGGATGGCAGGAAAATGACTTTGTTAAATTGATTGCTTCTATAAAGAAACAACAGTTTTACGGCGAATGAATCATCAACGATAGAGAATGGATTGAAGGTTGAATGTTCGGTGAAACAGCAAGCTTCTTGTCCCGTGCCGACAAGTCTGAGCCAATTTAACCATGAAGTTCAGGGAATGAATGTCAGGTACGGTTTTTCATGAAAATATAAGCTTCTAATGCTGTACCAACAAGTTTACGGCGAATTTCCTCATGAAACATTTCGGAATGAGGAAAGGAACAGATAATGTTGAAACTGAAACCTTCTATTACAGCAGATACAGGTTGGGGTTACTTGGGTCATGAATCCTAGGGACTGGATGGCAGGAAAATGACTTTGTTAAATTGATTGCTTCTATAAAGAAACAACAGTTTTACGGCGAATGAATCATCAACGATAGAGAATGGATTGAAGGTTGAATGTTCGGTGAAACAGCAAGCTTCTTGTCCTGTGCCGACAAGTCTGAGCCAATTTAACCATGAAGTTCAGGGAATGAATGTCAGGTACGGTTTTTCATGAAAATATAAGCTTCTAATGCTGTATCAACCGGTTTACGGCGAATTTCCACATGAAACATTTCGGAATGAGGAAAGGAACAGATAATGTTGAAACTGAAAGCTTCTATTACAGCAGATACAGGTTGGGGTTACTTGGGTCATGAATCCTAGGGACTGGATGGCAGGAAAATGACTTTGTTAAATTGATTGCTTCTATAAAGAAACAACAGTTTTACGGCGAATGAATCATCAAAGATAGAAAATGGATTGAAGTTTGAATGTTCGGTGAAACAGCAAGCTTCTTGTCCTGTGCCGACAAGTCTGAGCCAATTTAACCATGAAGTTCAGGGAATGAATGTCAGGTCCGGTTTTTCATGAAAATATAAGCTTCTAATGCCGTATCAACAAGTTTACGGCGAATTTCCACATGAAACATTTCGGAATGAGGAAAGGAACAGATAATTTTGAAACTGAAATCTTCTATTACAGCAGATACAGGTTGGGGTTACTTGGGTCATGAATCCTAGGGAATGGATGGCAGGAAAATGACATTGTTAAATTGATTGCTTCTATAAAAAACAACAGTTTTACGGCGAATGAATCATCAACGATAGAGAATGGATTGAAGGTTGAATGTTCGGTGAAACAGCAAGCTTCTTGTCCTGTGCCGACAAGTCTGAGCCAATTTAACCATGAAGTTCAGGGAATGAATGTCAGGTACGGTTTTTCATGAAAATATAAGCTTCTAATGCCGTATCAACAAGTTTACGGCGAATTTCCTCATAAAACATTTCGGAATGAGGAAAGGAACAGATAATGTTGAAACTGAAAGCTTCTATTACAGCAGATACAGGTTGGGGTTACTTGGGTCATGAATCCTAGGGAATGGATGGCAGGAAAATGACTTTGTTAAATTGATTGCTTCTATAAAGAAACAAAATTTTTACGGCGAATGAATCATCAACGATAGAGAATGGATTGAAGGTTGAATGTTCGGTGAAACAGCAAGCTTCTTGTCCTGTGCCGACAAGTCTGAGCCAATTTAACCATGAAGTTCAGGGAATGAATGTCAGGTACGGTTTTTCATGAAAATATAAGCTTCTAATGCTGTATCAACCGGTTTACGGCGAATTTCCACATGAAACATTTCGGAATGAGGAAAGGAACAGATAATGTTGAAACTGAAAGCTTCTATTACAGCAGATACAGGTTGGGGTTACTTGGGTCATGAATCCTAGGGACTGGATGGCAGGAAAATGACTTTGTTAAATTGATTGCCTCTATAAAGAAACAACAGTTTTACGGCGAATGAATCCTCAAAGATAGAAAATGGATTGAAGTTTGAATGTTCGGTGAAACAGCAAGCTTCTTGTCCTGTGCCGACAAGTCTGAGCCAATTTAACCATGAAGTTCAAGGAATGAATGTCAGGTCCGGTTTTTCATGAAAATATAAGCTTCTAATGCCGTATCAACAAGTTTACGGCGAATTTCCACATGAAACATTTCGGAATGAGGAAAGGAACAGATAATGTTGAAACTGAAAGCTTCTATTACAGCAGATACAGGTTGGGGTTACTTGGGTCATGAATCCTAGGGACTGGATGGCAGGAAAATGACTTTGTTAAATTGATTGCTTCTATAAAAAACAACAGTTTTACGGCGAATGAATCATCAACGATAGAGAATGGATTGAAGGTTGAATGTTCGGTGAAATAGCAAGCTTCTTGTCCTGTGCCGACAAGTCTGAGCCAATTTAACCATGAAGTTCAGGGAATGAATGTCAGGTACGGTTTTTCATGAAAATATAAGCTTCTAATGCCGTATCAACAAGTTTACGGCGAATTTCCTCATGAAACATTTCGGAATGAGGAAAGTAACAGATAATGTTGAAACTGAAAGCTTCTATTACAGCAGATACAGGTTTGGGTTACTTGGGTCATGAATCCTAGGGACTGGATGGCAGGAAAATGACTTTGTTAAATTGATTGCTTCTATAAACAAACAAAAGTTTTACGGCGAATGAATCTTCAACGATAGAGAATGGATTGAAGGTTGAATGTTCGGTGAAACAGCAAGCTTCTTGTCCTGTGCCGACAAGTCTGAGCCAATTTAACCATGAAGTTCAGGGAATGAATGTCAGGTACGGTTTTTCATGAAAATATAAGCTTCTCATGTTGTATCAACCAGTTTACGGCGAATTTCCACATGAAACATTTCGGAATGAGGAAAGGAACAGATAATGTTGAAACTGAAAGCTTCTATTACAGCAGATACAGGTTGGGGTTACTTGGGTCATGAATCATAGGGAATGGATGGCAGGAAAATGACTTTGTTAAATTGATTGCTTCTATAAAGAAACAACAGTTTTACGGCGAATGAATCATCAACGATAGAGAATGGATTGAAGGTTGAATGTTCGGTGAAACAGCAAGCTTCTTGTCCCGTGCCGACAAGTCTGAGCCAATTTAACCATGAAGTTCAGGGAATGAATGTCAGGTACGGTTTTTCATGAAAATATAAGCTTCTAATGCTGTACCAACAAGTTTACGGCGAATTTCCTCATGAAACATTTCGGAATGAGGAAAGGAACAGATAATGTTGAAACTGAAACCTTCTATTACAGCAGATACAGGTTGGGGTTACTTGGGTCATGAATCCTAGGGACTGGATGGCAGGAAAATGACTTTGTTAAATTGATTGCTTCTATAAAGAAACAACAGTTTTACGGCGAATGAATCATCAACGATAGAGAATGGATTGAAGGTTGAATGTTCGGTGAAACAGCAAGCTTCTTGTCCTGTGCCGACAAGTCTGAGCCAATTTAACCATGAAGTTCAGGGAATGAATGTCAGGTACGGTTTTTCATGAAAATATAAGCTTCTAATGCTGTATCAACCGGTTTACGGCGAATTTCCACATGAAACATTTCGGAATGAGGAAAGGAACAGATAATGTTGAAACTGAAAGCTTCTATTACAGCAGATACAGGTTGGGGTTACTTGGGTCATGAATCCTAGGGACTGGATGGCAGGAAAATGACTTTGTTAAATTGATTGCTTCTATAAAGAAACAACAGTTTTACGGCGAATGAATCATCAAAGATAGAAAATGGATTGAAGTTTGAATGTTCGGTGAAACAGCAAGCTTCTTGTCCTGTGCCGACAAGTCTGAGCCAATTTAACCATGAAGTTCAGGGAATGAATGTCAGGTCCGGTTTTTCATGAAAATATAAGCTTCTAATGCCGTATCAACAAGTTTACGGCGAATTTCCACATGAAACATTTCGGAATGAGGAAAGGAACAGATAATTTTGAAACTGAAATCTTCTATTACAGCAGATACAGGTTGGGGTTACTTGGGTCATGAATCCTAGGGAATGGATGGCAGGAAAATGACATTGTTAAATTGATTGCTTCTATAAAAAACAACAGTTTTACGGCGAATGAATCATCAACGATAGAGAATGGATTGAAGGTTGAATGTTCGGTGAAACAGCAAGCTTCTTGTCCTGTGCCGACAAGTCTGAGCCAATTTAACCATGAAGTTCAGGGAATGAATGTCAGGTACGGTTTTTCATGAAAATATAAGCTTCTAATGCCGTATCAACAAGTTTACGGCGAATTTCCTCATAAAACATTTCGGAATGAGGAAAGGAACAGATAATGTTGAAACTGAAAGCTTCTATTACAGCAGATACAGGTTGGGGTTACTTGGGTCATGAATCCTAGGGAATGGATGGCAGGAAAATGACTTTGTTAAATTGATTGCTTCTATAAAGAAACAAAATTTTTACGGCGAATGAATCATCAACGATAGAGAATGGATTGAAGGTTGAATGTTCGGTGAAACAGCAAGCTTCTTGTCCTGTGCCGACAAGTCTGAGCCAATTTAACCATGAAGTTCAGGGAATGAATGTCAGGTACGGTTTTTCATGAAAATATAAGCTTCTAATGCCGTATCAACAAGTTTACGGCGAATTTCCTCATAAAACATTTCGGAATGAGGAAAGGAACAGATAATGTTGAAACTGAAAGCTTCTATTACAGCAGATACAGGTTGGGGTTACTTGGGTCATGAATCCTAGGGACTGGATGGCAGGAAAATGACTTTGTTAAATTGATTGCTTCTATAAAGAAACAACAGTTTTACGGCGAATGAATCATCAAAGATAGAAAATGGATTGAAGTTTGAATGTTCGGTGAAACAGCAAGCTTCTTGTCCTGTGCCGACAAGTCTGAGCCAATTTAACCATGAAGTTCAGGGAATGAATGTCAGGTCCGGTTTTTCATGAAAATATAAGCTTCTAATGCCGTATCAACAAGTTTACGGCGAATTTCCACATGAAACATTTCGGAATGAGGAAAGGAACAGATAATTTTGAAACTGAAATCTTCTATTACAGCAGATACAGGTTGGGGTTACTTGGGTCATGAATCCTAGGGAATGGATGGCAGGAAAATGACATTGTTAAATTGATTGCTTCTATAAAAAACAACAGTTTTACGGCGAATGAATCATCAACGATAGAGAATGGATTGAAGGTTGAATGTTCGGTGAAACAGCAAGCTTCTTGTCCTGTGCCGACAAGTCTGAGCCAATTTAACCATGAAGTTCAGGGAATGAATGTCAGGTACGGTTTTTCATGAAAATATAAGCTTCTAATGCCGTATCAACAAGTTTACGGCGAATTTCCTCATAAAACATTTCGGAATGAGGAAAGGAACAGATAATGTTGAAACTGAAAGCTTCTATTACAGCAGATACAGGTTGGGGTTACTTGGGTCATGAATCCTAGGGACTGGATGGCAGGAAAATGACTTTGTTAAATTGATTGCTTCTATAAAGAAACAAAATTTTTACGGCGAATGAATCATCAACGATAGAGAATGGATTGAAGGTTGAATGTTCGGTGAAACAGCAAGCTTCTTGTCCTGTGCCGACAAGTCTGAGCCAATTTAACCATGAAGTTCAGGGAATGAATGTCAGGTACGGTTTTTCATTAAAATATAAGCTTCTAATGCTGTATCAACCGGTTTACGGCGAATTTCCACATGAAACATTTCGGAATGAGGAAAGGAACTGATAATGTTGAAACTGAAAGCTTCTATTACAGCAGATACAGGTTGGGGTTACTTGGGTCATGAATCCTAGGGACTGGATGGCAGGAAAATGACTTTGTTAAATTGATTGCTTCTATAAAGAAACAACAGTTTTACGGCGAATGAATCATCAAAGATAGAAAATGGATTGAAGGTTGAATGTTCGGTGAAACAGCAAGTTTCTTGTCCTGTGCCGACAAGTCTGAGCCAATTGAACCATGAAGTTCAGGGAATGAATGTCAGGTACGGTTTTTCATGAAAATATAAGCTTCTAATGCCGTATCAACAAGTTTATGGCGAATTTCAACATGAAACATTTCGGAATGATGAAAGGAACAGATAATGTTGAAACTGAAAGCTTCTATTACAGCAGATACAGGTTGGGGTTACTTGGGTCATGAATCCTAGGGAATGGATGGCAGGAAAATGACTTTGTTAAATTGATTGCTTCTATAAAGAAACAACAGTTTTACGGCGAATGAATCATCAACGATAGAGAATGGATTGAAGTTTGAATGTTCGGTGAAACAGCAAGCTTCTTGTCCTGTGCCGACAAGTCTGAGGCAATTTAACCATGAAGTTCAGGGAATGAATGTCAGGTACGGTTTTTCATGAAAATATAAGCTTCTAAAGCTGTATCAACCAGTTTACGGCGAATTTCCATATGAAACATTTCGGAATGAGGAAAGGAACAGATAATGTTGAAACTGAAAGCTTCTATTACAGCAGATACAGGTTGGGGTTACTTGGGTCATGAATCCTAGGGAATGGATGGCAGGAAAATGACTTTGTTAAATTGATTGCTTCTATAAAGAAACAACAGTTTTACGGCGAATGAATCATCAACGATAGAGAATGGATTGAAGGTTGAATGTTCGGTGAAACAGCAAGCTTCTTGTCCTGTGCCGACAAGTCTGAGGCAATTTAACCATGAAGTTCAGGGAATGAATGTCAGGTACGGTTTTTCATGAAAATATAAGCTTCTAATGCTGTATAAACCAGTTTACGGCGAATTTCCACATGAAACATTTCGGAATGAGGAAAGGAACAGATAATGTTGAAACTGAAAGCTTCTATTACAGCAGATACATGTTGGGGTTACTTGGGTCATGAATCCTAGGGAATGGATGGCAGGAAAATGACTTTGTTAAATTGATTGCTTCTATAAAGAAACAACAGTGTTACGGCGAATGAATCATCAACGATAGAGAATGGATTGAAGGTTGAATGTTCGGTGAAACAGCAAGCTTCTGTGCCGACAAGTCTGAGGCAATTTAACCATGAAGTTTAGGGAATGAATGTCAGGTACGGTTTTTCATGAAAATATAAGCTTCTAATGCTGTATCAACCGGTTTACGGCGAATTTCCACATGAAACATTTCGGAATGAGGAAAGGAACTGATAATGTTGAAACTGAAAGCTTCTATTACAGCAGATACAGGTTGGGATTACTTGGGTCATGAATCCTAGGGAATGGATGGCAGGAAAATGACTTTGTTAAATTGATTGCTTCTATAAAGAAACAACAGTTTTACGGAGAATGAATCATCAACGATAGAGAATGGATTGAAGGTTGAATGTTCGGTGAAACAGCAAGCTTCTTGTCCTGTGCCGACAAGTCTGAGTCAATTTAACCATGAATTTAAGGGAATGAATGTCAGGTACTGTTTTTCATGAAAGTATAAGATTCTAATGCTGTATCAACAAGTTTACGGCGAATTTCCACATGAAACATTTCGGAATGAGGAAAGGAACAGATAATGTTGAAACTGAAAGCTTCTATTACAGCAGATACAGGTTGGGGTTACTTGGGTCATGAATCCTAGGGAATGGATGGCAGGAAAATGACTTTGTTAAATTGATTGCTTCTATAAAGAAACAACAGTTTTACGGCGAATGAATCATCAAAGATAGAAAATGTATTGAAGGTTGAATGTTCGGTGAAACAGCAAGTTTCTTGTCCTGTGCCGACAAGTCTGAGCCAATTTAACCATGAAGTTCAGGGAATGAATATCAGGTACGGTTTTTCATGAAAATATAAGCTTCTAATGCCGTATCAACAAGTTTACGGCGAATTTCCACATGAAACATTTCGGAATGAGGAAAGGAACAGATAATTTTGAAACTGATAGCTTCTATGACAGCAGATAAAGGTTGGGGTTACTTGGGTCATGAATCCTAGGGACTGGATGGCAGGAAAATGACTTTGTTAAATTGATTGCTTCTATAAAGAAACAACAGTTTTACGGCGAATGAATCATCAAAGATAGAAAATTGATTGAAGGTTGAATGTTCGGTGAAACAGCAAGTTTCTTGTCCTGTGCCGACATGTCTGAGCCAATGTAACCATGAAGTTCAGGGAATGAATGTCAGGTACGGTTTTTCATGAAAATATAAGCTTCTAATGCCGTATCAACAAGTTTACGGCGAATTTCCACATGAAACATTTCGGAATGAGGAAAGGAACAGCTAATGTTGAAACTGATAGCTTCTATGACAGCAGATAAAGGTTGGGGTTACTTGGGTCATGAATCCTAGGGAATGGATGGCAGGAAAATGACTTTGTTAAATTGATTGCTTCTATAAAGAAACAACAGTTTTACGGAGAATGAATCATCAACGATAGAGAATGGATTGAAGGTTGAATGTTCGGTGAAACAGCAAGCTTCTTGTCCTGTGCCGACAAGTCTGAGCCAATTTAACCATGAAGTTCAGGGAATGAATATCAGGTACGGTTTTTCATGAAAATATAAGCTTCTAATGCTGTATCAACAAGTTTACGGTGAATTTCCTCATGAAACATTTCGGAATGAGGAAAGGAACAGATAATGTTGAAACTGATAGCTTCTATTACAGCAAATACAGGTTGGGGTTACTTGGGACATGAATCCTAGGGAATGGATGGCAGGAATTTGACTTTGTTAAATTGATTGCTTCTATAAAGAAACAACAGTTTTACGGCGAATGAATCATCAACGATAGAGAATGGATTGAAGTTTGAATGTTCGGTGAAACAGCAAGCTTCTTGTCCTGTGCCGACAAGTCTGAGGCAATTTAACCATGAAGTTCAGGGAATGAATGTCAGGTACGGTTTTTCATGAAAATATAAGCTTCTAATGCTGTATCAACCAGTTTACGGCGAATTTCCACATGAAACATTTCGGAATGAGGAAAGGAACAGATAATGTTGAAACTGAAAGCTTCTATTACAGCAGATACAGGTTGGGGTTACTTGGGTCATGAATCCTAGGGAATGGATGGCAGGAAAATGACTTTGTTAAATTGATTGCTTCTATAAAGAAACAACAGTTTTACGGCGAATGAATCATCAACGATAGAGAATGGATTGAAGGTTGAATGTTCGGTGAAACAGCAAGCTTCTTGTCCTGTGCCGACAAGTCTGAGGCAATTTAACCATGAAGTTCAGGGAATGAATGTCAGGTACGGTTTTTCATGAAAATATAAGCTTCTAATGCTGTATCAACCAGTTTACGGCGAATTTCCACATGAAACATTTCGGAATGAGGAAAGGAACAGATAATGTTGAAACTGAAAGCTTCTATTACAGCAGATACAGGTTGGGGTTACTTGGGTCATGAATCCTAGGGAATGGATGGCAGGAAAATGACTTTGTTAAATTGATTGCTTCTATAAAGAAACAACAGTTTTACGGCGAATGAATCATCAACGATAGAGAATGGATTGAAGGTTGAATGTTCGGTGAAACAGCAAGCTTCTGTGCCGACAAGTCTGAGGCAATTTAACCATGAAGTTTAGGGAATGAATGTCAGGTACGGTTTTTCATGAAAATATAAGCTTCTAATGCTGTATCAACCGGTTTACGGCGAATTTCCACATGAAACATTTCGGAATGAGGAAAGGAACTGATAATGTTGAAACTGAAAGCTTCTATTACAGCAGATACAGGTTGGGATTACTTGGGTCATGAATCCTAGGGAATGGATGGCAGGAAAATGACTTTGTTAAATTGATTGCTTCTATAAAGAAACAACAGTTTTACGGAGAATGAATCATCAACGATAGAGAATGGATTGAAGGTTGAATGTTCGGTGAAACAGCAAGCTTCTTGTCCTGTGCCGACAAGTCTGAGTCAATTTAACCATGAATTTAAGGGAATGAATGTCAGGTACTGTTTTTCATGAAAGTATAAGATTCTAATGCTGTATCAACAAGTTTACGGCGAATTTCCACATGAAACATTTCGGAATGAGGAAAGGAACAGATAATGTTGAAACTGAAAGCTTCTATTACAGCAGATACAGGTTGGGGTTACTTGGGTCATGAATCCTAGGGAATGGATGGCAGGAAAATGACTTTGTTAAATTGATTGCTTCTATAAAGAAACAACAGTTTTACGGCGAATGAATCATCAAAGATAGAAAATGTATTGAAGGTTGAATGTTCGGTGAAACAGCAAGTTTCTTGTCCTGTGCCGACAAGTCTGAGCCAATTTAACCATGAAGTTCAGGGAATGAATATCAGGTACGGTTTTTCATGAAAATATAAGCTTCTAATGCCGTATCAACAAGTTTACGGCGAATTTCCACATGAAACATTTCGGAATGAGGAAAGGAACAGATAATTTTGAAACTGATAGCTTCTATGACAGCAGATAAAGGTTGGGGTTACTTGGGTCATGAATCCTAGGGACTGGATGGCAGGAAAATGACTTTGTTAAATTGATTGCTTCTATAAAGAAACAACAGTTTTACGGCGAAT
The DNA here is from genome assembly GCA_963932145.1 of Acanthosepion lycidas. Lineage (NCBI taxonomy): Eukaryota > Metazoa > Mollusca > Cephalopoda > Sepiida > Sepiidae > Acanthosepion > Acanthosepion lycidas. The sequence continues at coordinate 90,214,218 of OZ010599.1, read as the reverse complement.
GAATCATCAAAGATAGAAAATTGATTGAAGGTTGAATGTTCGGTGAAACAGCAAGTTTCTTGTCCTGTGCCGACATGTCTGAGCCAATTTAACCATGAAGTTCAGGGAATGAATGTCAGGTACGGTTTTTCATGAAAATATAAGCTTCTAATGCCGTATCAACAAGTTTACGGCGAATTTCCACATGAAACATTTCGGAATGAGGAAAGGAACAGCTAATGTTGAAACTGATAGCTTCTATGACAGCAGATAAAGGTTGGGGTTACTTGGGTCATGAATCCTAGGGAATGGATGGCAGGAAAATGACTTTGTTAAATTGATTGCTTCTATAAAGAAACAACAGTTTTACGGAGAATGAATCATCAACGATAGAGAATGGATTGAAGGTTGAATGTTCGGTGAAACAGCAAGCTTCTTGTCCTGTGCCGACAAGTCTGAGCCAATTTAACCATGAAGTTCAGGGAATGAATATCAGGTACGGTTTTTCATGAAAATATAAGCTTCTAATGCTGTATCAACAAGTTTACGGTGAATTTCCTCATGAAACATTTCGGAATGAGGAAAGGAACAGATAATGTTGAAACTGATAGCTTCTATTACAGCAAATACAGGTTGGGGTTACTTGGGACATGAATCCTAGGGAATGGATGGCAGGAATTTGACTTTGTTAAATTGATTGCTTCTATAAAGAAACAACAGTTTTACGGCGAATGAATCATCAACGATAGAGAATGGATTGAAGTTTGAATGTTCGGTGAAACAGCAAGCTTCTTGTCCTGTGCCGACAAGTCTGAGGCAATTTAACCATGAAGTTCAGGGAATGAATGTCAGGTACGGTTTTTCATGAAAATATAAGCTTCTAATGCTGTATCAACCAGTTTACGGCGAATTTCCACATGAAACATTTCGGAATGAGGAAAGGAACAGATAATGTTGAAACTGAAAGCTTCTATTACAGCAGATACAGGTTGGGGTTACTTGGGTCATGAATCCTAGGGAATGGATGGCAGGAAAATGACTCTGTTAAATTGATTGCTTCTATAAAGAAACAACAGTTTTACGGCGAATGAATCATCAACGATAGAGAATGGATTGAAGGTTGAATGTTCGGTGAAACAGCAAGCTTCTTGTCCTGTGCCGACAAGTCTGAGGCAATTTAACCATGAAGTTCAGGGAATGAATGTCAGGTACGGTTTTTCATGAAAATATAAGCTTCTAATGCTGTATCAACCAGTTTACGGCGAATTTCCACATGAAACATTTCGGAATGAGGAAAGGAACAGATAATGTTGAAACTGAAAGCTTCTATTACAGCAGATACAGGTTGGGGTTACTTGGGTCATGAATCCTAGGGAATGGATGGCAGGAAAATGACTTTGTTAAATTGATTGCTTCTATAAAGAAACAACAGTTTTACGGCGAATGAATCATCAACGATAGAGAATGGATTGAAGGTTGAATGTTCGGTGAAACAGCAAGCTTCTTGTCCTGTGCCGACAAGTCTGAGGCAATTTAACCATGAAGTTTAGGGAATGAATGTCAGGTACGGTTTTTCATGAAAATATAAGCTTCTAATGCTGTATCAACCGGTTTACGGTGAATTTCCACATGAAACATTTCGGAATGAGGAAAGGAACTGATAATGTTGAAACTGAAAGCTTCTATTACAGCAGATACAGGTTGGGATTACTTGGGTCATGAATCCTAGGGAATGGATGGCAGGAAAATGACTTTGTTAAATTGATTGCTTCTATAAAGAAACAACAGTTTTACGGAGAATGAATCATCAACGATAGAGAATGGATTGAAGGTTGAATGTTCGGTGAAACAGCAAGCTTCTTGTCCTGTGCCGACAAGTCTGAGCCAATTTAACCATGAAGTTCAGGGAATGAATGTCAGGTACGGTTTTTCATGAAAATATAAGCTTCTAATGCTGTATCAACAAGTTTACGGTGAATTTCCTCATGAAACATTTCGGAATGAGGAAAGGAACAGATAATGTTGAAACTGATAGCTTCTATTACAGCAAATACAGGTTGGGGTTACTTGGGACATGAATCCTAGGGAATGGATGGCAGGAAAATGACTTTGTTAAATTGATTGCTTCTATAAAGAAACAACAGTTTTACGGCGAATGAATCATCAAAGCTAGAAAATGGATTGAAGGTTGAATGTTCGGTGAAACAGCAAGTTTCTTGTCCTGTGCCGACAAGTCTGAGCTAATTTAACCATGAAGTTCAGGGAATGAATGTCAGGTACGCTTTTTCATGAAAATATAAGCTTCTAATGCCGTATCAACAAGTTTACGGCGAATTTCCACATGAAACATTTCGGAATGAGGAAAGGAACAGATAATGTTGAAACTGAAAGCTTCTGTTACAGCAGATACAGGTTGGGGTTACTTGGGTCATGAATCCTAGGGAATGGATGGCAGGAAAATGACTTTGTTAAATTGATTGCTTCTATAAAGAAACAACAGTTTTACGGCGAATGAATCATCAAAGATAGAAAATGGATTGAAGGTTGAATGTTCGGTGAAACAGCAAGCTTCTTGTCCTGTGCCGACAAGTCTGAGCCAATTTAACCATGAAGTTCAGGGAATGAATGTCAGGTACGGTTTTTCATGAAAATATAAGCTTCTAATGCTCTACCAACAAGTTTACGGCGAATTTCCTCATGAAACATTTCGGAATGAGGAAAGGAACAGATAATGTTGAAACTGAAAGCTTCTATTACAGCAGATACAGGTTGGGGTTACTTGGGTCATGAATCCTCGGGAATGGATGGCAGGAAAATGACTTTGTTAAATTGATTGCTTCTATAAAGAAACAACAGTTTTACGGCGAATGAATCATCAACGATAGAGAATGGATTGAAGGTTGAATGTTCGGTGAAACAGCAAGCTTCTTGTCCTGTGCCGACAAGTCTGAGGCAATTTAACCATGAAGTTCAGGGAATGAATGTCAGGTACGGTTTTTCATGAAAATATACGCTTCTAATGCTGTATCAACCAGTTTACGGCGAATTTCCACATGAAACATTTCGGAATGAGGAAAGGAACAGATAATGTTGAAACTGAAAGCTTCTATTACAGCAGATACAGGTTGGGGTTACTTGGGTCATGAATCCTAGGGAATGGATGGCAGAAAAATGACTTTGTTAAATTGATTGCTTCTATATAGAAACAACAGTTTTACGGAGAATGAATCATCAACGATAGAGAATGGATTGAAGGTTGAATGTTCGGTGAAACAGCAAGCTTCTTGTCCTGTGCCGACAAGTCTGAGCCAATTTAACCATGAATTTAAGGGAATGAATGTCAGGTACTGTTTTTCATGAAAGTATAAGATTCTAATGCTGTATCAACAAGTTTACGGCGAATTTCCACATGAAACATTTCGGAATGAGGAAAGGAACAGATAATGTTGAAACTGAAAGCTTCTATTACAGCAGATACAGGTTGGGGTTACTTGGGTCATGAATCCTAGGGAATGGATGGCAGGAAAATGACTTTGTTAAATTGATTGCTTCTATAAAGAAACAACAGTTTTACGGCGAATGAATCATCAAAGATAGAAAATGTATTGAAGGTTGAATGTTCGGTGAAACAGCAAGTTTCTTGTCCTGTGCCGACAAGTCTGAGCCAATTTAACCATGAAGTTCAGGGAATGAATGTCAGGTACGGTTTTTCATGAAAATATAAGCTTCTAATGCCGTATCAACAAGTTTACGGCGAATTTCCACATGAAACATTTCGGAATGAGGAAAGGAACAGATAATTTTGAAACTGATAGCTTCTATGACAGCAGATAAAGGTTGGGGTTACTTGGGTCATGAATCCTAGGGAATGGATGGCAGGAAAATGACTTTGTTAAATTGATTGCTTCTATAAAGAAACAACAGTTTTACGGAGAATGAATCATCAACGATAGAGAATGGATTGAAGGTTGAATGTTCGGTGAAACAGCAAGCTTCTTGTCCTGTGCCGACAAGTCTGAGCCAATTTAACCATGAAGTTCAGGGAATGAATGTCAGGTACGGTTTTTCATGAAAATATAAGCTTCTAATGCTGTATCAACAAGTTTACGGTGAATTTCCTCATGAAACATTTCGGAATGAGGAAAGGAACAGATAATGTTGAAACTGATAGCTTCTATTACAGCAAATACAGGTTGGGGTTACTTGGGACATGAATCCTAGGGAATGGATGGCAGGAAAATGACTTTGTTAAATTGATTGCTTCTATAAAGAAGCAACAGTTTTACGGCGAATGAATCATCAAAGATAGAAAATGGATTGAAGGTTGAATGTTCGGTGAAACAGCAAGTTTCTTGTCCTGTGCCGACAAGTCTGAGCCAATTTAACCATGAAGTTCAGGGAATGAATGTCAGGTACGGTTTTTCATGAAAATATAAGCTTCTAATGCCGTATCAACAAGTTTACGGTGAATTTCCACATGAAACATTTCGGAATGAGGAAAGGAACAGATAATGTTGAAACTGATAGCTTCTATTACAGCAAATACAGGTTGGGGTTACTTGGGTCATGAATCCTAGGGAATGGATGGCAGGAAAATGACTTTGTTAAATTGATTGCTTCTATAAAAAAACAACAGTTTTACGGCGAATGAATCATCAAAGATAGAAAATGGATTGAAGGTTGAATGTTCGGTGAAACAGCAAGCTTCTTGTCCTGTGCCGACAAGTCTGAGCCAATTTAACCATGAAGTTCAGGGAATGAATGTCAGGTACGGTTTTTCATGAAAATATAAGCTTCTAATGCTGTATCAACAAGTTTACGGTGAATTTCCTCATGAAACATTTCGGAATGAGGAAAGGAACAGATAATGTTGAAACTGATAGCTTCTATTACAGCAAATACAGGTTGGGGTTACTTGGGTCATGAATCCTAGGGAATGGATGGCAGGAAAATGACTTTGTTAAATTGATTGCTTCTATAAAAAAACAACAGTTTTACGGCGAATGAATCATCAAAGATAGAAAATGGATTGAAGGTTGAATGTTCGGTGAAACAGCAAGCTTCTTGTCCTGTGCCGACAAGTCTGAGCCAATTTAACCATGAAGTTCAGGGAATGAATGTCAGGTACGGTTTTTCATGAAAATATAAGCTTCTAATGCTGTATCAACAAGTTTACGGTGAATTTCCTCATGAAACATTTCGGAATGAGGAAAGGAACAGATAATGTTGAAACTGATAGCTTCTATTACAGCAAATACAGGTTGGGGTTACTTGGGACATGAATCCTAGGGAATGGATGGCAGGAAAATGACTTTGTTAAATTGATTGCTTCTATAAAGAAACAACAGTTTTACGGCGAATGAATCATCAAAGATAGAAAGTGGATTGAAGGTTGAATGTTCGGGGAAACAGCATGCTTCTTGTCCTGTGCCGACAAGTCTGAGCCAATTTAACCATGAAGTTCAGGGAATGAATGTCAGGTACGGTTTTTCATGAAAATATAAGTTCTAATGCTGTATCAACAAGTTTACGGTGAATTTCCTCATGAAACATTTCGGAATGAGGAAAGGAACAGATAATGTTGAAACTGAAAGCTTCTATTACAGCAGATACAGGTTGCGGTTACTTGGGACATGAATCCTAGGGACTGGATGGCAGGAAAATGACTTTTTTAAATTGATTGCTTCTATAAAGAAACAACAGTTTTACGGAGAATGAATCATCAACGATAGAGAATGGATTGAAGGTTGAATGTTCGGTGAAACAGCAAGCTTCTTGTCCTGTGCCGACAAGTCTGAGCCAATTTAACCATGAAGTTCAGGGAATAAATGTCAGGTACGGTTTTTCATGAAAATATAAGCTTCTAATGCTGTATCAACAAGTTTACGGCGAATTTCCACATGAAACATTTCGGAATGAGGAAAGGAACAGACAATGTTGAAACTGATAGCTTCTATGACAGCAGATAAAGGTTGGGGTTACTTGGGTCATGAATCCTAGGGAATGGATGGCAGGAAAATGACTTTGTTAAATTGATTGCTTCTATAAAGAAACAACAGTTTTACGGAGAATGAATCATCAACGATAGAGAATGGATTGAAGGTTGAATGTTCGGTGAAACAGCAAGCTTCTTGTCCTGTGCCGACAAGTCTGAGCTAATTTAACCATGAAGTTCATGGAATGAATGTCAGGTACGGTTTTTCATGAAAATATAAGCTTCTAATGCTGTATCAACAAGTTTACGGTGAATTTCCTCATGAAACATTTCGGAATGAGGAAAGGAACAGATAATGTTGAAACTGATAGCTTCTATTACAGCAAATACATGTTGGGGTTACTTGGGACATGAATCCTAGGGAATGGATGGCAGGAAAATGACTTTGTTAAATTGATTGCTTCTATAAAGAAACAACAGTTTTACGGCGAATGAATCATCAAAGATAGAAATGGATTGAAGGTTGAATGTTCGGTGAAACAGAAAGTTTCTTGTCCTGTGCCGACAAGTCTGAGGCAATTTAACCATGAAGTTCAGGGAATGAATGTCAGGTACGGTTTTTCATGAAAATATAAGCTTCTAATGCTGTATCAACCAGTTTACGGCGAATTTCCACATGAAACATTTCGGAATGAGGAAAGGAACAGATAATGTTGAAATTGAAAGCTTCTATTACAGCAAATAAAGGTTGGGGTTACTTGGGTCATGAATCCTAGGGAATGGATGGCAGGAAAATGACTTTGTTAAATTGATTGCTTCTATAAAGAAACAACAGTTTTACGGCGAATGAATCATCAACGATAGAGAATGGATTGAAGGTTGAATGTTCGGTGAAACAGCAAGCTTCTTGTCCTGTGCCGACAAGTCTGAGGCAATTTAACCATGAAGTTCAGGGAATGAATGTCAGGTACGGTTTTTCATGAAAATATAAGCTTCTAATGCTGTATCAACCAATTTACGGCGAATTTCCACATGAAACATTTCGGAATGAGGAAAGGAACAGATAATGTTGAAACTGAAAGCTTCTATTACAGCAGATACAGGTTGGGGTTACTTGGGTCATGAATCCTAGGGAATGGATGGCAGGAAAATGACTTTGTTAAATTGATTGCTTCTATAAAGAAACAACAGTTTTACGGCGAATGAATCATCAACGATAGAGAATGGATTGAAGGTTGAATGTTCGGTGAAACAGCAAGCTTCTTGTCCTGTGCCGACAAGTCTGAGGCAATTTAACCATGAAGTTCAGGGAATGAATGTCAGGTACGGTTTTTCATGAAAATATAAGCTTCTAATGCTGTATCAACCAGTTTACGGCGAATTTCCACATGAAACATTTCGGAATGAGGAAAGGAACAGATAATGTTGAAAATGAAAGCTTCTATTACAGCAGATACAGGTTGGGATTACTTGGGTCATGAATCCTAGGGAATGGATGGTAGGAAAATGACTTTGTTAAATTGATTGCTTCTATAAAGAAACAACAATTTTACGGCGAATGAATCATCAACGATAGAGAATGGATTGAAGGTTGAATGTTCGGTGAAACAGCAAGCTTCTTGTCCTGTGCCGACAAGTCTGAGGCAATTTAACCATGAAGTTCAGGGAATGAATGTCAGGTACGGTTTTTCATGAAAATATAAGCTTCTAATGCTGTATCAACCGGTTTACGGCGAATTTCCACATGAAACATTTCGGAATGAGGAAAGGAACTGATAATGTTGAAACTGAAAGCTTCTATTACAGCAGATACAGGTTGGGATTACTTGGGTCATGAATCCTATGGAATGGATGGCAGGAAAATGACTTTGTTAAATTGATTGCTTCTATAAAGAAACAACAATTTTACGGCGAATGAATCATCAACGATAGAGAATGGATTGAAGGTTGAATGTTCGGTGAAACAGCAAGCTTCTTGTCCTGAGCCGACAACTCTGAGCCAATTTAACCATGAAGTTCAGGGAATGAATGTCAGGTACGGTTTTTCATGAAAATATAAGCTTCTAATGCTGTATCAACCAGTTTACGGCGAATTTCCACATGAAACATTTCGGAATGAGGAAAGGAACTGATAATGTTGAAACTGAAAGCTTCTATTACAGCAGATACAGGTTGGGATTACTTGGGTCATGAATCCTAGGGAATGGATGGCAGGAAAATGACCTTGTTAAATTGATTGCTTCTATAAAGAAACAACAATTTTACGGCGAATGAATCATCAACGATAGAGAATGGATTGAAGGTTGAATGTTCGGTGAAACAGCAAGCTTCTTGTCCTGAGCCGACAACTCTGAGCCAATTTAACCATGAAGTTCAGGGAATGAATGTCAGGTACGGTTTTTCATGAAAATATAAGCTTCTAATGCTGTATCAACCAGTTTACGGCGAATTTCCACATGAAACATTTCGGAATGAGGAAAGGAACTGATAATGTTGAAACTGAAAGCTTCTATTACAGCAGATACAGGTTGGGATTACTTGGGTCATGAATCCTAGGGAATGGATGGCAGGAAAATGACCTTGTTAAATTGATTGCTTCTATAAAGAAACAACAATTTTACGGCGAATGAATCATCAACGATAGAGAATGGATTGAAGGTTGAATGTTCGGTGAAACAGCAAGCTTCTTGTCCTGTGCCGAGAAGTCTGAGCCAATTTAACCATGAAGTTCAGGGAATGAATGTCAGGTACGGTTTTTCATGAAAATGTAAGCTTCTAATGCTGTATCAACCAGTTTACGGTGAATTTCCTCATGAAACATTTCGGAATGAGGAAAGGAACAGATAATGTTGAAACTGAAAGCTTCTATTACAGGAGATACAGGTTGGGGTTACTTGGGTCATGAATCCTAGGGAATGGATGGCAGGAAAATGACTTTGTTAAATTGATTGCTTCTATAAAGAAACAACAGTTTTACGGAGAATGAATCATCAACGATAGAGAATGGATTGAAGGTTGCATGTTCGGTGAAACAGCAAGCTTCTTGTCCTGTGCCGACAAGTCTGAGCTAATTTAACCATGAAGTTCACGGAATGAATGTCAGGTACGGTTTTTCATGAAAATATAAGCTTCTAATGCTGTATCAACAAGTTTACGGTGAATTTCCTCATGAAACATTTCGGAATGAGGAAAGGAACAGATAATGTTGAAACTGATAGCTTCTATTACAGCAAATACATGTTGGGGTTACTTGGGACATGAATCCTAGGGAATGGATGGCAGGAAAATGACTTTGTTAAATTGATTGCTTCTATAAAGAAACAACAATTTTACGGCGAATGAATCATCAACGATAGAGAATGGATTGAAGGTTGAATGTTCGGTGAAACAGCAAGCTTCTTGTCCTGTGCCGACAAGTCTGAGGCAATTTAACCATGAAGTTCAGGGAATGAATGTCAGGTACGGTTTTTCATGAAAATATAAGCTTCTAATGCTGTATCAACAAGTTTACGGTGAATTTCCTCATGAAACATTTCGGAATGAGGAAAGGAACAGATAATGTTGAAACTGAAAGCTTCTATTACAGCAGATACAGGTTGGGGTTACTTGGGTCATGAATCCTAGGGAATGGATGGCAGGAAAATGACTTTGTTAAATTGTTTGCTTCTATAAAGAAACAACAGTTTTACGGAGAATGAATCATCAAAGATAGAAAATGGATTGAAGGTTGAATGTTCGGTGAAACAGCAAGTTTCTTGTCCTGTGCCGACAAGTCTGAGCCAATTTAACCATGAAGTTCAGGGAATGAATGTCAGGTACGGTTTTTCATGAAAATGTAAGCTTCTAATGCTGTATCAACCAGTTTACGGTGAATTTCCTCATGAAACATTTCGGAATGAGGAAAGGAACAGATAATGTTGAAACTGAAAGCTTCTATTACAGCAGATACAGGTTGGGTTTACTTGGGTCATGAATCCTAGGGAATGGATGGCAGGAAAATGACTTTGTTAAATTGATTGCTTCTATAAAGAAACAACAGTTTTACGGAGAATGAATCATCAAAGATAGAAAATGGATTGAAGGTTGAATGTTCGGTGAAACAGCAAGTTTCTTGTCCTGTGCCGACAAGTCTGAGCCAATTTAACCATGAAGTTCAGGGAATGAATGTCAGGTACGGTTTTTCATGAAAATATAAGCTTCTAATGCCGTATCAACAAGTTTACGGCGAATTTCCACATGAAACATTTCGGAATGAGGAAAGGAACAGATAATGTTGAAACTGAAAGCTTCTATTACAGCAGATACAGGTTAGGGTTACTTGGGTCATGAAGACTAGGGAATGGATGGCAGGAAAATGACTTTGTTAAATTGATTGCTTCTATAAAGAAACAACAGTTTTACGGCGAATGAATCATCAACGATAGAGAATGGATTGAAGGTTGAATGTTCGGTGAAACAGCAAGCTTCTTGTCCTGTGCCGACAAGTCTGAGCCAATTTAACCATGAATTTAAGGGAATGAATGTCAGGTACTGTTTTTCATGAAAGTATAAGATTCTAATGCTGTATCAACAAGTTTACGGCGAATTTCCACATGAAACATTTCGGAATGAGGAAAGGAACAGATAATGTTGAAACTGAAAGCTTCTATTACAGCAGATACAGGTTGGGGTTACTTGCGTCATGAATCCTAGGGAATGGATGGCAGGAAAATGACTTTGTTAAATTGATTGCTTCTATAAAGAAACAACAGTTTTACGGCGAATGAATCATCAAAGATAGAAAATGGATTGAAGGTTGAATGTTCGGTGAAACAGCAAGTTTCTTGTCCTGTGCCGACAAGTCTGAGCCAATTTAACCATGAAGTTCAGGGAATGAATGTCAGGTACGGTTTTTCATGAAAATATAAGCTTCTAATGCCGTATCAACAAGTTTACGGCGAATTTCCACCTGAAACATTTCGGAATGAGGAAAGGAACAGATAATTTTGAAACTGATAGCTACTATGACAGCAGATAAAGGTTGGGGTTACTTGGGTCATGAATCCTAGGGACTGGATGGCAGGAAAATGACTTTATTAAATTGATTGCTTCTATAAAGAAACAACAGTTTTACGGCGAATGAATCATCAAAGATAGAAAATGGATTGAAGGTTGAATGTTCGGTGAAACAGCAAGTTTCTTATCCTGTGCCGACAAGTCTGAGCCAATTTAACCATGAAGTTCAGGGAATGAATGTCAGGTACGGTTTTTCATGAAAATATAAGCTTCTAATGCCGTATCAACAAGTTTACGGCGAATTTCCACATGAAACATTTCGGAATGAGGAAAGGAACAGATAATGTTGAAACTGATAGCTTCTATGACAGCAGATAAAGGTTGGGGTTACTTGGGTCATGAATCCTAGGGAATGGATGGCAGGATAATGACTTTGTTAAATTGATTGCTTCTATAAAGAAACAACAGTTTTACGGAGAATGAATCATCAACGATAGAGAATGGATTGAAGGTTGAATGTTCGGTGAAACAGCAAGCTTCTTGTCCTGTGCCGACAAGTCTGAGCCAATTTAACCATGAAGTTCACGGAATGAATGTCAGGTACGGTTTTTCATGAAAATATAAGCTTCTAATGCTGTATCAACAAGTTTACGGTGAATTTCCTCATGAAACATTTCGGAATGAGGAAAGGAACAGATAATGTTGAAACTGATAGCTTCTATTACAGCAAATACAGGTTGGGGTTACTTGGGACATGAATCCTAGGGAATGGATGGCAGGAAAATGACTTTGTTAAATTGATTGCTTCTATAAAGAAACAACAGTTTTACGGCGAATGAATCATCAAAGATAGAAAATGGATTGAAGGTTGAATGTTCGGTGAAACAGCAAGTTTCTTGTCCTGTGCCGACAAGTCTGAGCCAATTTAACCATGAAGTTCAGGGAATGAATGTCAGGTACGGTTTTTCATGAAAATATAAGCTTCTAATGCCGTATCAACAAGTTTACGGCGAATTTCCACATGAAACATTTCGGAATGAGGAAAGGAACAGATAATGTTGAAACTGATAGCTTCTATGACAGCAGATAAAGGTTGGGGTTACTTGGGTCATGAATCCTAGGGAATGGATGGCAGGAAAATGACTTTGTTAAATTGATTGCTTCTATAAAGAAACAACAGTTTTACGGAGAATGAATCATCAACGATAGAGAATGGATTGAAGGTTGAATGTTCGGTGAAACAGCAAGCTTCTTGTTCTGTGCCGACAAGTCTGAGCCAATTTAACCATGAAGTTCAGGGAATGAATGTCAGGTACGGTTTTTCATGAAAATATAAGCTTCTAATGCTGTATCAACAAGTTTACGGCGAATTTCCACATGAAACATTTCGGAATGAGGAAAGGAACAGATAATGTTGAAACTGATAGCTTCTATGACAGCAGATAAAGGTTGGGGTTACTTGGGTCATGAATCCTAGGGAATGGATGGCAGGAAAATGACTTTGTTAAATTGATTGCTTCTATAAAGAAACAACAGTTTTACGGAGAATGAATCATCAACGATAGAGAATGGATTGAAGGTTGAATGTTCGGTGAAACAGCAAGCTTCTTGTCCTGTGCCGACAAGTCTGAGCCAATTTAACCATGAAGTTCACGGAATGAATGTCAGGTACGGTTTTTCATGAAAATATAAGCTTCTAATGCTGTATCAACAAGTTTACGGTGAATTTCCTCATGAAACATTTCGGAATGAGGAAAGGAACAGATAATGTTGAAACTGATAGCTTCTATTACAGCAAATACAGGTTGGGGTTACTTGGGACATGAATCCTAGGGAATGGATGGCAAGAAAATGACTTTGTTAAATTGATTGCTTCTATAAAGAAACAACAGTTTTACGGCGAATGAATCATCAAAGATAGAAAATGGATTGAAGGTTGAATGTTCGGTGAAACAGCAAGTTTCTTGTCCTGTACCGACAAGTCTGAGACAATTTAACCATGAAGTTCAGGGAATGAATGTCAGGTACGGTTTTTCATGAAAATATAAGCTTCTAATGCCGTATCAACAAGTTTACGGCGAATTTCCACATGAAACATTTCGGAATGAGGAAAGGAACAGATAATGTTGAAACTGATAGCTTCTATTACAGCAGATACAGGTTGGGGTTACTTGGGTCATGAATCCTAGGGAATGGATGGCAGGAAAATGACTTTGTTAAATTGATTGCTTCTATAAAAAACAACAGTTTTACGGCGAATGAATCATCAACGATAGAGAATGGATTGAAGGTTGAATGTTCGGTGAAACAGCAAGCTTCTTGTCCTGTGCCGACAAGTCTGAGCCACTTTAACCATGAAGTTCAGGGAATGAATGTCAGGTACGGTTTTTCATGAAAATATAAGCTTCTGATGCCGTATCAACAAGTTTACGGCGAATTTCCTCATGAAACATTTCGGAATGAGGAAAGAAACAGATAATGTTGAAACTGAAAGCTTCTATTACAGCAGATACAGGTTGGGGTTACTTGGGTCATGAATCCTAGGGAATGGATGTCAGGAAAATGACTTAGTTAAATTGATTGCTTCTATAAAGAAACAACAGTTTTACGGCGAATGAATCATCAAAGATAGAAAATGGATTGAAGGTTGAATGTTCGGTGAAACAGCAAGTTTCTTGTCCTGTGCCGACAAGTCTGAGCCAATTTAACCATGAAGTTCAGGGAATGAATGTCAGGTACGGTTTTTCATGAAAATATAAGCTTCTAATGCCGTATCAACAAGTTTACGGCGAATTTCCACATGAAACATTTCGGAATGAGGCAAGGAACAGATAATGTTGAAACTGATAGCTTCTATTACAGCAAATACAGGTTGGGGTTACTTGGGACATGAATCCTAGGGAATGGATGGGAGGAAAATGACTTTGTTAAATTGATTGCTTCTATAAAGAAACAACAGTTTTACGGCGAATGAATCATCAAAGATAGAAAATGGATTGAAGGTTGAATGTTCGGTGAAACAGCAAGTTTCTTGTCCTGTGCCGACAAGTCTGAGCCAATTTAACCATGAAGTTCAGGGAATGAATGTCAGGTACGGTTTTTCATGAAAATATAAGCTTCTAATGCTGTATCAACAAGTTTACGGCGAATTTCCACATGAAACATTTCGGAATGAGGAAAGGTACAGATAATGTTGAAACTGATAGCTTCTATGACAGCAGATAAAGGTTGGGGTTACTTGGGTCATGAATCCTAGGGAATGGATGGCAGGAAAATGACTTTGTTAAATTGATTGCTTCTATAAAGAAACAACAGTTTTACGGAGAATGAATCATCAACGATAGAGAATGGATTCAAGGTTGAATGTTCGGTGAAACAGCAAGCTTCTTGTCCTGTGCCGACAAGTCTGAGCCAATTTAACCATGAAGTTCACGGAATGAATGTCAGGTACGGTTTTTCATGAAAATATAAGCTTCTAATGCTGTATCAACAAGTTTACGGTGAATTTCCTCATGAAACATTTGGGAATGAGGAAAGGAACAGATAATGTTGAAACTGATAGCTTCTATTACAGCAAATACAGGTTGGGGTTACTTGGGACATGAATCCTAGGGAATGGATGGCAGGAAAATGACTTTGTTAAATTGATTGCTTCTATAAAGAAACAACAGTTTTACGGCGAATGAATCATCAAAGATAGAAAATGGATTGAAGGTTGAATGTTCGGTGAAACAGCAAGTTTCTTGTCCTGTGCCGACAAGTCTGAGCCAATTTAACCATGAAGTTCAGGGAATGAATGTCAGGTACGGTTTTTCATGAAAATATAAGCTTCTAATGCCGTATCAACAAGTTTCCGGCGAATTTCCACATGAAACATTTCGGAATGAGGAAAGGAACAGATAATGTTGAAACTGATAGCTTCTATGACAGCAGATAAAGGTTGGGGTTACTTGGGTCATGAATCCTAGGGAATGGATGGCAGGAAAATGACTTTGTTAAATTGATTGCTTCTATAAAGAAACGACAGTTTTACGGAGAATGAATCATCAACGATAGAGAATGGATTGAAGGTTGAATGTTCGGTGAAACAGCAAGCTTCTTGTTCTGTGCCGACAAGTCTGAGCCAATTTAACCATGAAGTTCAGGGAATGAATGTCAGGTACGGTTTTTCATGAAAATATAAGCTTCTAATGCCGTATCAACAAGTTTACGGCAAATTTCCACATGAAACATTTCGGAATGAGGAAAGGAACAGATAATGTTGAAACTGATAGCTTCTATGACAGCAGATAAAGGTTGGGGTTACTTGGGTCATGAATCCTAGGGAATGGATGGCAGGAAAATGACTTTGTTAAATTGATTGCTTCTATAAAGAAACAACAGTTTTACGGAGAATGAATCATCAACGATAGAGAATGGATTCAAGGTTGAATGTTCGGTGAAACAGCAAGCTTCTTGTCCTGTGCCGACAAGTCTGAGCCAATTTAACCATGAAGTTCACGGAATGAATGTCAGGTACGGTTTTTCATGAAAATATAAGCTTCTAATGCTGTATCAACAAGTTTACGGTGAATTTCCTCATGAAACATTTGGGAATGAGGAAAGGAACAGATAATGTTGAAACTGATAGCTTCTATTACAGCAAATACAGGTTGGGGTTACTTGGGACATGAATCCTAGGGAATGGATGGCAGGAAAATGACTTTGTTAAATTGATTGCTTCTATAAAGAAACAACAGTTTTACGGCGAATGAATCATCAAAGATAGAAAATGGATTGAAGGTTGAATGTTCGGTGAAACAGCAAGTTTCTTGTCCTGTGCCGACAAGTCTGAGCCAATTTAACCATGAAGTTCAGGGAATGAATGTCAGGTACGGTTTTTCATGAAAATATAAGCTTCTAATGCCGTATCAACAAGTTTCCGGCGAATTTCCACATGAAACATTTCGGAATGAGGAAAGGAACAGATAATGTTGAAACTGATAGCTTCTATGACAGCAGATAAAGGTTGGGGTTACTTGGGTCATGAATCCTAGGGAATGGATGGCAGGAAAATGACTTTGTTAAATTGATTGCTTCTATAAAGAAACGACAGTTTTACGGAGAATGAATCATCAACGATAGAGAATGGATTGAAGGTTGAATGTTCGGTGAAACAGCAAGCTTCTTGTTCTGTGCCGACAAGTCTGAGCCAATTTAACCATGAAGTTCAGGGAATGAATGTCAGGTACGGTTTTTCATGAAAATATAAGCTTCTAATGCTGTATCAACAAGTTTACGGCGAATTTCCACATGAAACATTTCGGAATGAGGAAAGGAACAGATAATGTTGAAACTGATAGCTTCTATGACAGCAGATAAAGGTTGGGGTTACTTGGGTCATGAATCCTAGGGAATGGATGGCAGGAAAATGACTTTGTTAAATTGATTGTTTCTATAAAGAAACAACAGTTTTACGGAGAATGAATCATCAACGATAGAGAATGGATTCAAGGTTGAATGTTCGGTGAAACAGCAAGCTTCTTGTCCTGTGCCGACAAGTCTGAGCCAATTTAACCATGAAGTTCACGGAATGAATGTCAGGTACGGTTTTTCATGAAAATATAAGCTTCTAATTCTGTATCAACAAGTTTACGGTGAATTTCCTCATGAAACATTTCGGAATGAGGAAAGGAACAGATAATGTTGAAACTGATAGCTTCTAATACAGCAAATACAGGTTGGGGTTACTTGGGACATGAATCCTAGGGAATGGATGGCAGGAAAATGACTTTGTTAAATTGATTGCTTCTATAAAGAAACAACAGTTTTACGGCGAATGAATCATCAAAGATAGAAAATGGATTGAAGGTTGAATGTTCGGTGAAACAGCAAGTTTCTTGTCCTGTGCCGACAAGTCTGAGCCAATTTAACCATGAAGTTCAGGGAATGAATGTCAGGTACGGTTTTTCATGAAAATATAAGCTTCTAATGCCGTATCAACAAGTTTACGGCGAATTTCCACATGAAACCTTTCGGAATGAGGAAAGGAACAGATAATGTTGAAACTGATAGCTTCTATGACAGCAGATAAAGGTTGGGGTTACTTGGGTCATGAATCCTAGGGACTGGATGGCAGGAAAATGACTTTGTTAAATTGATTGCTTCTATAAAGAAACAACAGGTTTACGGCGAATGAATCATCAAAGATAGAAAATGGATTGAAGGTTGAATGTTCGGTGAAACAGCAAGTTTCTTGTCCTGTGCCGACAAGTCTGAGCCAATTTAACCATGAAGTTCAGGGAATGAATGTCAGGTACGGTTTTTCATGAAAATATAAGCTTCTAATGCCGTATCAACAAGTTTACGGCGAATTTCCACATGAAACCTTTCGGAATGAGGAAAGGAACAGATAATGTTGAAACTGATAGCTTCTATGACAGCAGATAAAGGTTGGGGTTACTTGGGTCATGAATCCTAGGGACTGGATGGCAGGAAAATGACTTTGTTAAATTGATTGCTTCTATAAAGAAACAACAGGTTTACGGCGAATGAATCATCAAAGATAGAAAATGGATTGAAGGTTGAATGTTCGGTGAAACAGCAATCTTCTTGTCCTGTGCCGACAAGTCTGAGCCAATTTAACCATGAAGTTCAGGGAATGAATGTCAGGTACGGTTTTTCATGAAAATATAAGCTTCTAATTCTGTATCAACAAGTTTACGGTGAATTTCCTCATGAAACATTTCGGAATGAGGAAAGGAACAGATAATGTTGAAACTGATAGCTTCTATTACAGCAAATACAGGTTGGGGTTACTTGGGACATGAATCCTAGGGAATGGATGGCAGGAAAATGACTTTGTTAAATTGATGGCTTCTATAAAGAAACAACAGTTTTACGGCGAATGAATCATCAAAGATAGAAAATGGATTGAAGGTTGAATGTTCGGTGAAACAGCAAGTTTCTTGTCCTGTGCCGACAAGTCTGAGCCAATTTAACCATGAAGTTCAGGGAATGAATGTCAGGTACGGTTTTTCATGAAAATATAAGCTTCTAATGCCGTATCAACAAGTTAACGGCGAATTTCCACATGAAACCTTTCGGAATGAGGAAAGGAACAGATAATGTTGAAACTGATAGCTTCTATGACAGCAGATAAAGGTTGGGGTTACTTGGGTCATGAATCCTAGGGACTGGATGGCAGGAAAATGACTTTGTTAAATTGATTTCTTCTATAAAGAAACAACAGGTTTACGGCGAATGAATCATCAAAGATAGAAAATGGATTGAAGGTTGAATGTTCGGTGAAACAGCAATCTTCTTGTCCTGTGCCGACAAGTCTGAGCCAATTTAACCATGAAGTTCAGGGAATGAATGTCAGGTACGGTTTTTCAGGAAAATATAAGCTTCTAATGCTGTATCAACAAGTTTACGGTGAATTTCCTCATGAAACATTTCGGAATGAGGAAAGGAACAGATAATGTTGAAACTGATAGCTTCTATTACAGCAAATACAGGTTGGGGTTACTTGGGACATGAATCCTAGGGAATGGATGGCAGGAAAATGACTTTGTTAAATTGATTGCTTCTATAAAGAAACAACAGTTTTACGGAGAATGAATCATCAACGATAGAGAATGGATTGAAGGTTGAATGTTCGGTGAAACAGCAAGCTTCTTGTCCTGTGCCGACAAGTCTGAGCCAATTTAACCATGAAGTTCACGGAATGAATGTCAGGTACGGTTTTTCATGAAAATATAAGCTTCTAATGTTGTATCAACAAGTTTACGGTGAATTTCCTCATGAAACATTTCGGAATGAGGAAAGGAACAGATAATGTTGAAACTGATAGCTTCTATTACAGCAAATACAGGTTGGGGTTACTTGGGACATGAATCCTAGGGAATGGATTGCAGGAAAATGACTTTGTTAAATTGATTGCTTCTATAAAGAAACAACAGTTTTACGGCGAATGAATCATCAAAGATAGAAAATGGATTGAAGGTTGAATGTTCGGTGAAACAGCAAGCTTCTTGTCCTGTGCCGACAAGTCTGAGCCAATTTAACCATGAAGTTCAGGGAATGAATGTCAGGTACGGTTTTTCATGAAAATATAAGCTTCTAATGCTGTATCAACAAGTTTACGGTGAATTTCCTCATGAAACATTTCGGAATGAGGAAAGGAACAGATAATGTTGAAACTGATAGCTTCTATTACAGCAAATACAGGTTGGGGTTACTTGGGACATGAATCCTAGGGAATGGATGGCAGGAAAATGACTTTGTTAAATTGATTGCTTCTATAAAGAAACAACAGTTTTACGGCGAATGAATCATCAAAGATAGAAAATGGATTGAAGGTTGAATGTTCGGTGAAACAGCAAGTTTCTTGTCCTGTGCCGACAAGACTGAGCCAATTTAACCATGAAGTTCAGGGAATGAATGTCAGGTACCGTTTTTCATGAAAATATAAGCTTCTAATGCCGTATCAACAAGTTTACGGCGAATTTCCATATGAAACATTTCGGAATGAGGAAAGGAACAGATAATGTTGAAACTGATAGCTTCTATTACAGCAGACACAGGTTGGGGTTACTTGGGTCATGAATCCTAGGGAATGGATGGCAGGAAAATGACTTTGTTAAATTGATTGCTTCTATAAAAAACAACAGTTTTACGGCGAATGAATCATCAACGATAGAGAATGGATTGAAGGTTGAATGTTCGGTGAAACAGCAAGTTTCTTGTCCTGTGCCGACAAGTCTGAGCCAATTTAACCATGAAGTTCAGGGAATGAATGTCAGGTACGGTTTTTCATGAAAATATAAGCTTCTAATGCTGTATCAACAAGTTTACGGTGAATTTCCTCATGAAACATTTCGGAATGAGGAAAGGAACAGATAATGTTGAAACTGATAGCTTCTATTACAGCAGATACAGGTTGGGGTTACTTGGGTCATGAATCCTAGGGAATGGATGGCAGGAAAATGACTTTGTTAAATTGATTGCTTCTATAAAGAAACAACAGTTTTACGGAGAATGAATCATCAACGATAGAGAATGGATTCAAGGTTGAATGTTCGGTGAAACAGCAAGCTTCTTGTCCTGTGCCGACAAGTCTGAGCTAATTTAACCATGAAGTTCACGGAATGAATGTCAGGTACGGTTTTTCATGAAAATATAAGCTTCTAATGCTGTATCAACAAGTTTACGGTGAATTTCCTAATGAAACATTTCGGAATGAGGAAAGGAACAGATAATGTTGAAACTGATAGCTTCTATTACAGCAAATACAGGTTGGGGTTACTTGGGACATGAATCCTAGGGAATGGATGGCAGGAAAATGACTTTGTTAAATTGATTGCTTCTATAAAGAAACAACAGTTTTACGGCGAATGAATCATGAAAGATAGAAAATGGATTGAAGTTTGAATGTTCGGTGAAACAGCAAGCTTCTTGTCCTGTGCCGACAAGTCTGAGCCAATTTAACCATGAAGTTCAGGGAATGAATGTCAGGTCAGGTTTTTCATGAAAATATAAGCTTCTAATGCCGTATCAACAAGTTTACGGCGAATTTCCACATGAAACATTTCGGAATGAGGAAAGGAACAGATAATGTTGAAACTGAAAGCTTCTATTACAGCAGATACAGGTTGGGGTTACTTGGGTCATGAATCCTAGGGACTGGATGGCAGGAAAATGACTTTGTTAAATTGATTGCTTCTATAAAAAACAACAGTTTTACGGCGAATGAATCATCAACGATAGAGAATGGATTGAAGGTTGAATGTTCGGTGAAACAGCAAGCTTCTTGTCCTGTGCCGACAAGTCTGAGCCAATTTAACCATGAAGTTCAGGGAATGAATGTCAGGTACGGTTTTTCATGAAAATATAAGCTTCTAATGCCGCATCAAGAAGTTTACGGCGAATTTCCTCATGAAACATTTCGGAATGAGGAAAGGAACAGATAATGTTGAAACTGAAAGCTTCTATTACAGCAGATACAGGTTGGGGTTACTTGGGTCATGAATCCTAGGGACTGGATGGCAGGAAAATGACTTTGTTAAATTGATTGCTTCTATAAAGAAACAACAGTTTTACGGCGAATGAATCATCAACGATAGAGAATGGATTTAAGGTTGAATGTTCGGTGAAACAGCAAGCTTCTTGTCCTGTGCCGACAAGTCTGAGCCAATTTAACCATGAAGTTCAGGGAATGAATGTCAGGTACGGTTTTTCATGAAAATATAAGCTTCTCATGTTGTATCAACCAGTTTACGGCGAATTTCCTCATGAAACATTTCGGAATGAGGAAAGGAACAGATAATGTTGAAACTGAAAGCTTCTATTACAGCAGATACAGGTTGGGGTTACTTGGGTCATGAATCCTAGGGACTGGATGGCAGGAAAATGACTTTGTTAAATTGATTGCTTCTATAAAGAAACAACAGTTTTACGGCGAATGAATCATCAAAGATAGAAAATGGATTGAAGTTTGAATGTTCGGTGAAACAGCAAGCTTCTTGTCCTGTGCCGACAAGTCTGAGCCAATTTAACCATGAAGTTCAGGGAATGAATGTCAGGTCAGGTTTTTCATGAAAATATAAGCTTCTAATGCCGTATCAACAAGTTTACGGCGAATTTCCACATGAAACATTTCGGAATGAGGAAAGGAACTGATAATGTTGAAACTGAAAGCTTCTATTACAGCAGATACAGGTTGGGGTTACTTGGGTCATGAAGCCTAGGGAATGGATGGCAGGAAAATGACTTTGTTAAATTGATTGCTTCTATAAAGAAACAACAGTTTTACGGCGAATGAATCATCAACGATAGAGAATGGATTGAAGGTTGAATGTTCGGTGAAACAGCAAGCTTCTTGTCCTGTGCCGACAAGTCTGAGCCAATTTAACCATGAAGTTCAGGGAATGAATGTCAGGTACGGTTTTTCATGAAAATATAAGCTTCTAATGCTGTATCAACCGGTTTACGGCGAATTTCCACATGAAACATTTCGGAATGAGGAAAGGAACAGATAATGTTGAAACTGAAAGCTTCTATTACAGCAGATACAGGTTGGGGTTACTTGGGTCATGAATCCTAGGGACTGGATGGCAGGAAAATGACTTTGTTAAATTGATTGCTTCTATAAAGAAACAACAGTTTTACGGCGAATGAATCATCAAAGATAGAAAATGGATTGAAGTTTGAATGTTCGGTGAAACAGCAAGCTTCTTGTCCTGTGCCGACAAGTCTGAGCCAATTTAACCATGAAGTTCAGGGAATGAATGTCAGGTCAGGTTTTTCATGAAAATATAAGCTTCTAATGCCGTATCAACAAGTTTACGGCGAATTTCCACATGAAACATTTCGGAATGAGGAAAGGAACAGATAATGTTGAAACTGAAAGCTTCTATTACAGCAGATACAGGTTGGGGTTACTTGGGTCATGAATCCTAGGGACTGGATGGCAGGAAAATGACTTTGTTAAATTGATTGCTTCTATAAAGAAACAACAGTTTTACGGCGAATGAATCATCAACGATAGAGAATGGATTGAAGGTTGAATGTTCGGTGAAACAGCAAGCTTCTTGTCCTGTGCCGACAAGTCTGAGCCAATTTAACCATGAAGTTCAGGGAATGAATGTCAGGTACGGTTTTTCATGAAAATATAAGCTTCTCATGCTGTATCAACCAGTTTACGGCGAATTTCCACATGAAACATTTCGGAATGAGGAAAGGAACAGATAATGTTGAAACTGAAATCTTCTATTACAGCAGATACAGGTTGGGGTTACTTGGGTCATGAATCCTAGGGAATGGATGGCAGGAAAATGACTTTGTTAAATTGATTGCTTCTATAAAGAAACAACAGTTTTACGGCGAATGAATTATCAACGATAGAGAATGGATTGAAGGTTGAATGTTCGGTGAAACAGCAAGCCTCTTGTCCTGTGCCGACAAGTCTGAGCCAATTTAACCATGAAGTTCAGGGAATGAATGTCAGGTACTGTTTTTCATGAAAATATAAGATTCTAATGCTGTATCAACAAGTTTACGGCGAATTTCAACATGAAACATTTCGGAATGAGGAAAGGAACAGATAATGTTGAAACTGAAAGCTTCTATTACAGCAGATACAGGTTGGGGTTACTTGGGTCATGAATCATAGGGAATGGATGGCAGGAAAATGACTTTGTTAAATTGATTGCTTCTATAAAGAAACAACAGTTTTACGGCGAATGAATCATCAACGATAGAGAATGGATTGAAGGTTGAATGTTCGGTGAAACAGCAAGCTTCTTGTCCTGTGCCGACAAGTCTGAGCCAATTTAACCATGAAGTTCAGGGAATGAATGTCAGGTACGGTTTTTCATGAAAATATAAGCTTCTAATGCTGTATCAACCGGTTTACGGCGAATTTCCACATGAAACATTTCGGAATGAGGAAAGGAACAGATAATGTTGAAACTGAAAGCTTCTATTACAGCAGATACAGGTTGGGGTTACTTGGGTCATGAATCCTAGGGACTGGATGGCAGGAAAATGACTTTGTTAAATTGATTGCTTCTATAAAGAAACAACAGTTTTACGGCGAATGAATCATCAAAGATAGAAAATAGATTGAAGTTTGAATGTTCGGTGAAACAGCAAGCTTCTTGTCCTGTGCCGACAAGTCTGAGCCAATTTAACCATGAAGTTCAGGGAATGAATGTCAGGTCAGGTTTTTCATGAAAATATAAGCTTCTAATGCCGTATCAACAAGTTTACGGCGAATTTCCACATGAAACATTTCGGAATGAGGAAAGGAACAGATAATGTTGAAACTGAAAGCTTCTATTACAGCAGATACAGGTTGGTGTTACTTGGGTCATGAATCCTAGGGACTGGATGGCAGGAAAATGACTTTGTTAAATTGATTGCTTCTATAAAGAAACAACAGTTTTACGGCGAATGAATCATCAACGATAGAGAATGGATTTAAGGTTGAATGTTCGGTGAAACAGCAAGCTTCTTGTCCTGTGCCGACAAGTCTGAGCCAATTTAACCATGAAGTTCAGGGAATGAATGTCAGGTACGGTTTTTCATGAAAATATAAGCTTCTCATGTTGTATCAACCAGTTTACGGCGAATTTCCACATGAAACATTTCGGAATGAGGAAAGGAACAGATAATGTTGAAATTGAAAGCTTCTATTACAGCAGATACAGGTTGGGGTTACTTGGGTCATGAATCATAGGGAATGGATGGCAGGAAAATGACTTTGTTAAATTGATTGCTTCTATAAAGAAACAACAGTTTTACGGCGAATGAATCATCAACGATAGAGAATGGATTGAAGGTTGAATGTTCGGTGAAACAGCAAGCTTCTTGTCCTGTGCCGACAAGTCTGAGCCAATTTAACCATGAAGTTTAGGGAATGAATGTCAGGTACGGTTTTTCATGAAAATATAAGCTTCTAATGCTGTATCAACCGGTTTACGGCGAATTTCCACATGAAACATTTCGGAATGAGGAAAGGAACTGATAATGTTGAAACTGAAAGCTTCTATTACAGCAGATACAGGTTGGGGTTACTTGGGTCATGAATCCTAGGGAATGGATGGCAGGAAAATGACTTTGTTAAATTGATTGCTTCTATAAAGAAACAACAGTTTTACGGCGAATGAATCATCAACGATAGAGAATGGATTGAAGGTTGAATGTTCGGTGAAACAGCAAGCTTCTTGTCCTGTGCCGACAAGTCTGAGCCAATTTAACCATGAAGTTCAGGGAATGAATGTCAGGTACGGTTTTTCATGAAAATATAAGCTTCTAATGCTGTATCAATCAGTTTACGGCGAATTTCCACATGAAACATTTCGGAATGAGGAAAGGAACAGATAATGTTGAAACTGAAAGCTTCTATTACAGCAGATACAGGTTGGGGTTACTTGGGTCATGAATCCTAGGGAATGGATGGCATGAAAATGACTTTGTTAAATTGATTGCTTCTATAAAGAAACAACAGTTTTACGGCGAATGAATCATCAAAGATAGAAAATGGATTGAAGGTTGAATGTTCGGTGAAACAGCAAGTTTCTTGTCCTGTGCCGACAAGTCTGAGCCAATTTAACCATGAAGTTCAGGGAATGAATGTCAGGTACGGTTTTTCATGAAAATATAAGCTTCTAATGCCGTATCAACAAGTTTACGGCGAATTTCCACATGAAACAATTCGGAATGAGGAAAGGAACAGATAATGTTGAAACTGAAAGCTTCTATTACAGCAGATACAGGTTAGGGTTACTTGGGTCATGAAGACTAGGGAATGGATGGCAGGAAAATGACTTTGTTAAATTGATTGCTTCTATAAAGAAACAACAGTTTTACGGCGAATGAATCATCAACGATAGAGAATGGATTGAAGGTTGAATGTTCGGTGAAACAGAAAGCTTCTTGTCCTGTGCCGACAAGTCTGAGCCAATTTAACCATGAAGTTCAGGGAATGAATGTCAGGTACGGTTTTTCATGAAAATATAAGCTTCTAATGCTGTATCAACCGGTTTACGGCGAATTTCCTCATGAAACATTTCGGAATGTGGAAAGGAACAGATAATGTTGAAACTGAAAGCTTCTATTACAGCAGATACAGGTTGGGGTTACTTGGGTCATGAATCCTAGGGACTGGATGGCAGGAAAATGACTTTGTTAAATTGATTGCTTCTATAAAGAAACAACAGTTTTACGGCGAATGAATCATCAAAGATAGAAAATGGATTGAAGTTTGAATGTTCGGTGAAACAGCAAGCTTCTTGTCCTGTGCCGACAAGTCTGAGCCAATTTAACCATGAAGTTCAGGGAATGAATGTCAGGTCCGGTTTTTCATGAAAATATAAGCTTCTAATGCCGTATCAACAAGTTTACGGCGAATTTCCACATGAAACATTTCGGAATGAGGAAAGGAACAGATAATGTTGAAACTGAAAGCTTCTATTACAGCAGATACAGGTTGGGGTTACTTGGGTCATGAATCCTAGGGAATGGATGGCATGAAAATGACTTTGTTAAATTGATTGCTTCTATAAAGAAACAACAGTTTTACGGCGAATGAATCATCAAAGATAGAAAATGGATTGAAGGTTGAATGTTCGGTGAAACAGCAAGCTTCTTGTCCTGTGCCGACAAGTCTGAGCCAATTTAACCATGAAGTTCAGGGAATGAATGTCAGGTACGGTTTTTCATGAAAATATAAGCTTCTAATGCTGTATCAACCGGTTCCCGGCGAATTTCCACATGAAACATTTCGGAATGAGGAAAGGAACAGATAATGTTGAAACTGAAAGCTTCTATTACAGCAGATACAGGTTGGGGTTACTTGGGTCATGAATCCTAGGGACTGGATGGCAGGAAAATGACTTTGTTAAATTGATTGCTTCTATAAAGAAACAACAGTTTTACGGCGAATGAATCATCAAAGATAGAGAATGGATTTAAGGTTGAATGTTCGGTGAAACAGCAAGCTTCTTGTCCTGTGCCGACAAGTCTGAGCCAATTTAACCATGAAGTTCAGGGAATGAATGTCAGGTACGGTTTTTCATGAAAATATAAGCTTCTCATGTTGTATCAACCAGTTTACGGCGAATTTCCACATGAAACATTTCGGAATGAGGAAAGGAACAGATAATGTTGAAATTGAAAGCTTCTATTACAGCAGATACAGGTTGGGGTTACTTGGGTCATGAATCATAGGGAATGGATGGCAGGAAAATGACTTTGTTAAATTGATTGCTTCTATAAAGAAACAACAGTTTTACGGCGAATGAATCATCAACGATAGAGAATGGATTGAAGGTTGAATGTTCGGTGAAACAGGAAGCTTCTTGTCCTGTGCCGACAAGTCTGAGCCAATTTAACCATGAAGTTCAGGGAATGAATGTCAGGTACGGTTTTTCATGAAAATATAAGCTTCTAATGCTGTATCAACCAGTTTACGGCGAATTTCCACATGAAACATTTCGGAATGAGGAAAGGAACAGATAATGTTGAAACTGAAAGCTTCTATTACAGCAGATACAGGTTGGGGTTACTTGGGTCATGAATCCTAGGGAATGGATGGCATGAAAATGACTTTGTTAAATTGATTGCTTCTATAAAGAAACAACAGTTTTACGGCGAATGAATCATCAAAGATAGAAAATGGATTGAAGGTTGAATGTTCGGTGAAACAGCAAGTTTCTTGTCCTGTGCCGACAAGTCTGAGCCAATTTAACCATGAAGTTCAGGGAATGAATGTCAGGTACGGTTTTTCATGAAAATATAAGCTTCTAATGCCGTATCAACAAGTTTACGGCGAATTTCCACCTGAAACATTTCGGAATGAAGAAAGGAACAGATAATGTTGAAACTGAAAGCTTCTATTACAGCAGATACAGGTTAGGGTTACTTGGGTCATGAAGACTAGGGAATGGATGGCAGGAAAATGACTTTGTTAAATTGATTGCTTCTATAAAGAAACAACAGTTTTACGGCGAATGAATCATCAACGATAGAAAATGGATTGAAGGTTGAATGTTCGGTGAAACAGCAAGCTTCTTGTCCTGTGCCGACAAGTCTGAGCCAATTTAACCATGAAGTTCAGGGAATGAATGTCAGGCACGGTTTTTCATGAAAATATAAGCTTCTAATGCTGTATCAACAAGTTTACGGCGAATTTCCTCATGAAACATTTCGGAATGAGGAAAGGAACAGATAATGTTGAAACTGAAAGCTTCTATTACAGCAGATACAGGTTGGGGTTACTTGGGTCATGAATCATAGGGAATGGATGGCAGGAAAATGATTTTGTTAAATTGATTGCTTCTATAAAGAGACAACAGTTTTACAGAGAATGAATCATCAACGATAGAAAATGGATTGAAGGTTGTATGTTCGGTGAAACAGCAGGTTTCTTGTCCTGTGCCGACAAGTCTGAGCCAATTTAACCATGAAGTTCAGGGAATGAATGTCAGGTACGGTTTTTCATGAAAATATAAGCTTCTAATGCCGTATCAACAAGTTTACGGCGAATTTCCACATGAAACATTTCGGAATGAGGAAAGGAACAGATAATGTTGAAACTGAAAGCTTCTATTACAGCAGATACAGGTTAGGGTTACTTGGGTCATGAAGACTAGGGAATGGATGGCAGGAAAATGACTTTGTTAAATTGATTGCTTCTATAAAGAAACAACAGTTTTACGGCGAATGAATCATCAACGATAGAAAATGGATTGAAGGTTGAATGTTCGGTGAAACAGCAAGCTTCTTGTCCTGTGCCGACAAGTCTGAGCCAATTTAACCATGAAGTTCAGGGAATGAATGTCAGGTACGGTTTTTCATGAAAATATAAGCTTCTAATGCTGTATCAACCGGTTTACGGCGAATTTCCTCATGAAACATTTCGGAATGAGGAAAGGAACAGATAATGTTGAAACTGAAAGCTTCTATTACAGCAGATACAGGTTGGGGTTACTTGGGTCATGAATCATAGGGAATGGATGGCAGGAAAATGATTTTGTTAAATTGATTGCTTCTATAAAGAGACAACAGTTTTACAGCGAATGAATCATCAACGATAGAGAATGGATTGAAGGTTGAATGTTCGGTGAAACAGCAAGCTTCTTGTCCTGTGCCGACAAGTCTGAGGCAATTTAACCATGAAGTTCAGGGACTGAATGTCAGGTACGGTTTTTCATGAAAATATAAGCTTCTAATGCTGTATCAACCAGTTTACGGTGAATTTCCTCATGAAACATTTCGGAATGAGGAAAGGAACAGATAAATTTGAAACTGAAAGCTTCTATTACAGCAGATACATGTTGGGGTTAATTGGGTCATGAATCCTAGGGAATGGATGGCAGGAAAATGACTTTGTTAAATTTATTGCTTCTATAAAGAAACAACAGTTTTACGGCGAATGAATCATCAAAGATAGAAAATGGATTGAAGGTTGAATGTTCGGTGAAACAGCAAGCTTCTTGTCCTGTGCCGACAAGTCTGAGCCAATTTAACCATGAAGTTCAGGGAATGAATGTCAGGTACGGTGTTTCATGAAAATATAAACTTCTAATGCCGTATCAACAAGTTTACGGCGAATTTCCTCATGAAACATTTCGGAATGAGGAAAGGAACAAAAAATGTTGAAACTGAAAGCTTCTATTACAGCAGATACAGGTTGGGGTTACTTGGGTCATGAATCATAGGGAATGGATGGCAGGAAAATGATTTTGTTAAATTGATTGCTTCTATAAAGAGACAACAGTTTTACAGCGAATGAATCATCAACGATAGAAAATGGATTGAAGGTTGAATGTTCGGTGAAACAGCAAGTTTCTTGTCCTGTGCCGACAAGTCTGAGCCAATTTAACCATGAAGTTCAGGGAATGAATGTCAGGTACGGTTTTTCATGAAAATATAAGCTTCTAATGCCGTATCAACAAGTTTACAGCGAATTTCCACATGAAACATTTCGGAATGAGGAAAGGAACAGATAATGTTGAAACTGAAAGCTTCTATTACAGCAGATACAGGTTGGGGTTACTTGGGTCATGAATCCTAGGGAATGGATGGCAGGAAAATGACTTTGTTAAATTTATTGCTTCTATAAAGAAACAACAGTTTTACGGCGAATGAATCATCAAAGATAGAAAATGGATTGAAGGTTGAATGTTCGGTGAAACAGCAAGATTCTTGTCCTGTGCCGACAAGTCTGAGCCAATTTAACAATGAAGTTCAGGGAATGAATGTCAGGTACGGTTTTTCATGAAAATATAAGCTTCTAATGCCGTATCAACAAGTTTACAGCGAATTTCCACATGAAACATTTCGGAATGAGGAAAGGAACAGATAATGTTGAAACTGAAAGCTTCTATTACAGCAGATACATGTTGGGGTTAATTGGGTCATGAATCCTAGGGAATGGATGGCAGGAAAATGACTTTGTTAAATTTATTGCTTCTATAAAGAAACAACAGTTTTACGGCGAATGAATCATCAACGATAGAGAATGGATTGAAGGTTGAATGTTCGGTGAAACAGAAAGCTTCTTGTCCTGTGCCGACAAGTCTGAGCCAATTTAACCATGAAGTTCAGGGAATGAATGTCAGGTACGGTTTTTCATGAAAATATAAGCTTCTAATGCTGTATCAACCGGTTTACGGCGAATTTCCTCATGAAACATTTCGGAATGTGGAAAGGAACAGATAATGTTGAAACTGAAAGCTTCTATTACAGCAGATACAGGTTGGGGTTACTTGGGTCATGAATCCTAGGGACTGGATGGCAGGAAAATGACTTTGTTAAATTGATTGCTTCTATAAAGAAACAACAGTTTTACGGCGAATGAATCATCAAAGATAGAAAATGGATTGAAGTTTGAATGTTCGGTGAAACAGCAAGCTTCTTGTCCTGTGCCGACAAGTCTGAGCCAATTTAACCATGAAGTTCAGGGAATGAATGTCAGGTCCGGTTTTTCATGAAAATATAAGCTTCTAATGCCGTATCAACAAGTTTACGGCGAATTTCCACATGAAACATTTCGGAATGAGGAAAGGAACAGATAATGTTGAAACTGAAAGCTTCTATTACAGCAGATACAGGTTGGGGTTACTTGGATCATGAATCCTAGGGAATGGATGGCATGAAAATGACTTTGTTAAATTGATTGCTTCTATAAAGAAACAACAGTTTTACGGCGAATGAATCATCAAAGATAGAAAATGGATTGAAGGTTGAATGTTCGGTGAAACAGCAAGCTTCTTGTCCTGTGCCGACAAGTCTGAGCCAATTTAACCATGAAGTTCAGGGAATGAATGTCAGGTACGGTTTTTCATGAAAATATAAGCTTCTAATGCTGTATCAACCGGTTCCCGGCGAATTTCCACATGAAACATTTCGGAATGAGGAAAGGAACAGATAATGTTGAAACTGAAAGCTTCTATTACAGCAGATACTGGTTGGGGTTACTTGGGTCATGAATCCTAGGGACTGGATGGCAGGAAAATGACTTTGTTAAATTGATTGCTTCTATAAAGAAACAACAGTTTTACGGCGAATGAATCATCAAAGATAGAGAATGGATTTAAGGTTGAATGTTCGGTGAAACAGCAAGCTTCTTGTCCTGTGCCGACAAGTCTGAGCCAATTTAACCATGAAGTTCAGGGAATGAATGTCAGGTACGGTTTTTCATGAAAATATAAGCTTCTCATGTTGTATCAACCAGTTTACGGCGAATTTCCACATGAAACATTTCGGAATGAGGAAAGGAACAGATAATGTTGAAATTGAAAGCTTCTATTACAGCAGATACAGGTTGGGGTTACTTGGGTCATGAATCATAGGGAATGGATGGCAGGAAAATGACTTTGTTAAATTGATTGCTTCTATAAAGAAACAACAGTTTTACGGCGAATGAATCATCAACGATAGAGAATGGATTGAAGGTTGAATGTTCGGTGAAACAGGAAGCTTCTTGTCCTGTGCCGACAAGTCTGAGCCAATTTAACCATGAAGTTCAGGGAATGAATGTCAGGTACGGTTTTTCATGAAAATATAAGCTTCTAATGCTGTATCAACCAGTTTACGGCGAATTTCCACATGAAACATTTCGGAATGAGGAAAGGAACAGATAATGTTGAAACTGAAAGCTTCTATTACAGCAGATACAGGTTGGGGTTACTTGGGTCATGAATCCTAGGGAATGGATGGCATGAAAATGACTTTGTTAAATTGATTGCTTCTATAAAGAAACAACAGTTTTACGGCGAATGAATCATCAAAGATAGAAAATGGATTGAAGGTTGAATGTTCGGTGAAACAGCAAGTTTCTTGTCCTGTGCCGACAAGTCTGAGCCAATTTAACCATGAAGTTCAGGGAATGAATGTCAGGTACGGTTTTTCATGAAAATATAAGCTTCTAATGCCGTATCAACAAGTTTACGGCGAATTTCCACCTGAAACATTTCGGAATGAAGAAAGGAACAGATAATGTTGAAACTGAAAGCTTCTATTACAGCAGATACAGGTTAGGGTTACTTGGGTCATGAAGACTAGGGAATGGATGGCAGGAAAATGACATTGTTAAATTGATTGCTTCTATAAAGAAACAACAGTTTTACGGCGAATGAATCATCAACGATAGAAAATGGATTGAAGGTTGAATGTTCGGTGAAACAGCAAGCTTCTTGTCCTGTGCCGACAAGTCTGAGCCAATTTAACCATGAAGTTCAGGGAATGAATGTCAGGCACGGTTTTTCATGAAAATATAAGCTTCTAATGCTGTATCAACAAGTTTACGGCGAATTTCCTCATGAAACATTTCGGAATGAGGAAAGGAACAGATAATGTTGAAACTGAAAGCTTCTATTACAGCAGATACAGGTTGGGGTTACTTGGGTCATGAATCATAGGGAATGGATGGCAGGAAAATGATTTTGTTAAATTGATTGCTTCTATAAAGAGACAACAGTTTTACAGAGAATGAATCATCAACGATAGAAAATGGATTGAAGGTTGTATGTTCGGTGAAACAGCAGGTTTCTTGTCCTGTGCCGACAAGTCTGAGCCAATTTAACCATGAAGTTCAGGGAATGAATGTCAGGTACGGTTTTTCATGAAAATATAAGCTTCTAATGCCGTATCAACAAGTTTACGGCGAATTTCCACATGAAACATTTCGGAATGAGGAAAGGAACAGATAATGTTGAAACTGAAAGCTTCTATTACAGCAGATACAGGTTAGGGTTACTTGGGTCATGAAGACTAGGGAATGGATGGCAGGAAAATGACTTTGTTAAATTGATTGCTTCTATAAAGAAACAACAGTTTTACGGCGAATGAATCATCAACGATAGAAAATGGATTGAAGGTTGAATGTTCGGTGAAACAGCAAGCTTCTTGTCCTGTGCCGACAAGTCTGAGCCAATTTAACCATGAAGTTCAGGGAATGAATGTCAGGTACGGTTTTTCATGAAAATATAAGCTTCTAATGCTGTATCAACCGGTTTACGGCGAATTTCCTCATGAAACATTTCGGAATGAGGAAAGGAACAGATAATGTTGAAACTGAAAGCTTCTATTACAGCAGATACAGGTTGGGGTTACTTGGGTCATGAATCATAGGGAATGGATGGCAGGAAAATGATTTTGTTAAATTGATTGCTTCTATAAAGAGACAACAGTTTTACAGCGAATGAATCATCAACGATAGAGAATGGATTGAAGGTTGAATGTTCGGTGAAACAGCAAGCTTCTTGTCCTGTGCCGACAAGTCTGAGGCAATTTAACCATGAAGTTCAGGGACTGAATGTCAGGTACGGTTTTTCATGAAAATATAAGCTTCTAATGCTGTATCAACCAGTTTACGGTGAATTTCCTCATGAAACATTTCGGAATGAGGAAAGGAACAGATAAATTTGAAACTGAAAGCTTCTATTACAGCAGATACATGTTGGGGTTAATTGGGTCATGAATCCTAGGGAATGGATGGCAGGAAAATGACTTTGTTAAATTTATTGCTTCTATAAAGAAACAACAGTTTTACGGCGAATGAATCATCAAAGATAGAAAATGGATTGAAGGTTGAATGTTCGGTGAAACAGCAAGCTTCTTGTCCTGTGCCGACAAGTCTGAGCCAATTTAACCATGAAGTTCAGGGAATGAATGTCAGGTACGGTTTTTCATGAAAATATAAGCTTCTAATGCCGTATCAACAAGTTTACAGCGAATTTCCACATGAAACATTTCGGAATGAGGAAAGGAACAGATAATGTTGAAACTGAAAGCTTCTATTACAGCAGATACAGGTTGGGGTTACTTGGGTCATGAATCCTAGGGAATGGATGGCAGGAAAATGACTTTGTTAAATTTATTGCTTCTATAAAGAAACAACAGTTTTACGGCGAATGAATCATCAAAGATAGAAAATGGATTGAAGGTTGAATGTTCGGTGAAACAGCAAGCTTCTTGTCCTGTGCCGACAAGTCTGAGCCAATTTAACCATGAAGTTCAGGGAATGAATGTCAGGTACGGTGTTTCATGAAAATATAAACTTCTAATGCCGTATCAACAAGTTTACGGCGAATTTCCTCATGAAACATTTCGGAATGAGGAAAGGAACAGATAATGTTGAAACTGAAAGCTTCTATTACAGCAGATACAGGTTGGGGTTACTTGGGTCATGAATCCTAGGGAATGGATGGCAGGAAAATGACTTTGTTAAATTTATTGCTTCTATAAAGAAACAACAGTTTTACGGCGAATGAATCATCAAAGATAGAAAATGGATTGAAGGTTGAATGTTCGGTGAAACAGCAAGATTCTTGTCCTGTGCCGACAAGTCTGAGCCAATTTAACCATGAAGTTCAGGGAATGAATGTCAGGTACGGTTTTTCATGAAAATATAAGCTTCTAATGCCGTATCAACAAGTTTACAGCGAATTTCCACATGAAACATTTCGGAATGAGGAAAGGAACAGATAATGTTGAAACTGAAAGCTTCTATTACAGCAGATACATGTTGGGGTTAATTGGGTCATGAATCCTAGGGAATGGATGGCAGGAAAATGACTTTGTTAAATTTATTGCTTCTATAAAGAAACAACAGTTTTACGGCGAATGAATCATCAACGATAGAGAATGGATTGAAGGTTGAATGTTCGGTGAAACAGAAAGCTTCTTGTCCTGTGCCGACAAGTCTGAGCCAATTTAACCATGAAGTTCAGGGAATGAATGTCAGGTACGGTTTTTCATGAAAATATAAGCTTCTAATGCTGTATCAACCGGTTTACGGCGAATTTCCTCATGAAACATTTCGGAATGTGGAAAGGAACAGATAATGTTGAAACTGAAAGCTTCTATTACAGCAGATACAGGTTGGGGTTACTTGGGTCATGAATCCTAGGGACTGGATGGCAGGAAAATGACTTTGTTAAATTGATTGCTTCTATAAAGAAACAACAGTTTTACGGCGAATGAATCATCAAAGATAGAAAATGGATTGAAGTTTGAATGTTCGGTGAAACAGCAAGCTTCTTGTCCTGTGCCGACAAGTCTGAGCCAATTTAACCATGAAGTTCAGGGAATGAATGTCAGGTCCGGTTTTTCATGAAAATATAAGCTTCTAATGCCGTATCAACAAGTTTACGGCGAATTTCCACATGAAACATTTCGGAATGAGGAAAGGAACAGATAATGTTGAAACTGAAAGCTTCTATTACAGCAGATACAGGTTGGGGTTACTTGGGTCATGAATCCTAGGGAATGGATGGCATGAAAATGACTTTGTTAAATTGATTGCTTCTATAAAGAAACAACAGTTTTACGGCGAATGAATCATCAAAGATAGAAAATGGATTGAAGGTTGAATGTTCGGTGAAACAGCAAGCTTCTTGTCCTGTGCCGACAAGTCTGAGCCAATTTAACCATGAAGTTCAGGGAATGAATGTCAGGTACGGTTTTTCATGAAAATATAAGCTTCTAATGCTGTATCAACCGGTTCCCGGCGAATTTCCACATGAAACATTTCGGAATGAGGAAAGGAACAGATAATGTTGAAACTGAAAGCTTCTATTACAGCAGATACTGGTTGGGGTTACTTGGGTCATGAATCCTAGGGACTGGATGGCAGGAAAATGACTTTGTTAAATTGATTGCTTCTATAAAGAAACAACAGTTTTACGGCGAATGAATCATCAAAGATAGAGAATGGATTTAAGGTTGAATGTTCGGTGAAACAGCAAGCTTCTTGTCCTGTGCCGACAAGTCTGAGCCAATTTAACCATGAAGTTCAGGGAATGAATGTCAGGTACGGTTTTTCATGAAAATATAAGCTTCTCATGTTGTATCAACCAGTTTACGGCGAATTTCCACATGAAACATTTCGGAATGAGGAAAGGAACAGATAATGTTGAAATTGAAAGCTTCTATTACAGCAGATACAGGTTGGGGTTACTTGGGTCATGAATCATAGGGAATGGATGGCAGGAAAATGACTTTGTTAAATTGATTGCTTCTATAAAGAAACAACAGTTTTACGGCGAATGAATCATCAACGATAGAGAATGGATTGAAGGTTGAATGTTCGGTGAAACAGGAAGCTTCTTGTCCTGTGCCGACAAGTCTGAGCCAATTTAACCATGAAGTTCAGGGAATGAATGTCAGGTACGGTTTTTCATGAAAATATAAGCTTCTAATGCTGTATCAACCAGTTTACGGCGAATTTCCACATGAAACATTTCGGAATGAGGAAAGGAACAGATAATGTTGAAACTGAAAGCTTCTATTACAGCAGATACAGGTTGGGGTTACTTGGGTCATGAATCCTAGGGAATGGATGGCATGAAAATGACTTTGTTAAATTGATTGCTTCTATAAAGAAACAACAGTTTTACGGCGAATGAATCATCAAAGATAGAAAATGGATTGAAGGTTGAATGTTCGGTGAAACAGCAAGTTTCTTGTCCTGTGCCGACAAGTCTGAGCCAATTTAACCATGAAGTTCAGGGAATGAATGTCAGGTACGGTTTTTCATGAAAATATAAGCTTCTAATGCCGTATCAACAAGTTTACGGCGAATTTCCACCTGAAACATTTCGGAATGAAGAAAGGAACAGATAATGTTGAAACTGAAAGCTTCTATTACAGCAGATACAGGTTAGGGTTACTTGGGTCATGAAGACTAGGGAATGGATGGCAGGAAAATGACATTGTTAAATTGATTGCTTCTATAAAGAAACAACAGTTTTACGGCGAATGAATCATCAACGATAGAAAATGGATTGAAGGTTGAATGTTCGGTGAAACAGCAAGCTTCTTGTCCTGTGCCGACAAGTCTGAGCCAATTTAACCATGAAGTTCAGGGAATGAATGTCAGGCACGGTTTTTCATGAAAATATAAGCTTCTAATGCTGTATCAACAAGTTTACGGCGAATTTCCTCATGAAACATTTCGGAATGAGGAAAGGAACAGATAATGTTGAAACTGAAAGCTTCTATTACAGCAGATACAGGTTGGGGTTACTTGGGTCATGAATCATAGGGAATGGATGGCAGGAAAATGATTTTGTTAAATTGATTGCTTCTATAAAGAGACAACAGTTTTACAGAGAATGAATCATCAACGATAGAAAATGGATTGAAGGTTGTATGTTCGGTGAAACAGCAGGTTTCTTGTCCTGTGCCGACAAGTCTGAGCCAATTTAACCATGAAGTTCAGGGAATGAATGTCAGGTACGGTTTTTCATGAAAATATAAGCTTCTAATGCCGTATCAACAAGTTTACGGCGAATTTCCACATGAAACATTTCGGAATGAGGAAAGGAACAGATAATGTTGAAACTGAAAGCTTCTATTACAGCAGATACAGGTTAGGGTTACTTGGGTCATGAAGACTAGGGAATGGATGGCAGGAAAATGACTTTGTTAAATTGATTGCTTCTATAAAGAAACAACAGTTTTACGGCGAATGAATCATCAACGATAGAAAATGGATTGAAGGTTGAATGTTCGGTGAAACAGCAAGCTTCTTGTCCTGTGCCGACAAGTCTGAGCCAATTTAACCATGAAGTTCAGGGAATGAATGTCAGGTACGGTTTTTCATGAAAATATAAGCTTCTAATGCTGTATCAACCGGTTTACGGCGAATTTCCTCATGAAACATTTCGGAATGAGGAAAGGAACAGATAATGTTGAAACTGAAAGCTTCTATTACAGCAGATACAGGTTGGGGTTACTTGGGTCATGAATCATAGGGAATGGATGGCAGGAAAATGATTTTGTTAAATTGATTGCTTCTATAAAGAGACAACAGTTTTACAGCGAATGAATCATCAACGATAGAGAATGGATTGAAGGTTGAATGTTCGGTGAAACAGCAAGCTTCTTGTCCTGTGCCGACAAGTCTGAGGCAATTTAACCATGAAGTTCAGGGACTGAATGTCAGGTACGGTTTTTCATGAAAATATAAGCTTCTAATGCTGTATCAACCAGTTTACGGTGAATTTCCTCATGAAACATTTCGGAATGAGGAAAGGAACAGATAAATTTGAAACTGAAAGCTTCTATTACAGCAGATACATGTTGGGGTTAATTGGGTCATGAATCCTAGGGAATGGATGGCAGGAAAATGACTTTGTTAAATTTATTGCTTCTATAAAGAAACAACAGTTTTACGGCGAATGAATCATCAAAGATAGAAAATGGATTGAAGGTTGAATGTTCGGTGAAACAGCAAGCTTCTTGTCCTGTGCCGACAAGTCTGAGCCAATTTAACCATGAAGTTCAGGGAATGAATGTCAGGTACGGTGTTTCATGAAAATATAAACTTCTAATGC
Source organism: Acanthosepion lycidas (assembly GCA_963932145.1). NCBI lineage: Eukaryota > Metazoa > Mollusca > Cephalopoda > Sepiida > Sepiidae > Acanthosepion > Acanthosepion lycidas. The sequence continues at coordinate 90,175,977 of OZ010599.1, read as the reverse complement.
CGTATCAACAAGTTTACGGCGAATTTCCTCATGAAACATTTCGGAATGAGGAAAGGAACAAAAAATGTTGAAACTGAAAGCTTCTATTACAGCAGATACAGGTTGGGGTTACTTGGGTCATGAATCATAGGGAATGGATGGCAGGAAAATGATTTTGTTAAATTGATTGCTTCTATAAAGAGACAACAGTTTTACAGCGAATGAATCATCAACGATAGAAAATGGATTGAAGGTTGAATGTTCGGTGAAACAGCAAGTTTCTTGTCCTGTGCCGACAAGTCTGAGCCAATTTAACCATGAAGTTCAGGGAATGAATGTCAGGTACGGTTTTTCATGAAAATATAAGCTTCTAATGCCGTATCAACAAGTTTACAGCGAATTTCCACATGAAACATTTCGGAATGAGGAAAGGAACAGATAATGTTGAAACTGAAAGCTTCTATTACAGCAGATACAGGTTGGGGTTACTTGGGTCATGAATCCTAGGGAATGGATGGCAGGAAAATGACTTTGTTAAATTTATTGCTTCTATAAAGAAACAACAGTTTTACGGCGAATGAATCATCAAAGATAGAAAATGGATTGAAGGTTGAATGTTCGGTGAAACAGCAAGCTTCTTGTCCTGTGCCGACAAGTCTGAGCCAATTTAACCATGAAGTTCAGGGAATGAATGTCAGGTACGGTGTTTCATGAAAATATAAACTTCTAATGCCGTATCAACAAGTTTACGGCGAATTTCCTCATGAAACATTTCGGAATGAGGAAAGGAACAGATAATGTTGAAACTGAAAGCTTCTATTACAGCAGATACAGGTTGGGGTTACTTGGGTCATGAATCCTAGGGAATGGATGGCAGGAAAATGACTTTGTTAAATTGATTGCTTCTATAAAGATACAACAGTTTTACGGCGAATGAATCATCAAAGATAGAAAATGGATTGAAGGTTGAATGTTCGGTGAAACAGCAAGCTTCTTGTCCTGTGCCGACAAGTCTGAGCCAATTTAACCATGAAGTTCAGGGAATGAATGTCAGGTACGGTTTTTCATGAAAATATAAGCTTCTAATGCCGTATCAACAAGTTTACAGCGAATTTCCACATGAAACATTTCGGAATGAGGAAAGGAACAGATAATGTTGAAACTGAAAGCTTCTATTACAGCAGATACATGTTGGGGTTAATTGGGTCATGAATCCTAGGGAATGGATGGCAGGAAAATGACTTTGTTAAATTTATTGCTTCTATAAAGAAACAACAGTTTTACGGCGAATGAATCATCAAAGATAGAAAATGGATTGAAGGTTGAATGTTCGGTGAAACAGCAAGCTTCTTGTCCTGTGCCGACAAGTCTGAGCCAATTTAACCATGAAGTTCAGGGAATGAATGTCAGGTACGGTGTTTCATGAAAATATAAACTTCTAATGCCGTATCAACAAGTTTACGGCGAATTTCCTCATGAAACATTTCGGAATGAGGAAAGGAACAAAAAATGTTGAAACTGAAAGCTTCTATTACAGCATATACAGGTTAGGGTTACTTGGGTCATGAAGACTAGGGAATGGATGGCAGGAAAATGACTTTGTTAAATTGATTGCTTCTATAAAGAAACAACAGTTTTACAGCGAATGAATCATCAACGATAGAAAATGGATTGAAGGTTGAATGTTCGGTGAAACAGCAAGTTTCTTGTCCTGTGCCGACAAGTCTGAGCCAATTTAACCATGAAGTTCAGGGAATGAATGTCAGGTACGGTTTTTCATGAAAATATAAGCTTCTAATGCCGTATCAACAAGTTTACAGCGAATTTCCACATGAAACATTTCGGAATGAGGAAAGGAACAGATAATGTTGAAACTGAAAGCTTCTATTACAGCAGATACAGGTTAGGGTTACTTGGGTCATGAAGACTAGGGAATGGATGGCAGGAAAATGACTTTGTTAAATTGATTGCTTCTATAAAGAAACAACAGTTTTACGGCGAATTAATCATCAACGATAGAAAATGGATTGAAGGTTGAATGTTCGGTGAAACAGCAAGCTTCTTGTCCTGTGCCGACAAGTCTGAGCCAATTTAACCATGAAGTTCAGGGAATGAATGTCAGGTACGGTTTTTCATGAAAATATAAGCTTCTAATGCTGTATCAAAAAGTTAACGGCGAATTTCCTCATGAAACATTTCGGAATGAGGAAAGGAACAGATAATGTTGAAACTGAAAGCTTCTATTACAGCAGATACAGGTTGGGGTTACTTGGGTCATGAATCCTAGGGAATGGATGGCATGAAAATGACTTTGTTAAATTGATTGCTTCTATAAAGAAACAACAGTTTTACGGCGAATGAATCATCAACGATAGAAAATGGATTGAAGGTTGAATGTTCGGTGAAACAGCAAGTTTCTTGTCCTGTGCCGACAAGTCTGAGCCAATTTAACCATGAAGTTCAGGGAATGAATGTCAGGTACGGTTTTTCATGAAAATATAAGCTTCTAATGCCGTATCAACAAGTTTACAGCGAATTTCCACATGAAACATTTCGGAATGAGGAAAGGAACAGATAATGTTGAAACTGAAAGCTTCTATTACAGCAGATACAGGCTAGGGTTACTTGGGTCATGAAGACTAGGGAATGGATGGCAGGAAAATGATTTTGTTAAATTGATTGCTTCTAAAAAGAGACAATAGTTTTACAGCAAATGAATCATCAACGATAGAGAATGTATTGAAGGTTGAATGTTCGGTGAAACAGCAAGCTTCTTGTCCTGTGCCGACAAGTCTGAGCCAATTTAACCATGAAGTTCAGGGACTGAATGTCAGGTACGGTTTTTCATGAAAATATAAGCTTCTAATGCTGTATCAACCAGTTTACGGTGAATTTCCTCATGAAACATTTCGGAATGAGGAAAGGAACTGATAATGTTGAAACTGAAAGCTTCTATTACAGCAGATACAGGTTGGGGTTACTTGGGTCATGAATCCTAGGGACTGGATGGCAGGAAAATGACTTTGTTAAATTGATTGTTTCTATAAAGAAACAACAGTTTTACGGCGAATGAATCATCAAAGATAGAAAATGGATTGAAGGTTGAATGTTCGGTGAAACAGCAAGCTTCTTGTCCTGTGCCGACACGTCTGAGCCAATTTAACCATGAAGTTCAGGGAATGAATGTCAGGTACCGTGTTTCATGAAAATATAAACTTCTAATGCCGTATCAACAAGTTTACGGCGAATTACCTCATGAAACATTTCAGAATGAGGAAAGGAACAGATAATGTTGAAACTGAAAGCTTCTATTACAGCAGATACAGGTTGGGGTTACTTGGGTCTTGAATCCTAGGGAATGGATGGCAGGAAAATGACTTTGTTAAATTGATTGCTTCTATAAAGAAACAACAGTTTTACGGCGAATGAATCATCAAAGATAGAAAATGGATTGAAGGTTGAATGTTCGGTGAAACAGCAAGCTTCTTGTCCTGTGCCGACAAGTCTGAGCCAATTTAACCATGAAGTTCAGGGAATGAATGTCAGGTACGGTTTTTCATGAAAATGTAAGCTTCTAATGCTGTATCAACCAGTTTACGGTGAATTTCCTCATGAAACATTTCGGAATGAGGAAAGGAACAGATAATGTTGAAACTGAAAGCTTCTATTACAGCAGATACATGTTGGGGTTAATTGGGCCATGAAGCCTGGGGACTGGATGGCGGGAAATGACTTTGTTAAATTGATTGCTTCTATAAAGAAACAACAGTTTTACGGCGAATGAATCATCAAAGATAGAAAATGGATTGAAGGTTGAATGTTCGGTGAAACAGCAAGCTTCTTGTCCTGTGCCGACAAGTCTGAGCCAATTTAACCATGAAGTTCAGGGAATGAATGTCAGGTACGGTGTTTCATGAAAATATAAACTTCTAATGCCGTATCAACAAGTTTACGGCGAATTTCCTCATGAAACATTTCGGAATGAGGAAAGGAACAGATAATGTTGAAACTGAAAGCTTCTATTACAGCAGATACAGGTTGGGGTCACTTGGGTCATGAATCCTAGGGACTGGATGGCAGGAAAATGACTTTGTTAAATTGATTGCTTCTATAAAGAAACAACAGTTTTACGGCGAATGAATCATCAAAGATAGAAAATGGATTGAAGGTTGAATGTTCGGTGAAACAGCAAGTTTCTTGTCCTGTGCCGACAAGTCTGAGCCAATTTAACCATGAAGTTCAGGGAATGAATGTCAGGTACGGTTTTTCATGAAAATATAAGCTTCTAATGCCGTATCGACAAGTTTACGGCGAATTTCCACATGAAACATTTCGGAATGAGGGAAGGAACAGATAATGTTGAAACTGAAAGCTTCTATTACAGCAGATACAGGTTGGGGTTACTTGGGTCATGAATCCTAGGGAATGGATGGCAGGAAAATGATTTTGTTAAATTGATTGCTTCTATAAAGAGACAACAGTTTTACGGCGAATGAATCATCAAAGATAGAAAATGGATTGAAGGTTGAATGTTCGGTGAAACAGCAAGTTTCTTGTCCTGTGCCGACACGTCTGAGCCAATTTAACCATGAAGTTCAGGGAATGAATGACAGGTACGGTTTTTCATGAAAATATAAGCTTCTAATGCTGTATCAACAATTTTACGGCGAATTTCCACATGAAACCTTTCGGAATGAGGAAAGGAACAGATAATGTTGAAACTGAAAGCTTCTATTACAGCAGATACAGGTTGGGGTTACTTGGGTCATGAATCCTAGGGAATGGATGGCAGGAAAATGACTTTGTTAAATTGATTGCTTCTATAAAGAAACAACAGTTTTACGGCGAATGAATCCTCAAAGATAGAAAATGGATTGAAGGTTCAATGTTCGGTGAAACAGCAAGTTTCTTGTCCTGTGCCGACAAGTCTGAGCCAATTTAACCATGAAGTTCAGGGAATGAATGTCAGGTACGGTTTTTCATGAAAATATAAGCTTCTAATGCCGTATCAACAATTTTACGGCGAATTTCCACATGAAACATTTCGGAATGAGGAAAGGAACAGATAATGTTGAAACTGAAAGCTTCTATTACAGCAGATACATGTTGGGGTTACTTGGGTCATGAATCCTAGGGAATGGATGGCAGGAAAATGACTTTGTTATATTGATTGCTTCTATAAAGAAACAACAGTTTTACGGCGAATGAATCATCAACGATAGAGAATGGATTGAAGGTTGAATGTTCGGTGAAACAGCAAGCTTCTTGTCCTGTGCCGACAAGTCTGAGCCAATTTAACAATGAAGTTCAGGGAATGAATGTCAGGTACGGTTTTTCATGAAAATATAAGCTTCTAATGCTGTATCAACAAGTTTACGGCTAATTTCCTCATGAAACATTTCGGAATGAGGAAACGAACAGATAATGTTGAAACTGAAAGCTTCTATTACAGCAGATACAGGTTGGGTTTACTTGGGTCATGAATCCTAGGGAATGGATGGCAGGAAAATGATTTTGTTAAATTGATTGCTTCTATAAAGAGACAAAAGTTTTACGGCGAATGAATCATCAACGATAGAGAATGGATTGAAGGTTGAATGTTCGGTGAAACAGCAAGCTTCTTGTCCTGTGCCGACAAGTCTGAGCCAATTTAACCATGAAGTTCAGGGAATGAATGACAGGTACGGTTTTTCATGAAAATAGAAGCTTCTAATGCTGTATCAACCAGTTTACGGCGAATTTCCACATGAAACATTTCGGAATGAGGAAAGGAACAGATAATGTTGAAACTGAAAGCTTCTATTACAGCAGATACAGGTTGGGGTTACTTGGGTCATGAATCCTAGGGACTGGATGGCAGGAAAATGACTTTGTTAAATTGATTGCTTCTATAAAGAAACAACAGTTTTACGGCGAATGAATCATCAAAGATAGAAAATGGATTGAAGGTTGAATGTTCGGTGAAACAGCAAGCTTCTTGTCCTGTGCCGACAAGTCTGAGCCAATTTAACCATGAAGTTCAGGGAATGAATGTCAGGTACGGTTTTTCATGAAAATGTAAGCTTCTAATGCTGTATCAACCAGTTTACGGTGAATTTCCTCATGAAACATTTCGGAATGAGGAAAGGAACAGATAATGTTGAAACTGAAAGCTTCTATTACAGCAGATACAGGTTGGGGTTACTTGGGTCATGAATCCTAGGGACTGGATGGCAGGAAAATGACTTTGTTAAATTGATTGCTTCTATAAAGAAACAACAGTTTTACGGCGAATGAATCATCAAAGATAGAAAATGGATTGAAGGTTGAATGTTCGGTGAAACAGCAAGCTTCTTGTCCTGTGCCGACAAGTCTGAGCCAATTTAACCATGAAGTTCAGGGAATGAATGTCAGGTACGGTGTTTCATGAAAATATAAACTTCTAATGCCGTATCAACAAGTTTACGGCGAATTTCCTCATGAAACATTTCAGAATGAGGAAAGGAACAGATAATGTTGAAACTGAAAGCCTCTATTACAGCAGATACAGGTTGGGGTTACTTGGGTCTTGAATCCTAGGGAATGGATGGCAGGAAAATGACTTTGTTAAATTGATTGCTTCTATAAAGAAACAACAGTTTTACGGCGAATGAATCATCAAAGATAGAAAATGGATTGAAGGTTGAATGTTCGGTGAAACAGCAAGCTTCTTGTCCTGTGCCGACAAGTCTGAGCCAATTTAACCATGAAGTTCAGGGAATGAATGTCAGGTACGGTTTTTCATGAAAATGTAAGCTTCTAATGCTGTATCAACCAGTTTACGGTGAATTTCCTCATGAAACATTTCGGAATGAGGAAAGGAACAGATAATGTTGAAACTGAAAGCTTCTATTACAGCAGATACAGGTTGGGGTTACTTGGGTCATGAATCCTAGGGAGTGGATGGCAGGAAAATGACTTTGTTAAATTGATTGCTTCTATAAAGAAACAACAGTTTTACGGCGAATGAATCATCAAAGATAGAAAATGGATTGAAGGTTGAATGTTCGGTGAAACAGCAAGTTTCTTGTCCTGTGCCGACAAGTCTGAGCCAATTTAACCATGAAGTTCAGGGAATGAATGTCAGGTACGGTGTTTCATGAAAATATAAACTTCTAATGCCGTATCAACAAGTTTACGGCGAATTTCCTCATGAAACATTTCAGAATGAGGAAAGGAACAGATAATGTTGAAACTGAAAGCTTCTATTACAGCAGATACAGGTTGGGGTTACTTGGGTCTTGAATCCTAGGGAATGGATGGCAGGAAAATGACTTTGTTAAATTGATTGCTTCTATAAAGAAACAACAGTTTTACGGCGAATGAATCATCAAAGATAGAAAATGGATTGAAGGTTGAATGTTCGGTGAAACAGCAAGCTTCTTGTCCTGTGCCGACAAGTCTGAGCCAATTTAACCATGAAGTTCAGGGAATGAATGTCAGGTACGGTTTTTCATGAAAATGTAAGCTTCTAATGCTGTATCAACCAGTTTACGGTGAATTTCCTCATGAAACATTTCGGAATGAGGAAAGGAACAGATAATGTTGAAACTGAAAGCTTCTATTACAGCAGATACATGTTGGGGTTAATTGGGCCATGAAGCCTGGGGACTGGATGGCGGGAAAATGACTTTGTTAAATTGATTGCTTCTATAAAGAAACAACAGTTTTACGGCGAATGAATCATCAAAGATAGAAAATGGATTGAAGGTTGAATGTTCGGTGAAACAGCAAGCTTCTTGTCCTGTGCCGACAAGTCTGAGCCAATTTAACCATGAAGTTCAGGGAATGAATGTCAGGTACGGTGTTTCATGAAAATATAAACTTCTAATGCCGTATCAACAAGTTTACGGCGAATTTCCTCATGAAACATTTCAGAAAGAGGAAAGGAACAGATAATGTTGAAACTGAAAGCTTCTATTACAGCAGATACAGGTTGGGGTTACTTGGGTCTTGAATCCTAGGGAATGGATGGCAGGAAAATGACTTTGTTAAATTGATTGCTTCTATAAAGAAACAACAGTTTTACGGCGAATGAATCATCAAAGATAGAAAATGGATTGAAGGTTGAATGTTCGGTGAAACAGCAAGCTTCTTGTCCTGTGCCGACAAGTCTGAGCCAATTTAACCATGAAGTTCAGGGAATGAATGTCAGGTACGGTTTTTCATGAAAATGTAAGCTTCTAATGCTGTATCAACCAGTTTACGGTGAATTTCCTCATGAAACATTTCGGAATGAGGAAAGGAACAGATAATGTTGAAACTGAAAGCTTCTATTACAGCAGATACAGGTTGGGGTTACTTGGGTCATGAATCCTAGGGAGTGGATGGCAGGAAAATGACTTTGTTAAATTGATTGCTTCTATAAAGAAACAACAGTTTTACGGCGAATGAATCATCAAAGATAGAAAATGGATTGAAGGTTGAATGTTCGGTGAAACAGCAAGTTTCTTGTCCTGTGCCGACAAGTCTGAGCCAATTTAACCATGAAGTTCAGGGAATGAATGTCAGGTACGGTGTTTCATGAAAATATAAACTTCTAATGCCGTATCAACAAGTTTACGGCGAATTTCCTCATGAAACATTTCAGAATGAGGAAAGGAACAGATAATGTTGAAACTGAAAGCTTCTATTACAGCAGATACAGGTTGGGGTTACTTGGGTCTTGAATCCTAGGGAATGGATGGCAGGAAAATGACTTTGTTAAATTGATTGCTTCTATAAAGAAACAACAGTTTTACGGCGAATGAATCATCAAAGATAGAAAATGGATTGAAGGTTGAATGTTCGGTGAAACAGCAAGCTTCTTGTCCTGTGCCGACAAGTCTGAGCCAATTTAACCATGAAGTTCAGGGAATGAATGTCAGGTACGGTTTTTCATGAAAATGTAAGCTTCTAATGCTGTATCAACCAGTTTACGGTGAATTTCCTCATGAAACATTTCGGAATGAGGAAAGGAACAGATAATGTTGAAACTGAAAGCTTCTATTACAGCAGATACAGGTTGGGGTTACTTGGGTCATGAATCCTAGGGAATGGATGGCAGGAAAATGACTTTGTTAAATTGATTGCTTCTATAAAGAAACAACAGTTTTACGGCGAATGAATCCTCAAAGATAGAAAATGGATTGAAGGTTCAATGTTCGGTGAAACAGCAAGTTTCTTGTCCTGTGCCGACAAGTCTGAGCCAATTTAACCATGAAGTTCAGGGAATGAATGTCAGGTACGGTTTTTCATGAAAATATAAGCTTCTAATGCCGTATCAACAATTTTACGGCGAATTTCCACATGAAACATTTCGGAATGAGGAAAGGAACAGATAATGTTGAAACTGAAAGCTTCTATTACAGCAGATACATGTTGGGGTTACTTGGGTCATGAATCCTAGGGAATGGATGGCAGGAAAATGACTTTGTTATATTGATTGCTTCTATAAAGAAACAACAGTTTTACGGCGAATGAATCATCAACGATAGAGAATGGATTGAAGGTTGAATGTTCGGTGAAACAGCAAGCTTCTTGTCCTGTGCCGACAAGTCTGAGCCAATTTAACAATGAAGTTCAGGGAATGAATGTCAGGTACGGTTTTTCATGAAAATATAAGCTTCTAATGCTGTATCAACAAGTTTACGGCTAATTTCCTCATGAAACATTTCGGAATGAGGAAACGAACAGATAATGTTGAAACTGAAAGCTTCTATTACAGCAGATACAGGTTGGGTTTACTTGGGTCATGAATCCTAGGGAATGGATGGCAGGAAAATGATTTTGTTAAATTGATTGCTTCTATAAAGAGACAAAAGTTTTACGGCGAATGAATCATCAACGATAGAGAATGGATTGAAGGTTGAATGTTCGGTGAAACAGCAAGCTTCTTGTCCTGTGCCGACAAGTCTGAGCCAATTTAACCATGAAGTTCAGGGAATGAATGACAGGTACGGTTTTTCATGAAAATAGAAGCTTCTAATGCTGTATCAACCAGTTTACGGCGAATTTCCACATGAAACATTTCGGAATGAGGAAAGGAACAGATAATGTTGAAACTGAAAGCTTCTATTACAGCAGATACAGGTTGGGGTTACTTGGGTCATGAATCCTAGGGACTGGATGGCAGGAAAATGACTTTGTTAAATTGATTGCTTCTATAAAGAAACAACAGTTTTACGGCGAATGAATCATCAAAGATAGAAAATGGATTGAAGGTTGAATGTTCGGTGAAACAGCAAGCTTCTTGTCCTGTGCCGACAAGTCTGAGCCAATTTAACCATGAAGTTCAGGGAATGAATGTCAGGTACGGTTTTTCATGAAAATGTAAGCTTCTAATGCTGTATCAACCAGTTTACGGTGAATTTCCTCATGAAACATTTCGGAATGAGGAAAGGAACAGATAATGTTGAAACTGAAAGCTTCTATTACAGCAGATACAGGTTGGGGTTACTTGGGTCATGAATCCTAGGGAGTGGATGGCAGGAAAATGACTTTGTTAAATTGATTGCTTCTATAAAGAAACAACAGTTTTACGGCGAATGAATCATCAAAGATAGAAAATGGATTGAAGGTTGAATGTTCGGTGAAACAGCAAGTTTCTTGTCCTGTGCCGACAAGTCTGAGCCAATTTAACCATGAAGTTCAGGGAATGAATGTCAGGTACGGTGTTTCATGAAAATATAAACTTCTAATGCCGTATCAACAAGTTTACGGCGAATTTCCTCATGAAACATTTCAGAATGAGGAAAGGAACAGATAATGTTGAAACTGAAAGCTTCTATTACAGCAGATACAGGTTGGGGTTACTTGGGTCTTGAATCCTAGGGAATGGATGGCAGGAAAATGACTTTGTTAAATTGATTGCTTCTATAAAGAAACAACAGTTTTACGGCGAATGAATCATCAAAGATAGAAAATGGATTGAAGGTTGAATGTTCGGTGAAACAGCAAGCTTCTTGTCCTGTGCCGACAAGTCTGAGCCAATTTAACCATGAAGTTCAGGGAATGAATGTCAGGTACGGTTTTTCATGAAAATGTAAGCTTCTAATGCTGTATCAACCAGTTTACGGTGAATTTCCTCATGAAACATTTCGGAATGAGGAAAGGAACAGATAATGTTGAAACTGAAAGCTTCTATTACAGCAGATACATGTTGGGGTTACTTGGGTCATGAATCCTAGGGAGTGGATGGCAGGAAAATGACTTTGTTAAATTGATTGCTTCTATAAAGAAACAACAGTTTTACGGCGAATGAATCATCAAAGATAGAAAATGGATTGAAGGTTGAATGTTCGGTGAAACAGCAAGTTTCTTGTCCTGTGCCGACAAGTCTGAGCCAATTTAACCATGAAGTTCAGGGAATGAATGTCAGGTACGGTGTTTCATGAAAATATAAACTTCTAATGCCGTATCAACAAGTTTACGGCGAATTTCCTCATGAAACATTTCAGAATGAGGAAAGGAACAGATAATGTTGAAACTGAAAGCTTCTATTACAGCAGATACAGGTTGGGGTTACTTGGGTCTTGAATCCTAGGGAATGGATGGCAGGAAAATGACTTTGTTAAATTGATTGCTTCTATAAAGAAACAACAGTTTTACGGCGAATGAATCATCAAAGATAGAAAATGGATTGAAGGTTGAATGTTCGGTGAAACAGCAAGCTTCTTGTCCTGTGCCGACAAGTCTGAGCCAATTTAACCATGAAGTTCAGGGAATGAATGTCAGGTACGGTTTTTCATGAAAATGTAAGCTTCTAATGCTGTATCAACCAGTTTACGGTGAATTTCCTCATGAAACATTTCGGAATGAGGAAAGGAACAGATAATGTTGAAACTGAAAGCTTCTATTACAGCAGATACAGGTTGGGGTTACTTGGGTCATGAATCCTAGGGAGTGGATGGCAGGAAAATGACTTTGTTAAATTGATTGCTTCTATAAAGAAACAACAGTTTTACGGCGAATGAATCATCAAAGATAGAAAATGGATTGAAGGTTGAATGTTCGGTGAAACAGCAAGTTTCTTGTCCTGTGCCGACAAGTCTGAGCCAATTTAACCATGAAGTTCAGGGAATGAATGTCAGGTACGGTGTTTCATGAAAATATAAACTTCTAATGCCGTATCAACAAGTTTACGGCGAATTTCCTCATGAAACATTTCAGAATGAGGAAAGGAACAGATAATGTTGAAACTGAAAGCTTCTATTACAGCAGATACAGGTTGGGGTTACTTGGGTCTTGAATCCTAGGGAATGGATGGCAGGAAAATGACTTTGTTAAATTGATTGCTTCTATAAAGAAACAACAGTTTTACGGCGAATGAATCATCAAAGATAGAAAATGGATTGAAGGTTGAATGTTCGGTGAAACAGCAAGCTTCTTGTCCTGTGCCGACAAGTCTGAGCCAATTTAACCATGAAGTTCAGGGAATGAATGTCAGGTACGGTTTTTCATGAAAATGTAAGCTTCTAATGCTGTATCAACCAGTTTACGGTGAATTTCCTCATGAAACATTTCGGAATGAGGAAAGGAACAGATAATGTTGAAACTGAAAGCTTCTATTACAGCAGATACATGTTGGGGTTAATTGGGCCATGAAGCCTGGGGACTGGATGGCGGGAAAATGACTTTGTTAAATTGATTGCTTCTATAAAGAAACAACAGTTTTACGGCGAATGAATCATCAAAGATAGAAAATGGATTGAAGGTTGAATGTTCGGTGAAACAGCAAGCTTCTTGTCCTGTGCCGACAAGTCTGAGCCAATTTAACCATGAAGTTCAGGGAATGAATGTCAGGTACGGTGTTTCATGAAAATATAAACTTCTAATGCCGTATCAACAAGTTTACGGCGAATTTCCTCATGAAACATTTTGGAATGAGGAAAGGAACAGATAATGTTGAAACTGAAAGCTTCTATTACAGCAGATACAGGTTGGGGTTACTTGGGTCATGAATCCTAGGGACTGGATGGCAGGAAAATGACTTTGTTAAATTGATTGCTTCTATAAAGAAACAACAGTTTTACGGCGAATGAATCATCAAAGATAGAAAATGGATTGAAGGTTGAATGTTCGGTGAAACAGCAAGTTTCTTGTCCTGTGCCGACAAGTCTGAGCCAATTTAACCATGAAGTTCAGGGAATGAATGTCAGGTACGGTTTGTCATGAAAATATAAGCTTCTAATGCCGTATCGACAAGTTTACGGCGAATTTCCTCATGAAACATTTCGGAATGAGGGAAGGAACAGATAATGTTGAAACTGAAAGCTTCTATTACAGCAGATACAGGTTGGGGTTACTTGGGTCATGAATCCTAGGGAATGGATGGCAGGAAAATGATTTTGTTAAATTGATTGCTTCTATAAAGAGACAACAGTTTTACGGCGAATGAATCATCAAAGATAGAAAATGGATTGAAGGTTGAATGTTCGGTGAAACAGCAAGTTTCTTGTCCTGTGCCGACACGTCTGAGCCAATTTAACCATGAAGTTCAGGGAATGAATGACAGGTACGGTTTTTCATGAAAATATAAGCTTCTAATGCTGTATCAACCAGTTTACGGCGAATTTCCACATGAAACATTTCGGAATGAGGAAAGGAACAGATAATGTTGAAACTGAAAGCTTCTATTACAGCAGATACAGGTTGGGGTTACTTGGGTCATGAATCCTAGGGAATGGATGGCAGGAAAATGACTTTGTTATATTGATTGCTTCTTTAAAGAAACAACAGTTTTACGGCGAATGAATCATCAACGATAGAGAATGGATTGAAGGTTGAATGTTCGGTGAAACAGCAAGCTTCTTGTCCTGTGCCGACAAGTCTGAGCCAATTTAACCATGAAGTTCAGGGAATGAATGTCAGGTACGGTTTTTCATGAAAATATAAGCTTCTAATGCTGTATCAACACGTTTACGGCTAATTTCCTCATGAAACATTTCGGAATGAGGAAACGAACAGATAATGTTGAAACTGAAAGCTTCTATTACAGCAGATACAGGTTGTGTTTACTTGGGTCATGAATCCTAGGGAATGGATGGCAGGAAAATGATTTTGTTAAATTGATTGCTTCTATAAAGAGACAAAAGTTTTACGGCGAATGAATCATCAAAGATAGAAAATGGATTGAAGGTTGAATGTTCGGTGAAACAGCAAGTTTCTTGTCCTGTGCCGACACGTCTGAGCCAATTTAACCATGAAGTTCAGGGAATGAATGACAGGTACGGTTTTTCATGAAAATATAAGCTTCTAATGCTGTATCAACAAGTTAACGGCGAATTTCCACATGAAACATTTCGGAATGAGGAAAGGAACAGATAATGTTGAAACTGAAAGCTTCTATTACAGCAGATACAGGTTGGGGTTACTCGGGTCATGAATCCTAGGGACTGGATGGCAGGAAAATGACTTTGTTAAATTGATTGCTTCTATAAAGAAACAACAGTTTTACGGCGAATGAATCATCAAAGATAGAAAATGGATAGAAGGTTGAATGTTCGGTGAAACGGCAAGCTTCTTGTCCTGTGCCGACAAGTCTGAGCCAATTTAACCATGAAGTTCAGGGAATGAATGTCAGGTACGGTTTTTCATGAAAATATAAACTTCTAATGATGTATCAACAAGTTTACGGCTTATTTCCTCATGAAACATTTCGGAATGAGGAAAGGAACAGATAATGTTGAACCTGAAAGCTTCTATTACAGCAGATACAGGTTGGGGTTACTTGGGTCATGAATCCTAGGGACTGGATGGCAGGAAAATGACTTTGTTAAATTGATTGCTTCTATAAAGAAACAACAGTTTAACGGCGAATGAATCATCAAAGATAGAAAATGGATTGAAGGTTGAATGTTCGGTGAAACAGCAAGCTTCTTGTCCTGTGCCGACAAGTCTGAGCCAATTTAACCATGAAGTTCAGGGAATGAATGTCAGGTACGGTGTTTCATGAAAATATAAACTTCTAATGCCGTATCAACAAGTTTACGGCGAATTTCCTCATGAAACATTTTGGAATGAGGAAAGGAACAGATAATGTTGAAACTGAAAGCTTCTATTACTGCAGATACGTGTTGGGGTTAATTGGGCCATGAATCCTAGGGACTGGATGGCAGGAAAATGATTTTTTTAAATTGATTGCTTCTATAAAGAAACAACAGTTTTACGGCGAATGAATCATCAAAGATAGAAAATGGATAGAAGGTTGAATGTTCGGTGAAACGGCAAGCTTCTTGTCCTGTGCCGACAAGTCTGAGCCAATTTAACCATGAAGTTCAAGGAATGAATATCAGGTACGGTTTTTCATAAAAATATAAGCTTCAAATGCTGTATCAACAAGTTTACGGCGAATTTCCACATGAAACATTTCGGAATGAGGAAAGGAACAGATAATGTTGAAATTGAAAATTTCTATTACAGCAGATACAGGTTGGGGTTACTTGGGTCATGAATCCTAGGGACTGGATGGCAGGAAAATGATTTTGTTAAATTGATTGCTTCTATAAAGAAACAACAGTTTTACGGCGAATGAATCATCAAAGATAGAGAATGGATTGAAGGTTGAATGTTCGGTGAAACAGCAAGCTTCTTGTCCTGTGCCGACAAGTCTGAGCCAATTTAACCATGAAGTTCAAGGAATGAATATCAGGTACGGTTTTTCATGAAAATATAAGCTTCTAATGCTCTATCAACAAGTTTACGGCGAATTACCACATGAAACATTTCGGAATCAGGAAAGGAACAGATAATGTTGAAACTGAAAGCTTCTATTACAGCAGATACAGGTAGGGGTTACTTGGGTCATGAATCCTAGGGACTGGATGGCAGGAAAATGATTTTGTTAAATTGATTGCTTCTATAAAGAAACAACAGTTTTACGGCGAATGAATCATCAAAGATAGAAAATGGATTGAAGGTTGAATGTTCGGTGAAACAGCAAGCTTCTTGACCTGTGCCGACAAGTCTGAGCCAATTTAACCATGAAGTTCAAGGAATGAATATCAGGTACGGTTTTTCATGAAAATATAAGCTTCTAATGCTGTATCAACAAGTTTACGGCGAATTTCCACATGAAACATTTCGGAATGAGGACAGGAACAGATACTGATGAAATTGAAATCTTCTATTACAGCAGATACAGGTTGGGGTTAGTTGGGTCATGAATCCTTGGGAATGGATGGCAGGAAAATGACTTTGTTAAATTGATTGCTTCTATAAAGAAACAACAGTTTTACGGCGAATGAATCATCAACGATAGAAAATGGATTGAAGGTTGAATGTTCGGTGAAACAGCAAGCTTCTTGTCCTGTGCCGACAAGTCTGAGCCAATTTAACCTTGAAGTTCAAGGAATGAATGTCAGGTACGGTTTTTCATGAAAATATAAGCTTCTAATGCTGTATCAACAATTTTACGGCGAATTTCCACATGAAACATTTCGGAATGAGGAAAGGAACAGATAATGTTGAAACAGAAAGCTTCAATTACAGCAGATACATGTTGGGGTTACTTGGGTCATGAATCCTAGGGACTGGATGGCAGGAAAATGATTTTTTTAAATTGATTGCTTCTATAAAGAAACAACAGTTTTACGGCGAATGAATCATCAACGTTAGAAAATTGATTGAAGGTTGAGTGTTCGGTGAAACAGCAAGCTTCTTGTCCCGGGCCGACAAGTCTGAGCCAATTTAACCTTGAAGTTCAAGGAATGAATGTCAGGTACGGTTTTTTCATGAAAATATAAGCTTCTAATGCCGTATCAACAATTTTACGGCGAATTTCCACATGAAACATTTCGGAATGAGGAAAGGAACAGATAATGTTGAAACTGAAAGCTTCAATTACAGCAGATACATGTTGGGGTTACTTGGGTCATGAATCCTAGGGAATGGATGGCAGGAAAATGACTTTGTTAAATTGATTGCTTCTATAAAGAAACAACAGTTTTACGGCGAATGAATCATCAAAGTTAGAAAATGGATTGAAGGTTGAATGTTCGGTGAAACAGCAAGCTTCTTGTCCTGTGCTGACAAGTCTGAGCCAATTTAACCATGAAGTTCAGGGAATGAATGTCAGGTACGGTTTTTCATGAAAATATAAGCTTCTAATGCTGTATCAACAAGTTTACGGCGAATTTCCACATGAAACATTTCGGAATGAGGAAAGGAACAGATAATGTTGAAATTGAAAGCTTCTATTACAGCAGATACAGGTTGGGGTTAGTTGGGTCATGAATCCTTGGGAATGGATGGCAGGAAAATGACTTTGTTAAATTGATTGCTTCTATAAAGAAACAACAGTTTTACGGCGAATGAATCATCAATGATAGAAAATGGATTGAAGGTTGAATGTTCGGTGAAA
The DNA here is from genome assembly GCA_963932145.1 of Acanthosepion lycidas. NCBI lineage: Eukaryota > Metazoa > Mollusca > Cephalopoda > Sepiida > Sepiidae > Acanthosepion > Acanthosepion lycidas. Next base: position 90,158,639 of record OZ010599.1, on the reverse strand, counting down.
CAGCAAGCTTCTTGTCCTGTGCCGACAAGTCTGAGCCAATTTAACCTTGAAGTTCAAGGAATGAATGTCAGGTACGGTTTTTTCATGAAAATATAAGCTTCTAATGCCGTATCAACAATTTTACGGCGAATTTCCTCATGAAACATTTCGGAATGAGGAAAGGAACAGATAATGTTGAAACTGAAAGCTTCTATTACAGCAGATACAGGTTAGGGTTACTTGGGTCATGATGACTAGTGAATGGATGGCAGGAAAATGACTTTGTTCAATTGATTGCTTCTATAAAGAAACAACAGTTTTACGGCGAATGAATCATCAACGATAGAAAATGGATTGAGGGTTGAATGTTCGGTGAAACAGCAAGCTTCTTGTCCTGTGCCGACAAGTCTGAGCCAAATTAACCATGAAGTTCAGGGAATGAATATTAGGTACGGTTTTTCATGAAAATATAAGCTTCTAATGCTGTACCAACAAGTTTACGGCGAATTTCCACATGAAACATTTCGGAATGAGGAAAGGAACAGATAATGTTGAAACTGAAAGCTTCAATTACAGCAGATACAGGTTGGGGTTACTTGGGTCATGAATCCTAGGGACTGGATGGCAGGAAAATGACTTTGTTAAATTGATTGCTTCTATAAAGAAACAACAGTTTTACGGCGAATGAATCATCAAAGATAGAAAATGGATTGAAGGTTGAATGTTCGGTGAAACAGCAAGCTTCTTGTCCTGTGCCGACAAGTCTGAGCCAATTTAACCATGAAGTTCAGGGAATGAATGTCAGGTACGGTTTTTCATGAAAATATAAGCTTCTAATGCTGTATCGACAAGTTTACGGCGAAGTTCCTCATGAAACATTTCGGAATGAGGAAAGGAACAGATAATGTTGAAACTGAAAGCTTCTATTACAGCAGATACAGGTTGGGGTTACTTGGGTCATGAATCCTAGGGACTGGATGGCAGGAAAATGACTTTGTTAAATTCATTGCTTCTATAAAGAAACAACAGTTTTACGGCGAATGAATCATCAAAGATAGAAAATGGATTGAAGGTTGAATGTTCGGTGAAACAGCAAGCTTCTTGTCCTGTGCCGACAAGTCTGAGCCAATTTAACCATGAAGTTCAGGGAATGAATGTCAGGTACGGTTTTTCATGAAAATATAAGCTTCTAATCCGTATCAACATGTTTACGGCGAATTTCCACATGAAACATTTCGGAATGAGGAAAGGAACAGATAATGTTGAAACTGAAAGCTTCTATTACAGCAGATACAGGTTGGGGTTACTTGGGTCATGAATCCTAGGGACTGGATAGCAGGAAAATGACTTTGTTAAATTGATTGCTTCTATAAAGAAACAACAGTCTTACGGCGAATGAATCATCAAAGATAGAAAATGGATTGAAGGTTGAATGTTCGGTGAAACAGCAAGCTTCTTGTCCTGTGCCGACAAGTCTGAGCCAATTTAACCATGAAGTTCAGGGAATGAATGTCAGGTACGGTGTTTCATGAAAATATAATCTTCTAATCCGTATCAACAAGTTTACGGCGAATTTCCTCATGAAACTATTAGGAATGAGGAACGGAACAGATAATGTTGAAACTGAAAGCTTCTATTACAGCAGATACAGGTTGGGGTTACTTGGGTCATGAATCCTAGGGTCTGGATGGCAGGAAAATGACTTTGTTAAATTGATTGCTTCTATAAAGAAACAACAGTCTTACGGCGAATGAATCATCAAAGATAGAAAATGGATTGAAGGTTGAATGTTCGGTGAAACAGCAAGCTTCTTGTCCTGTGCCGACAAGTCTGAGCCAATTTAACCATGAAGTTCAGGGAATGAATATCAGGTACGGTTTTTCATGAAAATATAAGCTTCTAATGCTGTATCAACAAGTTTACGGCGAAGTTCCTCATGAAACATTTTGGAATGAGGAAAGGAACAGATAATGTTGAAACTGAAAGCTTCTATTACAGCAGATACAGGTTGGGGTTACTTGGGTCATGAATCCTAGGGACTGGATGGCAGGAAATTGACATTGTTAAATTGATTGCTTCTATAAAGAAACAACAGTTTTACGGCGAATGAATCATCAAAGATAGAAAATGGATTGAAGGTTGAATATTCGGTGAAACAGCAAGCTTCTTGTCCTGTGCCGACAAGTCTGAGCCAATTTAACCATGAAGTTCAGGGAATGAATGTCAGGTACTGTTTTTCATGAAAATATAAGCTTCTAATCCGTATCAACAAGTTTACGGCGAATTTCCTCATGAAACATTTCGGAATGAGGAAAGGAGCAGATAATGTTGAAACTGAAAGCTTCTATTACAGCAGATACATGTTGGGGTTAATTGGGCCATGAAGCCTGGGAATTGGATGGCAGGAAAATAAGTTTGTTAAATTGATTGCTTCTATAAAAAAAAACAGTTTTACGGCGAATGAATCATCAAAGATAGAGAATGGATTGAAGGTTGAATGTTCGGTGAAACAGCAAGCTTCTTGTCCTGTGCCGACAAGTCTGAGCCAATTTAACCATGAAGTTCAGGGAATGAATGTCAGGTACGGTTTTTCATGAAAATATAAGCTTCTAATGCCGTATCAACAAGTTTACGGCGATTTTCCTCATGAAACATTTCGGGATGAGGAAAGGAACAGATAATGTTGAAAGTGAAAGCTTCTATTACAGCAGATACATGTTGGGGTTAATTGGGCCATGAAGACTGGGGATTGGATGGCAAGAAAATGACTTTGTTAAATTGATTGCTTCTATAAAGAAACAACAGTTTTACGGCGAATGAATCATCAAAGATAGAGAATGGATTGAAGATTGAATGTTCGGTGAAACAGCAAGCTTCTTGTCCTGTGCCGACAAGTCTGAGCCAATTTAACCATGAAGTTCAGGGAATGAATGTCAGGTACGGTTTTTCATGAAAATATAAGCTTCTAATGCCGTATCAACAAGTTTACGGCGAATTTCCTCATGAAACATTTCGGAATGAGGAAAGGAAGAGATAATGTTGAAACTGAAAGCTTCTATTACAGCAGATACAGGTTGGGGTTAGTTGGGTCATGAATCCTTGGGAATGGATGGCAGGAAAATGACTTTGTTAAATTGATTGCTTCTATAAAGAAACAACAGTTTTACGGCGAATGAATCATCAACGATAGAAAATGGATTGAGGGTTGAATGTTCGGTGAAACAGCAAGCTTCTTGTCCTGTGCCGACAAGTCTGAGCCAAATTAACCATGAAGTTCAGGGAATGAATATTAGGTACGGTTTTTCATGAAAATATAAGCTTCTAATGCTGTACCAACAAGTTTACGGCGAATTTCCACATGAAACATTTCGGAATGAGGAAAGGAACAGATAATGTTGAAACTGAAAGCTTCAATTACAGCAGATACAGGTTGGGGTTACTTGGGTCATGAATCCTAGGGACTGGATGGCAGGAAAATGACTTTGTTAAATTGATTGCTTCTATAAAGAAACAACAGTTTTACGGCTAATGAATCATCAAAGATAGAAAATGGATTGAAGGTTGAATGTTCGGTGAAACAGCAAGCTTCTTGTCCTGTGCCGACAAGTCTGAGCCAATTTAACCATGAAGTTCAGGGAATGAATGTCAGGTACGGTTTTTCATGAAAATATAAGCTTCTAATCCGTATCAACAAGTTTACGGCGAATTTCCTCATGAAACATTTCGGAATGAGGAAAGGAGCAGATAATGTTGAAACTGAAAGCTTCTATTACAGCAGATACATGTTGGGGTTAATTGGGCCATGAAGCCTGGGAATTGGATGGCAGGAAAATGAGTTTGTTAAATTGATTGCTTCTATAAAAAAAAAACAGTTTTACGGCGAATGAATCATCAAAGATAGAGAATGGATTGAAGGTTGAATGTTCGGTGAAACAGCAAGCTTCTTGTCCTGTGCCGACAAGTCTGAGCCAATTTAACCATGAAGTTCAGGGAATGAATGTCAGGTACGGTGTTTCATGAAAATATAAGCTTCTAATGCCGTATCAACAAGTTTACGGCGAATTTCCTCATGAAACATTTCGGGATGAGGAAAGGAACAGATAATGTTGAAAGTGAAAGCTTCTATTACAGCAGATACATGTTGGGGTTAATTGGGCCATGAAGCCTGGGGATTGGATAGCAAGAAAATGACTTTGTTAAATTGATTGCTTCTATAAAGAAACAACAGTTTTACGGCGAATGAATCATCAAAGATAGAGAATGGATTGAAGGTTGAATGTTCGGTGAAACAGCAAGCTTCTTGTCCTGTGCCGACAAGTCTGAGCCAATTTAACCATGAAGTTCAGGGAATGAATGTCAGGTACGGTTTTTCATGAAAATATAAGCTTCTAATGCCGTATCAACAAGTTTACGGCGAATTTCCTCATGAAACATTTCGGAATGAGGAAAGGAACAGATAATGTTGAAACTGAAAGCTTCTATTACAGCAGATACAGGTTAGGGTTACTTGGGTCATGATGACTAGTGAATGGATGGCAGGAAAATGACTTTGTTAAATTGATTGCTTCTATAAAGAAACAACAGTTTTACGGCGAATGAATCATCAACGATAGAAAATGGATTGAGGGTTGAATGTTCGGTGAAACAGCAAGCTTCTTGTCCTGTGCCGACAAGTCTGAGCCAAATTAACCATGAAGTTCAGGGAATGAATATTAGGTACGGTTTTTCATGAAAATATAAGCTTCTAATGCTGTACCAACAAGTTTACGGCGAATTTCCACATGAAACATTTCGGAATGAGGAAAGGAATAGATAATGTTGAAACTGAAAGCTTCAATTACAGCAGATACAGGTTGGGGTTACTTGGGTCATGAATCCTAGGGACTGGATGGCAGGAAAATGACTTTGTTAAATTGATTGCTTCTATAAAGTAACAACAGTTTTACGGCGAATGAATCATCAAAGATAGAAAATGGATTGAAGGTTGAATGTTCGGTGAAACAGCAAGCTTCTTGTCCTGTGCCGACAAGTCTGAGCCAATTTAACCATGAAGTTCAGGGAATGAATGTCAGGTACGGTTTTTCATGAAAATATAAGCTTCTAATGCTGTATCGACAAGTTTACGGCGAAGTTCCTCATGAAACATTTCGGAATGAGGAAAGGAACAGATAATGTTGAAACTGAAAGCTTCTATTACAGCAGATACAGGTTGGGGTTACTTGGGTCATGAATCCTAGGGACTGGATGGCAGGAAAATGACTTTGTTAAATTCATTGCTTCTATAAAGAAACAACAGTCTTACGGCGAATGAATCATCAAAGATAGAAAATGGATTGAAGGTTGAATGTTCGGTGAAACAGCAAGCTTCTTGTCCTGTGCCGACAAGTCTGAGCCAATTTAACCATGAAGTTCAGGGAATGAATGTCAGGTACGGTTTTTCATGAAAATATAAGCTTCTAATCCGTATCAACAAGTTTACGGCGAATTTCCACATGAAACATTTCGGAATGAGGAAAGGAACAGATAATGTTGAAACTGAAAGCTTCTATTACAGCAGATACAGGTTGGGGTTACTTGGGTCATGAATCCTAGGGAATGGATGGCAGGAAAATGACTTTGTTAAATTGATTGCTTCTATAAAGAAACAACAGTCTTACGGCGAATGAATCATCAAAGATAGAAAATGGATTGAAGGTTGAATGTTCGGTGAAACAGCAAGCTTCTTGTCCTGTGCCGACAAGTCTGAGCCAATTTAACCATGAAGTTCAGGGAATGAATGTCAGGTACGGTGTTTCATGAAAATATAAGCTTCTAATCCGTATCAACAAGTTTACGGCGAATTTCCTCATGAAACTATTAGGAATGAGGAACGGAACAGATAATGTTGAAACTGAAAGCTTCTATTACAGAAGATACAGGTTGGGGTTACTTGGGTCATGAATCCTAGGGTGTGGATGGCAGGAAAATGACTTTGTTAAATTGATTGCTTCTATAAAGAAACAACAGTCTTACGGCGAATGAATCATCAAAGATAGAAAATGGATTGAAGGTTGAATGTTCGGTGAAACAGCAAGCTTCTTGTCCTGTGCCGACAAGTCTGAGCCAATTTAACCATGAAGTTCAGGGAATGAATGTCAGGTACGGTTTTTCATGAAAATATAAGCTTCTAATCCGTATCAACAAGTTTACGGCGAATTTCCTCATGAAACTATTAGGAATGAGGAAAGGAACAGATAATGTTGAAACTGAAAGCTTCTATTACAGCAGATACAGGTTGGGGTTACTTGGGTCATGAATCCTTGGGACTGGATGGCAGGAAAATGACTTTGTTAAATTGATTGCTTCTATAAAGAAACAACAGTCTTACGGCGAATGAATCATCAAAGATAGAAAATGGATTGAAGGTTGAATGTTCGGTGAAACAGCAAGCTTCTTGTCCTATGCCGACAAGTCTGAGCCAATTTAACCATGAAGTTCAGGGAATGAATATCAGGTACGGTTTTTCATGAAAATATAAGCTTCTAATGCTGTATCAACAAGTTTACGGCGAAGTTCCTCATGAAACATTTTGGAATGAGGAAAGGAACAGATAATGTTGAAACTGAAAGCTTCTATTACAGCAGATACAGGTTGGGGTTACTTGGGTCATGAATCCTAGGGACTGGATGGCAGGAAATTGACATTGTTAAATTGATTGCTTCTATAAAGAAACAACAGTTTTACGGCGAATGAATCATCAAAGATAGAAAATGGATTGAAGGTTGAATGTTCGGTGAAACAGCAAGCTTCTCGTCCTGTGCCGACAAGTCTGAGCCAATTTAACCATGAAGTTCAGGGAATGAATGTCAGGTACTGTTTTTCATGAAAATATAAGCTTCTAATCCGTATCAACAAGTTTACGGCGAATTTCCTCATGAAACATTTCGGAATGAGGAAAGGAGCAGATAATGTTGAAACTGAAAGCTTCTATTACAGCAGATACATGTTGGGGTTAATTGGGCCATGAAGCCTGGGAATTGGATGGCAGGAAAATGAGTTTGTTAAATTGATTGCTTCTATAAAAAAAAACAGTTTTACGGCGAATGAATCATCAAAGATAGAGAATGGATTGAAGGTTGAATGTTCGGTGAAACAGCAAGCTTCTTGTCCTGTGCCGACAAGTCTGAGCCAATTTAACCATGAAGTTCAGGGAATGAATGTCAGGTACGGTTTTTCATGAAAATATAAGCTTCTAATGCCGTATCAACAAGTTTACGGCGAATTTCCTCATGAAACATTTCGGGATGAGGAAAGGAACAGATAATGTTGAAAGTGAAAGCTTCTATTACAGCAGATACATGTTGGGGTTAATTGGGCCATGAAGGCTGGGGATTGGATGGCAAGAAAATGACTTTGTTAAATTGATTGCTTCTATAAAGAAACAACAGTTTTACGGCGAATGAATCATCAACGATACAGAATGGATTGAAGGTTGAATGTTCGGTGAAACAGCAAGCTTCTAGTCCTGTGTTGACAAGTCTGTGCCAATTTAACCATGAAGTTCAGGGAATGAATGTCAGGTACGGTTTTTCATGAAAATATAAGCTTCTAATGCCGCATCAAGAAGTTTACGGCGAATTTCCTCATGAAACATTTCGGAATGAGGAAAGGAACAGATAATGTTGAAACTAAAAGCTTCTATTACAGAAGATACAGGTTGGGGTTACTTGGGTCATGAATCCTAGGGAATGGATGGCAGGAAAATGACTTTGTTAAATTGATTGCTTCTATAAAGAAACAACAGTTTTACGGCCAATGAATCATCAAAGATAGAAAATGGATTGAAGGTTGAATGTTCGGTGAAACAGCAAGCTTCTTGTCCTGTGCCGACAAGTCTGAGCCAATTTAACCATGAAGTTCAGGGAATGAATGTCAGGTACGGTTTTTCATGAAAATATAAGCTTCTAATCCGTATCAACAAGTTTACGGCGAATTTCCACATGAAACATTTCGGAATGAGGAAAGGAACAGATAATGTTGAAACTGAAAGCTTCTATTACAGCAGATACAGGTTGGGGTTACTTGGGTCATGAATCCTAGGGACTGGATGGCAGGAAAATGACTTTGTTAAATTGATTGCTTCTATAAAGAAACAACAGTCTTACGGCGAATGAATCATCAAAGATAGAAAATGGATTGAAGGTTGAATGTTCGGTGAAACAGCAAGCTTCTTGTCCTGTGCCGACAAGTCTGAGCCAATTTAACCATGAAGTTCAGGGAATGAATGTCAGGTACGGTGTTTCATGAAAATATAAGCTTCTAATCCGTATCAACAAGTTTACGGCGAATTTCCTCATGAAACTATTAGGAATGAGGAAAGGAACAGATAATGTTGAAACTGAAAGCTTCTATTACAGCAGATACAGGTTGGGGTTACTTGGGTCATGAATCCTAGGGACTGGATGGCAGGAAAATGACTTTGTTAAATTGATTGCTTCTATAAAGAAACAACAGTCTTACGGCGAATGAATCATCAAAGATAGAAAATGGATTGAAGGTTGAATGTTCGGTGAAACAGCAAGCTTCTTGTCCTATGCCGACAAGTCTGAGCCAATTTAACCATGAAGTTCAGGGAATGAATATCAGGTACGGTTTTTCATGAAAATATAAGCTTCTAATGCTGTATCAACAAGTTTACGGCGAAGTTCCTCATGAAACATTTTGGAATGAGGAAAGGAACAGATAATGTTGAAACTGAAAGCTTCTATTACAGCAGATACAGGTTGGGGTTACTTGGGTCATGAATCCTAGGGACTGGATGGCAGGAAATTGACATTGTTAAATTGATTGCTTCTATAAAGAAACAACAGTTTTACGGCGAATGAATCATCAAAGATAGAAAATGGATTGAAGGTTGAATGTTCGGTGAAACAGCAAGCTTCTCGTCCTGTGCCGACAAGTCTGAGCCAATTTAACCATGAAGTTCAGGGAATGAATGTCAGGTACTGTTTTTCATGAAAATATAAGCTTCTAATCCGTATCAACAAGTTTACGGCGAATTTCCTCATGAAACATTTCGGAATGAGGAAAGGAGCAGATAATGTTGAAACTGAAAGCTTCTATTACAGCAGATACATGTTGGGGTTAATTGGGCCATGAAGCCTGGGAATTGGATGGCAGGAAAATGAGTTTGTTAAATTGATTGCTTCTATAAAAAAAAACAGTTTTACGGCGAATGAATCATCAAAGATAGAGAATGGATTGAAGGTTGAATGTTCGGTGAAACAGCAAGCTTCTTGTCCTGTGCCGACAAGTCTGAGCCAATTTAACCATGAAGTTCAGGGAATGAATGTCAGGTACGGTTTTTCATGAAAATATAAGCTTCTAATGCCGTATCAACAAGTTTACGGCGAATTTCCTCATGAAACATTTCGGGATGAGGAAAGGAACAGATAATGTTGAAAGTGAAAGCTTCTATTACAGCAGATACATGTTGGGGTTAATTGGGCCATGAAGGCTGGGGATTGGATGGCAAGAAAATGACTTTGTTAAATTGATTGCTTCTATAAAGAAACAACAGTTTTACGGCGAATGAATCATCAACGATACAGAATGGATTGAAGGTTGAATGTTCGGTGAAACAGCAAGCTTCTAGTCCTGTGTTGACAAGTCTGTGCCAATTTAACCATGAAGTTCAGGGAATGAATGTCAGGTACGGTTTTTCATGAAAATATAAGCTTCTAATGCCGCATCAAGAAGTTTACGGCGAATTTCCTCATGAAACATTTCGGAATGAGGAAAGGAACAGATAATGTTGAAACTAAAAGCTTCTATTACAGAAGATACAGGTTGGGGTTACTTGGGTCATGAATCCTAGGGAATGGATGGCAGGAAAATGACTTTGTTAAATTGATTGCTTCTATAAAGAAACAACAGTTTTACGGCCAATGAATCATCAAAGATAGAAAATGGATTGAAGGTTGAATGTTCGGTGAAACAGCAAGCTTCTTGTCCTGTGCCGACAAGTCTGAGCCAATTTAACCATGAAGTTCAGGGAATGAATGTCAGGTACGGTTTTTCATGAAAATATAAGCTTCTAATCCGTATCAACAAGTTTACGGCGAATTTCCACATGAAACATTTCGGAATGAGGAAAGGAACAGATAATGTTGAAACTGAAAGCTTCTATTACAGCAGATACAGGTTGGGGTTACTTGGGTCATGAATCCTAGGGACTGGATGGCAGGAAAATGACTTTGTTAAATTGATTGCTTCTATAAAGAAACAACAGTCTTACGGCGAATGAATCATCAAAGATAGAAAATGGATTGAAGGTTGAATGTTCGGTGAAACAGCAAGCTTCTTGTCCTGTGCCGACAAGTCTGAGCCAATTTAACCATGAAGTTCAGGGAATGAATGTCAGGTACGGTGTTTCATGAAAATATAAGCTTCTAATCCGTATCAACAAGTTTACGGCGAATTTCCTCATGAAACTATTAGGAATGAGGAACGGAACAGATAATGTTGAAACTGAAAGCTTCTATTACAGCAGATACAGGTTGGGGTTACTTGGGTCATGAATCCTAGGGTCTGGATGGCAGGAAAATGACTTTGTTAAATTGATTGCTTCTATAAAGAAACAACAGTCTTACGGCGAATGAATCATCAAAGATAGAAAATGGATTGAAGGTTGAATGTTCGGTGAAACAGCAAGCTTCTTGTCCTGTGCCGACAAGTCTGAGCCAATTTAACCATGAAGTTCAGGGAATGAATGTCAGGTACGGTTTTTCATGAAAATATAAGCTTCTAATCCGTATCAACAAGTTTACGGCGAATTTCCTCATGAAACTATTAGGAATGAGGAAAGGAACAGATAATGTTGAAACTGAAAGCTTCTATTACAGCAGATACAGGTTGGGGTTACTTGGGTCATGAATCCTAGGGACTGGATGGCAGGAAAATGACTTTGTTAAATTGATTGGTTCTATAAAGAAACAACAGTCTTACGGCGAATGAATCATCAAAGATAGAAAATGGATTGAAGGTTGAATGTTCGGTGAAACAGCAAGCTTCTTGTCCTGTGCCGACAAGTCTGAGCCAATTTAACCATGAAGTTCAGGGAATGAATATCAGGTACGGTTTTTCATGAAAATATAAGCTTCTAATGCTGTATCAACAAGTTTACGGCGAAGTTCCTCATGAAACATTTTGGAATGAGGAAAGGAACAGATAATGTTGAAACTGAAAGCTTCTATTACAGCAGATACAGGTTGGGGTTACTTGGGTCATGAATCCTAGGGACTGGATGGCAGGAAATTGACATTTTTAAATTGATTGCTTCTATAAAGAAACAACAGTTTTACGGCGAATGAATCATCAAAGATAGAAAATGGATTGAAGGTTGAATGTTCGGTGAAACAGCAAGCTTCTTGTCCTGTGCCGACAAGTCTGAGCCAATTTAACCATGAAGTTCAGGGAATGAATGTCAGGTACTGTTTTTCATGAAAATATAAGCTTCTAATCCGTATCAACAAGTTTACGGCGAATTTCCTCATGAAACATTTCGGAATGAGGAAAGGAGCAGATAATGTTGAAATTGAAAGCTTCTATTACAGCAGATACATGTTGGGGTTAATTGGGCCATGAAGCCTGGGAATTGGATGGCAGGAAAATGAGTTTGTTAAATTGATTGCTTCTATAAAAAAAAACAGTTTTACGGCGAATGAATCATCAAAGATAGAGAATGGATTGAAGGTTGAATGTTCGGTGAAACAGCAAGCTTCTTGTCCTGTGCCGACAAGTCTGAGCCAATTTAACCATGAAGTTCAGGGAATGAATGTCAGGTACGGTTTTTCATGAAAATATAAGCTTCTAATGCCGTATCAACAAGTTTACGGCGAATTTCCTCATGAAACATTTCGGGATGAGGAAAGGAACAGATAATGTTGAAAGTGAAAGCTTCTATTACAGCAGATACATGTTGGGGTTAATTGGGCCATGAAGCCTGGGGATTGGATGGCAAGAAAATGACTTTGTTAAATTGATTGCTTCTATAAAGAAACAACAGTTTTACGGCGAATGAATCATCAAAGATAGAGAATGGATTGAAGGTTGAATGTTCGGTGAAACAGCAAGCTTCTTGTCCTGTGCCGACAAGTCTGAGCCAATTTAACCATGAAGTTCAGGGAATGAATGTCAGGTACGGTTTTTCATGAAAATATAAGCTTCTAATGCCGTATCAACAAGTTTACGGCGAATTTCCTCATGAAACATTTCGGAATGAGGAAAGGAACAGATAATGTTGAAACTGAAAGCTTCTATTACAGCAGATACATGTTGGGGTTAATTGGGCCATGAAGCCTGGGGCTGGATGGCAAGAAAATGACTTTGTTAAATTGAATGCTTCTATAAAGAAACAACAGTTTTACGGCGAATGAATCATCAACGATACAGAATGGATTGAAGGTTGAATGTTCGGTGAAACAGCAAGCTTCTAGTCCTGTGTTGACAAGTCTGTGCCAATTTAACCATGAAGTTCAGGGAATGAATGTCAGGTACGGTTTTTCATGAAAATATAAGCTTCTAATGCCGCATCAAGAAGTTTACGGCGAATTTCCTCATGAAACATTTCGGAATGAGGAAAGGAACAGATAATGTTGAAACTAAAAGCTTCTATTACAGAAGATACAGGTTGGGGTTACTTGGGTCATGAATCCTAGGGAATGGATGGCAGGAAAATGACTTTGTTAAATTGATTGCTTCTATAAAGAAACAACAGTTTTACGGCCAATGAATCATCAACGATAGAGAATGGATTGAAGGTTGAATGTTCGGTGAAACAGCAAGCTTCTTGTCCCGGGCCGACAAGTCTGAGCCAATTTAACCATGAAGTTCAGGGAATGAATGTCAGGTACGGTTTTTCATTAAAATATAAGCTTCTAATGCCGTATCAACAAGTTTACGGCGAATTTCCTCATGAAACATTTCGGAATGAGGAAAGGAACAGATAATGTTGAAACTGAAATCTTCTATTACAGCAGATACAGGTTGGGTTTACTTGGGTCATGAATCCTAGGGACTGGATGGCAGGAAAATGACATTGTTAAATTGATTGCTTCTATAAAGAAACAAAAGTTTTACGGCGAATGAATCATCAACGATAGAAAATGGATTGAAGGTTGAATGTTCGGTGAAACAGCAAGCTTCTTGTCCTGTGCCGACAAGTCTGAGCCAATTTAACCATGAAGTTCAGGGAATGAATGTCAGGTACGGTTTTTCATGAAAATATAAGCTTCTAATCCGTATCAACAAGTTTACGGCGAATTTCCTCATGAAACTATTAGGAATGAGGAAAGGAACAGATAATGTTGAAACTGAAAGCTTCTATTACAGCAGATACAGGTTGGGGTTACTTGGGTCATGAATCCTTGGGACTGGATGGCAGGAAAATGACTTTGTTAAATTGATTGCTTCTATAAAGAAACAACAGTCTTACGGCGAATGAATCATCAAAGATAGAAAATGGATTGAAGGTTGAATGTTCGGTGAAACAGCAAGCTTCTTGTCCTATGCCGACAAGTCTGAGCCAATTTAACCATGAAGTTCAGGGAATGAATATCAGGTACGGTTTTTCATGAAAATATAAGCTTCTAATGCTGTATCAACAAGTTTACGGCGAAGTTCCTCATGAAACATTTCAGAATGAGGAAAGGAACAGATAATGTTGAAACTGAAAGCTTCTATTACAGCAGATACAGGTTGGGGTTACTTGGGTCATGAATCCTAGGGACTGGATGGCAGGAAATTGACATTGTTAAATTGATTGCTTCTATAAAGAAACAACAGTTTTACGGCGAATGAATCATCAAAGATAGAAAATGGATTGAAGGTTGAATGTTCGGTGAAACAGCAAGCTTCTTGTCCTGTGCCGACAAGTCTGAGCCAATTTAACCATGAAGTTCAGGGAATGAATGTCAGGTACTGTTTTTCATGAAAATATAAGCTTCTAATCCGTATCAACAAGTTTACGGCGAATTTCCTCATGAAACATTTCGGAATGAGGAAAGGAACAGATAATGTTGAAACTGAAATCTTCTATTACAGCAGATACAGGTTGGGTTTACTTGGGTCATGAATCCTAGGGACTGGATGGCAGGAAAATGACATTGTTAAATTGATTGCTTCTATAAAGAAACAAAAGTTTTACGGCGAATGAATCATCAACGATAGAAAATGGATTGAAGGTTGAATGTTCGGTGAAACAGCAAGCTTCTTGTCCTGTGCCGACAAGTCTGAGCCAATTTAACCATGAAGTTCAGGGAATGAATGTCAGGTACGGTTTTTCATGAAAATATAAGCTTCTAATCCGTATCAACAAGTTTACGGCGAATTTCCTCATGAAACTATTAGGAATGAGGAAAGGAACAGATAATGTTGAAACTGAAAGCTTCTATTACAGCAGATACAGGTTGGGGTTACTTGGGTCATGAATCCTTGGGACTGGATGGCAGGAAAATGACTTTGTTAAATTGATTGCTTCTATAAAGAAACAACAGTCTTACGGCGAATGAATCATCAAAGATAGAAAATGGATTGAAGGTTGAATGTTCGGTGAAACAGCAAGCTTCTTGTCCTATGCCGACAAGTCTGAGCCAATTTAACCATGAAGTTCAGGGAATGAATATCAGGTACGGTTTTTCATGAAAATATAAGCTTCTAATGCTGTATCAACAAGTTTACGGCGAAGTTCCTCATGAAACATTTTGGAATGAGGAAAGGAACAGATAATGTTGAAACTGAAAGCTTCTATTACAGCAGATACAGGTTGGGGTTACTTGGGTCATGAATCCTAGGGACTGGATGGCAGGAAATTGACATTGTTAAATTGATTGCTTCTATAAAGAAACAACAGTTTTACGGCGAATGAATCATCAAAGATAGAAAATGGATTGAAGGTTGAATGTTCGGTGAAACAGCAAGCTTCTTGTCCTGTGCCGACAAGTCTGAGCCAATTTAACCATGAAGTTCAGGGAATGAATGTCAGGTACTGTTTTTCATGAAAATATAAGCTTCTAATCCGTATCAACAAGTTTACGGCGAATTTCCTCATGAAACATTTCGGAATGAGGAAAGGAGCAGATAATGTTGAAACTGAAAGCTTCTATTACAGCAGATACATGTTGGGGTTAATTGGGCCATGAAGCCTGGGGATTGGATGGCAAGAAAATGACTTTGTTAAATTGATTGCTTCTATAAAGAAACAACAGTTTTACGGCGAATGAATCATCAAAGATAGAGAATGGATTGAAGGTTGAATGTTCGGTGAAACAGCAAGCTTCTTGTCCTGTGCCGACAAGTCTGAGCCAATTTAACCATGAAGTTCAGGGAATGAATGTCAGGTACGGTTTTTCATGAAAATATAAGCTTCTAATGCCGTATCAACAAGTTTACGGCGAATTTCCTCATGAAACATTTCGGAATGAGGAAAGGAACAGATAATGTTGAAACTGAAAGCTTCTATTACAGCAGATACATGTTGGGGTTAATTGGGCCATGAAGCCTGGGGCTGGATGGCAAGAAAATGACTTTGTTAAATTGAATGCTTCTATAAAGAAACAACAGTTTAACGGCGAATGAATCATCAACGATACAGAATGGATTGAAGGTTGAATGTTCGGTGAAACAGCAAGCTTCTAGTCCTGTGTTGACAAGTCTGTGCCAATTTAACCATGAAGTTCAGGGAATGAATGTCAGGTACGGTTTTTCATGAAAATATAAGCTTCTAATGCCGCATCAAGAAGTTTACGGCGAATTTCCTCATGAAACATTTCGGGATGAGGAAAGGAACAGATAATGTTGAAAGTGAAAGCTTCTATTACAGCAGATACATGTTGGGGTTAATTGGGCCATGAAGCCTGGGGATTGGATGGCAAGAAAATGACTTTGTTAAATTGATTGCTTCTATAAAGAAACAACAGTTTTACGGCGAATGAATCATCAAAGATAGAGAATGGATTGAAGGTTGAATGTTCGGTGAAACAGCAAGCTTCTTGTCCTGTGCCGACAAGTCTGAGCCAATTTAACCATGAAGTTCAGGGAATGAATGTCAGGTACGGTTTTTCATGAAAATATAAGCTTCTAATGCCGTATCAACAAGTTTACGGCGAATTTCCTCATGAAACATTTCGGAATGAGGAAAGGAACAGATAATGTTGAAACTGAAAGCTTCTATTACAGCAGATACATGTTGGGGTTAATTGGGCCATGAAGCCTGGGGCTGGATGGCAAGAAAATGACTTTGTTAAATTGAATGCTTCTATAAAGAAACAACAGTTTTACGGCGAATGAATCATCAACGATACAGAATGGATTGAAGGTTGAATGTTCGGTGAAACAGCAAGCTTCTAGTCCTGTGTTGACAAGTCTGTGCCAATTTAACCATGAAGTTCAGGGAATGAATGTCAGGTACGGTTTTTCATGAAAATATAAGCTTCTAATGCCGCATCAAGAAGTTTACGGCGAATTTCCTCATGAAACATTTCGGAATGAGGAAAGGAACAGATAATGTTGAAACTAAAAGCTTCTATTACAGAAGATACAGGTTGGGGTTACTTGGGTCATGAATCCTAGGGAATGGATGGCAGGAAAATGACTTTGTTAAATTGATTGCTTCTATAAAGAAACAACAGTTTTACGGCCAATGAATCATCAACGATAGAGAATGGATTGAAGGTTGAATGTTCGGTGAAACAGCAAGCTTCTTGTCCCGGGCCGACAAGTCTGAGCCAATTTAACCATGAAGTTCAGGGAATGAATGTCAGGTACGGTTTTTCATTAAAATATAAGCTTCTAATGCCGTATCAACAAGTTTACGGCGAATTTCCTCATGAAACATTTCGGAATGAGGAAAGGAACAGATAATGTTGAAACTGAAATCTTCTATTACAGCAGATACAGGTTGGGTTTACTTGGGTCATGAATCCTAGGGACTGGATGGCAGGAAAATGACATTGTTAAATTGATTGCTTCTATAAAGAAACAAAAGTTTTACGGCGAATGAATCATCAACGATAGAGAATGGATTGAATGTTGAATGTTCGGTGAAACAGCAAGCTTCTTGTCCTGTGCCGACAAGTCTGAGCCAATTTAACCATGAAGTTCAAGGAATGAATGTCAGGTACGGTTTTTCATTAAAATATAAGCTTCTAATGCCGTATCAACAAGTTTACGGCGAATTTCCTCATGAAACATTTCGGAATGAGGAAAGGAACAGATAATGTTGATACTGAAAGCTTCTATTACAGCAGATACATGTTGGGGTTAATTGGGCCATGAAGCCTGGGGACTGGATGGCAGGAAAATGACTTTGTTAAATTGATTGCTTCTATAAAGAAACAACAGTTTTACGGTGAATGAATCATCAACGATAGAAAATGGATTGAAGGTTGAATGTTCGGTGAAACAGCAAGCTTCTTGTCCTGTGCCGACAAGTCTGAGCCAATTTAACCATGAAGTTCAAGGAATGAATGTCAGGTACAGATTTTCATGAAAATATAAGCTTCTAATGCCGTAACAACAAGTTTACGGCGAATTTCCCCATGAAACATTTCGGAATGAGGAAAGGAACAGATAATGTTGAAACTGAAAGCTTCTATTACAGCAGATACATGTTGGGGTTAATTGGGCAATGAAGCCTGGGGACTGGATGGCAGGAAAATGACTTTGTTAAATTGATTGCTTCTATAAAGAAACAACAGTTTTACGGTGAATGAATCATCAACGATAGAAAATGGATTGAAGGTTGAATGTTCGGTGAAACAGCAAGCTTCTTGTCCTGTGCCGACAAGTCAGAGCCAATTTAACCATGAAGTTCAAGGAATGAATGTCAGGTACAGTTTTTCATGAAAATATAAGCTTCTAATGCCGTAACAACAAGTTTACGGCGAATTTCCCCATGAAACATTTCGGAATGAGGAAAGGAACAGATAATATTGAAACTGAAAGCTTCTATTACAGCAGATACATGTTGGGGTTAATTGGGCCATGAAGCCTGGGGACTGGATGGCAGGAAAATGACTTTGTTAAATTGATTGCTTCTATAAAGAAACAACAGTTTTACGGTGAATGAATCATCAACGATAGAGAATGGATTGAAGGTTGAATGTTCGGTGAAACAGCAAGCTTCTAGTCCTGTGTTGACAAGTCTGTGCCAATTTAACCATGAAGTTCAGGGAATGAATGTCAGGTACGGTTTTTCATGAAAATATAAGCTTCTAATGCCGCATCAAGAAGTTTACGGCGAATTTCCTCATGAAACATTTCGGAATGAGGAAAGGAACAGATAATGTTGAAACTAAAAGCTTCTATTACAGAAGATACAGGTTGGGGTTACTTGGGTCATGAATCCTAGGGAATGGATGGCAGGAAAATGACTTTGTTAAATTGATTGCTTCTATAAAGAAACAACAGTTTTACGGCCAATGAATCATCAACGATAGAGAATGGATTGAAGGTTGAATGTTCGGTGAAACAGCAAGCTTCTTGTCCCGGGCCGACAAGTCTGAGCCAATTTAACCATGAAGTTCAGGGAATAATGTCAGGTACGGTTTTTCATTAAAATATAAGCTTCTAATGCCGTATCAACAAGTTTACGGCGAATTTCCTCATGAAACATTTCGGAATGAGGAAAGGAACAGATAATGTTGAAACTGAAATCTTCTATTACAGCAGATACAGGTTGGGTTTACTTGGGTCATGAATCCTAGGGACTAGATGGCAGGAAAATGACATTGTTAAATTGATTGCTTCTATAAAGAAACAAAAGTTTTACGGCGAATGAATCATCAACGATAGAGAATGGATTGAATGTTGAATGTTCGGTGAAACAGCAAGCTTCTTGTCCTGTGCCGACAAGTCTGAGCCAATTTAACCATGAAGTTCAAGGAATGAATGTCAGGTACGGTTTTTCATTAAAATATAAGCTTCTAATGCCGTATCAACAAGTTTACGGCGAATTTCCTCATGAAACATTTCGGAATGAGGAAAAGAACAGATAATGTTGAAACTGAAAGCTTCTATTACAGCAGATACATGTTGGGGTTAATTGGGCCATGAAGCCTGGGGATTGGATGGCAGGAAAATGAGTTTGTTAAATTGATTGCTTCTATAAAGAAACAACAGTTTTACGGTGAATGAATCATCAACGATAGAGAATGGATTGAAGGTTGAATGTTCGGTGAAACAGCAAGCTTCTAGTCCTGTGTTGACAAGTCTGTGCCAATTTAACCATGAAGTTCAGGGAATGAATGTCAGGTACGGTTTTTCATGAAAATATAAGCTTCTAATGCCTCATCAAGAAGTTTACGGCGAATTTCATCATGAAACATTTCGGAATGAGGAAAGGAACAGATAATGTTGAAACTAAAAGCTTCTATTACAGAAGATACAGGTTGGGGTTACTTGGGTCATGAATCCTAGGGAATGGATGGCAGGAAAATGACTTTGTTAAATTGATTGCTTCTATAAAGAAACAACAGTTTTACGGCGAATGAATCATCAACGATAGAGAATGGATTGAAGGTTGAATGTTCGGTGAAACAGTAAGCTTCTAGTCCTGTGCTGACAAGTCTGTGCCAATTTAACCATGAAGTTCAGGGAATGAATATCAGGTACGGTTTTTCATGTAAATATAATCTTCTAATGCTGCATCAACAAGTTTACGGCGAATTTCCAGATGAAACATTTCGGAATGAGGAAAGGAACAGATAATGTTGAAACTGAAAGCTTCTATTACAGCAGATACAGGTTGGGGTTACTTGGGTCATGAAGCCTAGGGACTGGAGGGCAGGAAAATGACATTGTTAAATTGATTGCTTCTATAAAGAAACAACAGTTTTACGGCGAATGAATCATCAACGATAGAGAATGGATTGAAGGTTGAATGTTCGGTGAAACAGCAAGCTTCTAGTCCTGTGTTGACAAGTCTGTGCCAATTTAACCATGAAGTTCAGGGAATGAATGTCAGGTACGGTTTTTCATGAAAATATAAGCTTCGAATGCGGTATCAACAAGTTTACGGCGAATTTCCACATGAAACATTTCGGAATGAGGAAAGGAACAGATAATGTTGAAACTGAAAGCTTCTATTACAGAAGATACAGGTTGGGGTTACTTGGGTCATGAATCCTAGGGAATGGATGGCAGGAAAATGACTTTGTTAAATTGATTGCTTCTATAAAGAAACAACTGTTTTACGGCGAATGAATCATCAACGATAGAGAATGGATTGAAGGTTGAATGTTCGGTGAAACAGCAAGCTTCTAGTCCTCTGCTGACAAGTCTGTGCCAATGTAACCATGAAGTTCAGGGAATGAATGTCAGGTACGGTTTTTTATGAAAATATAAGCTCCTAATGCTGTATCAACAAGTTTACGGCGAATTTCCAGATGAAACATATCGGAATGAGGGAAGGAACAGATAATGTTGAAACTGAAAGCTTCTATTACAGCAGATACAGGTTGGGGTTACTTGGGTCATGAAGCCTAGGGAATGGATGGCAGGAAAATGACTTTGTTAAATTGATTGCTTCTATAAAGAAACAACAGTTTTACGGCGAATGAATCATCAACGATAGAGAATGGATTGAAGGTTGAATGTTCGGTGAAACAGTAAGCTTCTAGTCCTGTGCTGACAAGTCTGTGCCAATTTAACCATGAAGTTCAGGGAATGAATATCAGGTACGGTTTTTCATGTAAATATAATCTTCTAATGCTGCATCAACAAGTTTACGGCGAATTTCCAGATGAAACATTTCGGAATGAGGAAAGGAACAGATAATGTTGAAACTGAAAGCTTCTATTACAGCAGATACAGGTTGGGGTTACTTGGGTCATGAAGCCTAGGGACTGGAGGGCAGGAAAATGACATTGTTAAATTGATTGCTTCTATAAAGAAACAACAGTTTTACGGCGAATGAATCATCAACGATAGAGAATGGATTGAAGGTTGAATGTTCGGTGAAACAGCAAGCTTCTAGTCCTGTGTTGACAAGTCTGTGCCAATTTAACCATGAAGTTCAGGGAATGAATGTCAGGTACGGTTTTTCATGAAAATATAAGCTTCGAATGCGGTATCAACAAGTTTACGGCGAATTTCCACATGAAACATTTCGGAATGAGGAAAGGAACAGATAATGTTGAAACTGAAAGCTTCTATTACAGAAGATACAGGTTGGGGTTACTTGGGTCATGAATCCTAGGGAATGGATGGCAGGAAAATGACTTTGTTAAATTGATTGCTTCTATAAAGAAACAACTGTTTTACGGCGAATGAATCATCAACGATAGAGAATGGATTGAAGGTTGAATGTTCGGTGAAACAGCAAGCTTCTAGTCCTCTGCTGACAAGTCTGTGCCAATGTAACCATGAAGTTCAGGGAATGAATGTCAGGTACGGTTTTTTATGAAAATATAAGCTCCTAATGCTGTATCAACAAGTTTACGGCGAATTTCCAGATGAAACATATCGGAATGAGGGAAGGAACAGATAATGTTGAAACTGAAAGCTTCTATTACAGCAGATACAGGTTGGGGTTACTTGGGTCATGAAGCCTAGGGAATGGATGGCAGGAAAATCACTTTGTTAAATTGATTGCTTCTATAAAGAAACAACAGTTTCACGGCGAATGAATCATCAACGATTGAGAATGGATTGAATGTTGAATGTTCGGTGAAACAGCAAGCTTCTTGTCCTGTGCCGACAAGTCTGTCCCAATTTAACCATGAAGTTCAGGGAATGAATGTCAGGTACGTTTTTTCATGAAAATATAAGCTTCTAATACCGTATCAACAAGTCTACGGCCAATTTCCTCATGAAACATTTCGGAATGAGGAAAGGAACAGATAATGTTGAAACTGAAAGCTTCTATTACAGCAGATACATGTTGGGGTTAATTGGGCCATGAAGCCTGGGGACTGGATGGCAGGAAAATGACTTTGTTAAATTGATTGCTTCTATAAAGAAACAACAGTTATACGGCGAATGAATCATCAACGATAGAGAATGGATTGAAGTTTGAATGTTCGGTGAAACAGCAAGCTTCTAGTCCTGTGTTGACAAATCTGTGCCAATTTAACCATGAAGTTCAGGGAATGAATGTCAGGTACGGTTTTTCATGAAAATATAAGCTTCTAATGCCGTATCAACAAGTTAACGGCGAATTTCCTCATGAAACATTTCGGAATGAGGAAAGGAACAGATAATGTTGAAACTGAAAGCTTCTATTACAGCAGATACATGTTGGGGTTAATTGGGTCATGAATCCTAGGGAATGGATGGCAGGAAAATGACTTTGTTAAATTGATTGCTTCTATAAAGAACCAACAGTTTTACGGCGAATGAATCATCAACGATAGAGAATGGATTGAAGGTTGAATGTTCGGTGAAACAGCAAGCTTCTTGTCCCGGGCCGACAAGTCTGAGCCAATTTAACCATGAAGTTCAGGGAATGAATGTCAGGTACGGTTTTTCATGAAAATATAAGCTTCTAATGCCGTATCAACAAGTTTACGGCGAATTTCCTCATGAAACATTTCAGAATGAGGAAAGGAACAGATAATGTTGAAACTGAAAGCTTCTATTACAGCAGATACAGGGTGGGGTTAATTGGGTCATGAATACTAGGGACTGGATGGCATGAAAATGACATTGTTAAATTAATTGCTTCTATAAAGATACAACAGTTTTACGGCGAATGAATCATCAACGATAGAGAATGGATTGAAGGTTGAATGTTCGGTGAAACAGCAAGCTTCTTGTCCCGGGTCGACAAGTCTGAGCCAATTTAACAATGAAGTTCAGGGAATGAATGTCAGGTACGGTTTTTCATGAAAATATAAGCTTCTAATGCCGTATCAACAAGTTTACGGCGAATTTCCTCATGAAACTTTTCGGAATGAGGAAAGGAACAGATAATGTTGAAACTGAAAGCTTCTATTACAGCAGATACAGGTTGGGGTTAATTGGGCCATGAAGCCTGGGGACTGGATGGCAGGAAAATGACTTTGTTAAATTGATTGCTTCTATAAAGAAACAACAGTTTTACGGCGAATGAATCACCAACGATAGAGAATGGATTGAAGGTTGAATGTTCGGTGAAACAGCAAGCTTCTAGTCCTGTGTTGACAAGTCTGTGCCAATTTAACCATGAATTTCAGGGAATGAATGTCAGGTACGGTTTTTCATGAAAATATAAGCTTCTAATACCGTATCAACAAGTTTACGGCGAATTTCCTCATGAAACATTTCGGAATGAGGAAAGGAACAGATAATGTTGAAACTGAAAGCTTCTATTACAGCAGATACATGTTGGGGTTAATTGGGCCATGAAGCCTGGGGACTGGATGGCAGGAAAATGACTTTGTTAAATTGATTGCTTCTATAAAGAAACAACAGTTTTACGGCGAATGAATCATCAACGATAGAGAATGGATTGAAGGTTGAATGTTCGGTGAAACAGTAAGCTTCTAGTCCTGTGCTGACAAGTCTGTGCCAATTTAACCATGAAGTTCAGCGAATGAATATCAGGTACGGTTTTTCATGTAAATATAATCTTCTAATGCTGCATCAACAAGTTTACGGCGAATTTCCAGATGAAACATTTCGGAATGAGGAAAGGAACAGATAATGTTGAAACTGAAAGCTTCTATTACAGCAGATACAGGTTGGGGTTACTTGGGTCATGAAGCCTAGGGACTGGAGGGCAGGAAAATGACATTGTTAAATTGATTGCTTCTATAAAGAAACAACAGTTTTACGGCGAATGAATCATCAACGATAGAGAATGGATTGAAGGTTGAATGTTCGGTGAAACAGCAAGCTTCTAGTCCTGTGTTGACAAGTCTGTGCCAATTTAACCATGAAGTTCAGGGAATGAATGTCAGGTACGGTTTTTCATGAAAATATAAGCTTCGAATGCGGTATCAACAAGTTTACGGCGAATTTCCACATGAAACATTTCGGAATGAGGAAAGGAACAGATAATGTTGAAACTGAAAGCTTCTATTACAGAAGATACAGGTTGGGGTTACTTGGGTCATGAATCCTAGGGAATGGATGGCAGGAAAATGACTTTGTTAAATTGATTGCTTCTATAAAGAAACAACTGTTTTACGGCGAATGAATCATCAACGATAGAGAATGGATTGAAGGTTGAATGTTCGGTGAAACAGCAAGCTTCTAGTCCTCTGCTGACAAGTCTGTGCCAATGTAACCATGAAGTTCAGGGAATGAATGTCAGGTACGGTTTTTTATGAAAATATAAGCTCCTAATGCTGTATCAACAAGTTTACGGCGAATTTCCAGATGAAACATATCGGAATGAGGGAAGGAACAGATAATGTTGAAACTGAAAGCTTCTATTACAGCAGATACAGGTTGGGGTTACTTGGGTCATGAAGCCTAGGGAATGGATGGCAGGAAAATCACTTTGTTAAATTGATTGCTTCTATAAAGAAACAACAGTTTCACGGCGAATGAATCATCAACGATTGAGAATGGATTGAATGTTGAATGTTCGGTGAAACAGCAAGCTTCTTGTCCTGTGCCGACAAGTCTGTCCCAATTTAACCATGAAGTTCAGGGAATGAATGTCAGGTACGTTTTTTCATGAAAATATAAGCTTCTAATACCGTATCAACAAGTCTACGGCCAATTTCCTCATGAAACATTTCGGAATGAGGAAAGGAACAGATAATGTTGAAACTGAAAGCTTCTATTACAGCAGATACATGTTGGGGTTAATTGGGCCATGAAGCCTGGGGACTGGATGGCAGGAAAATGACTTTGTTAAATTGATTGCTTCTATAAAGAAACAACAGTTATACGGCGAATGAATCATCAACGATAGAGAATGGATTGAAGTTTGAATGTTCGGTGAAACAGCAAGCTTCTAGTCCTGTGTTGACAAATCTGTGCCAATTTAACCATGAAGTTCAGGGAATGAATGTCAGGTACGGTTTTTCATGAAAATATAAGCTTCTAATGCCGTATCAACAAGTTAACGGCGAATTTCCTCATGAAACATTTCGGAATGAGGAAAGGAACAGATAATGTTGAAACTGAAAGCTTCTATTACAGCAGATACATGTTGGGGTTAATTGGGTCATGAATCCTAGGGAATGGATGGCAGGAAAATGACTTTGTTAAATTGATTGCTTCTATAAAGAACCAACAGTTTTACGGCGAATGAATCATCAACGATAGAGAATGGATTGAAGGTTGAATGTTCGGTGAAACAGCAAGCTTCTTGTCCCGGGCCGACAAGTCTGAGCCAATTTAACCATGAAGTTCAGGGAATGAATGTCAGGTACGGTTTTTCATGAAAATATAAGCTTCTAATGCCGTATCAACAAGTTTACGGCGAATTTCCTCATGAAACATTTCAGAATGAGGAAAGGAACAGATAATGTTGAAACTGAAAGCTTCTATTACAGCAGATACAGGGTGGGGTTAATTGGGTCATGAATACTAGGGACTGGATGGCATGAAAATGACATTGTTAAATTAATTGCTTCTATAAAGATACAACAGTTTTACGGCGAATGAATCATCAACGATAGAGAATGGATTGAAGGTTGAATGTTCGGTGAAACAGCAAGCTTCTTGTCCCGGGTCGACAAGTCTGAGCCAATTTAACAATGAAGTTCAGGGAATGAATGTCAGGTACGGTTTTTCATGAAAATATAAGCTTCTAATGCCGTATCAACAATTTTACGGCGAATTTCCTCATGAAACTTTTCGGAATGAGGAAAGGAACAGATAATGTTGAAACTGAAAGCTTCTATTACAGCAGATACAGGTTGGGGTTAATTGGGCCATGAAGCCTGGGGACTGGATGGCAGGAAAATGACTTTGTTAAATTGATTGCTTCTATAAAGAAACAACAGTTTTACGGCGAATGAATCACCAACGATAGAGAATGGATTGAAGGTTGAATGTTCGGTGAAACAGCAAGCTTCTAGTCCTGTGTTGACAAGTCTGTGCCAATTTAACCATGAATTTCAGGGAATGAATATCAGGTACGGTTTTTCATGAAAATATAAGCTTCTAATACCGTATCAACAAGTTTACGGCGAATTTCCTCATGAAACATTTCGGAATGAGGAAAGGAACAGATAATGTTGAAACTGAAAGCTTCTATTACAGCAGATACATGTTGGGGTTAATTGGGCCATGAAGCCTGGGGACTGGATGGCAGGAAAATGACTTTGTTAAATTGATTGCTTCTATAAAGAAACAACAGTTTTACGGCGAATGAATCATCAACGATAGAGGATGGATTGAAGGTTGAATGTTCGGTGAAACAGCAAGCTTCTTGTCCCGGGCCGACAAGTCTGAGCCAATTTAACCATGAAGTTCAGGGAATGAATGTCAGGTACGTTTTTTCATGAAAATATAAGCTTCTAATGCCGTATCAACAAGTTTACGGCGAATTTCCTCATGAAACATTTCGGAATGAGGAAAGGAACAGATAATGTTGAAACTGAAAGCTTCTATTACAGCAGATACATGTTGGTGTTAATTGGGCCATGAAACCTGGGGACTGGATGGCAGGAAAATGACTGTTAAATTGATTGCTTCTATAAAGAAACAACAGTTTTACGGCGAATGAATCATCAACGATAGAGAATGGATTGAAGTTTGAATGTTCGGTGAAACAGCAAGCTTCTTGTCCCGGGCCGACAAGTCTGAGCCAATTTAACCATGAAGTTCAGGGAATGAATGTCAGGTACGGTTTTTCATGAAAATATAAGCTTCTAATGCCGTATCAACAAGTTTACGGCGAATTTCCTCATGAAACATTACGGAATGAGGAAAGGAACAGATAATGTTGAAACTGAAAGCTTCTATTACAGCAGATACAGGTTGGGGTTACTTGGGTCATGAATCCTAGGGACTGGATGGCAGGAAAATGACATTGTTAAATTGATTGCTTCTATAAAGAAACAACAGTTATACGGCGAATGAATCATCAACGATAGAGAATGGATTGAAGTTTGAATGTTCGGTGAAACAGCAAGCTTCTAGTCCTGTGTTGAGAAATCTGTGCCAATTTAACCATGAAGTTCAGGGAATGAATGTCAGGTACGGTTTTTCATGAAAATATAAGCTTCTAATGCCGTATCAACAAGTTTACGGCGAATTTCCTCATGAAACATTTCGGAATGAGGAAAGGAACAGATAATGTTGAAACTGAAAGCTTCTATTACAGCAGATACAAGTTGGGGTTAATTGGGTCATGAATCCTAGGGAATGGATGGCAGGAAAATGACTTTGTTAAATTGATTGCTTCTATAAAGAACCAACAGTTTTACGGCGAATGAATCATCAACGATAGAGAATGGATTGAAGGTTGAATGTTCGGTGAAACAGCAAGCTTCTTGTCCCGGGCCGACAAGTCTGAGCCATTTTAACCATGAAGTTCAGGGAATGAATGTCAGGTACGGTTTTTCATGAAAATATAAGCTTCTAATGCCGTATCAACAAGTTTACGGCGAATTTCCTCATGAAACATTTCAGAATGAGGAAAGGAACAGATAATGTTGAAACTGAAAGCTTCTATTACAGCAGATACAGGGTGGGGTTAATTGGGTCATGAATACTTGGGAATGGATGGCAGGAAAATGACTTTGTTAAATTGATTGCTTCTATAAAGAACCAACAGTTTTACGGCGAATGAATCATCAACGATAGAGAATGGATTGAAGGTTGAATGTTCGGTGAAACAGCAAGCTTCTTGTCCCGGGCCGACAAGTCTGAGCCAATTTAACCATGAAGTTCAGGGAATGAATGTCAGGTACGGTTTTTCATGAAAATATAAGCTTCTAATGCTGTATCAACAAGTTTACGGCGAATTTCCTCATGAAACATTTCGGAATGAGGAAAGGAACAGATAATGTTGAAACTGAAAGCTTCTATTACAGCAGATACATGTTGGTGTTAATTGGGCCATGAAGCCTGGGGACTGGATGGCAGGAAAATGACTTTGTTAAATTGATTGCTTCTATAAAGAAACAACAGTTTTACTGCGAATGAATCATCAACGATAGAGAATGGATTGAAGGTTGAATGTTCGGTGAAACAGCAAGCTTCTTGTCCCGGGCCGACAAGTCTGAGCCAATTTAACCATGAAGTTCAGGGAATGAATGTCAGGTACGGTTTTTCATGAAAATATAAGCTTCTAATGCCGTATCAACAAGTTTACGGCGAATTTCCTCATGAAACATTTCGGAATGAGGAAAGGAACAGATAATGTTGAAACTGAAAGCTTCTATTACAGCAGATACATGTTGGGATTACTTGTGTCATGAATCCTAGGGACTGGATGGCAGGAAAATGACATTGTTAAATTGATTGCTTCTATAAAGAAAAAACAGTTTTACGGCGAATGAATCATCAACGATAGAGAATGGATTGAAGGTTGAATGTTCGGTGAAACAGCAAGCTTCTAGTCCTTTGTTGACAAGTCTGTGCCAATTTAACCATGAAGTTCAGGGAATGAATGTCAGGTACGGTTTTTCATGAAAATATAAGCTTCTAATGCCGTATCAACAAGTTTACGGCGAATTTCCTCATGAAACATTTCGGAATGAGGAAAGGAACAGATAATGTTGAAACTGATAGCTTCTATTACAGCAGATACAGGTTGGGGTTACTTGGGCCATGAAGCCTTGGGACTGGATGTCAGGAAAATGACATTGTTAAATTGATTGCTTCTATAAAGAAACAACAGTTTTACGGCGAATGAATCATCAAGGATAAAGAATGGATTGAAGGTTGAATGTTCGGTGAAACAGCAAGCTTCTAGTCCTGTGTTGACAAGTCTGTTCGAATTTAACCATGAAATTCAGGGAATGAATGTCAGGTACGGTTTTTCATGAAAATATAAGCTTCTAATGCCGTATCAAAAAGTTTATGGCGAATTTCCTCATGAAACATTTCGGAATGAGGAAAGGAACAGATAATGTTGAAACTGAAATCTTCTGTTACAGCAGATACAGGTTGGGGTTAATTGGGTCATGAATCCTAGGGACTGGATGGCAGGAAAATGACATTGTTAAAATTATTGCTTCTATAAAGAAACAACAGTTTTACGGCGAATGAATCATCAACGAGAGAGAATGGATTGAAGGTTGAATGTTCGGTGAAACAGCAAGCTTCTTGTCCTGTGTTGACAAGTCTGTGCCAATTTACCCATGAATTTTAGGGAATGAATATCAGGTAAGGTTCTTCATGAAAATATAAGCTTCTAATGCCGTATAAACTAGTTTACGGCGAATTTCCTCATGAAACATTTCGGAATGAGGAAAGGAACAGATAATGTTGAAACTGAAAGCTTCTATTACAGCAGATACATGTTGGGCTAATTGGGCCATGAAGCCTGGGGACTGGATGGCAGGAAAATGACTTTGTTAAATTGATTGCTTCTATAAAGAAACAACAGTTTTACGGCGAATGAATCATCAACGATAGAGAATGGATTGAAGGTTGAATGTTCGGTGAAACAGCAAGCTTCTAGTCCTGTGTTGACAAGTCTGTGCCAATTTAACCATGAAGTTCAGGGAAGGAATGTCAGGTACGGTTTTTCATGAAAATATAAGCTTCTAATGCCGTATCAACAAGTTTACGGCGAATTTCCTCATGAAACATTTCGGAATGAGGAAAGGAACAGATAATGTTGAAACTGATAGCTTCTATTACAGCAGATACAGGGTGGGGTCACTTGGGTCATGAATACTAGGGAATTGATGGCAGGAAAATGACTTTGTTAAATTGATTGCTTCTATAAAGAAACAACAGTTTTACGGCGAATGAATCATCAACGATAGAGAATGGATTGAAGGTTGAATGTTCGGTGAAACAGCAAGCTTCTAGTCCTGTGTTGACAAGTCTGTGCGAATTGAAACATGAAATTCAGTGAATGAATGTCAGGTACGGTTTTTCATGAAAATATAAGCTTCTAATGCCGTATCAAAAAGTTTACGGCGAATTTCCTCATGAAACATTTCGGAATGAGGAAAGGAACAGATAATGTTGAAACTGAAAGCTTCTATTACAGCAGATACATGTTGGGCTAATTGGGCCATGAAGCCTGGGGACTGGATGGCAGGAAAATGACTTTGTTAAATTGATTGCTTCTATAAAGAAACAACAGTTTTACGGCGAATGAATCATCAACGATAGAGAATGGATTGAAGGTTGAATGTTCGGTGAAACAGCAAGCTTCTAGTCCTTTGTTGACAAGTCTGTGCCAATTTAACCATGAAGTTCAGGGAATGAATGTCAGGTACGGTTTTTCATGAAAATATAAGCTTCTAATGCCGTATCAACCAGTTTACGGCGAATTTCCTCATGAAACATTTCGGAATGAGGAAAGGAACAGATAATGTTGAAACTGATAGCTTCTATTACAGCAGATACAGGTTGGGGTTACTTGGGCCATGAAGCCTTGTGACTGGATGTCAGGGAAATGACATTGTTAAATTGATTGCTTCTATAAAGTAACAACAGTTTTACGGCGAATGAATCATCAAGGATAAAGAATGGATTGAAGGTT
The DNA here is from genome assembly GCA_963932145.1 of Acanthosepion lycidas. Lineage (NCBI taxonomy): Eukaryota > Metazoa > Mollusca > Cephalopoda > Sepiida > Sepiidae > Acanthosepion > Acanthosepion lycidas. The sequence goes on along the minus strand of OZ010599.1, from coordinate 90,128,068 downwards.
GAATGTTCGGTGAAACAGCAAGCTTCTAGTCCTGTGTTGACAAGTCTGTTCGAATTTAACCATGAAATTCAGGGAATGAATGTCAGGTACGGTTTTTCATGAAAATATAAGCTTCTAATGCCGTATCAAAAAGTTTATGGCGAATTTCCTCATGAAACATTTCGGAATGAGGAAAGGAACAGATAATGTTGAAACTGAAATCTTCTGTTACAGCAGATACAGGTTGGGGTTAATTGGGTCATGAATCCTAGGGACTGGATGGCAGGAAAATGACATTGTTAAAATTATTGCTTCTATAAAGAAACAACAGTTTTACGGCGAATGAATCATCAACGAGAGAGAATGGATTGAAGGTTGAATGTTCGGTGAAACAGCAAGCTTCTTGTCCTGTGTTGACAAGTCTGTGCCAATTTACCCATGAATTTTAGGGAATGAATATCAGGTAAGGTTCTTCATGAAAATATAAGCTTCTAATGCCGTATAAACTAGTTTACGGCGAATTTCCTCATGAAACATTTCGGAATGAGGAAAGGAACAGATAATGTTGAAACTGAAAGCTTCTATTACAGCAGATACATGTTGGGCTAATTGGGCCATGAAGCCTGGGGACTGGATGGCAGGAAAATGACTTTGTTAAATTGATTGCTTCTATAAAGAAACAACAGTTTTACGGCGAATGAATCATCAACGATAGAGAATGGATTGAATGTTGAATGTTCGGTGAAACAGCAAGCTTCTAGTCCTGTGTTGACAAGTCTGTGCCAATTTAACCATGAAGTTCAGGGAAGGAATGTCAGGTACGGTTTTTCATGAAAATATAAGCTTCTAATGCCGTATCAACAAGTTTACGGCGAATTTCCTCATGAAACATTTCGGAATGAGGAAAGGAACAGATAATGTTGAAACTGATAGCTTCTATTACAGCAGATACAGGTTGGGGTCACTTGGGTCATGAATACTAGGGAATTGATGGCAGGAAAATGACTTTGTTAAATTGATTGCTTCTATAAAGAAACAACAGTTTTACGGCGAATGAATCATCAACGATAGAGAATGGATTGAAGGTTGAATGTTCGGTGAAACAGCAAGCTTCTAGTCCTGTGTTGACAAGTCTGTGCGAATTGAAACATGAAATTCAGTGAATGAATGTCAGGTACGGTTTTTCATGAAAATATAAGCTTCTAATGCCGTATCAAAAAGTTTACGGCGAATTTCCTCATGAAACATTTCGGAATGAGGAAAGGAACAGATAATGTTGAAACTGAAAGCTTCTATTACAGCAGATACATGTTGGGCTAATTGGGCCATGAAGCCTGGGGACTGGATGGCAGGAAAATGACTTTGTTAAATTGATTGCTTCTATAAAGAAACAACAGTTTTACGGCGAATGAATCATCAACGATAGAGAATGGATTGAAGGTTGAATGTTCGGTGAAACAGCAAGCTTCTAGTCCTGTGTTGACAAGTCTGTGCCAATTTAACCATGAAGTTCAGGGAAGGAATGTCAGGTACGGTTTTTCATGAAAATATAAGCTTCTAATGCCGTATCAACAAGTTTACGGCGAATTTCCTCATGAAACATTTCGGAATGAGGAAAGGAACAGATAATGTTGAAACTGATAGCTTCTATTACAGCAGATACAAGTTGGGGTCACTTGGGTCATGAATACTAGGGAATTGATGGCAGGAAAATGACTTTGTTAAATTGATTGCTTCTATAAAGAAACAACAGTTTTACGGCGAATGAATCATCAACGATAGAGAATGGATTGAAGGTTGAATGTACGGTGAAACAGCAAGCTTCTAGTCCTGTGTTGACAAGTCGGTGCCAATTTAACCATGAAGTTCAGGGAAGGAATGTCAGGTACGGTTTTTCATGAAAATATAAGCTTCTAATGCCGTATCAACAAGTTTACGGCGAATTTCCTCATGAAACATTTCGGAATGAGGAAAGGAACAGATAATGTTGAAACTGATAGCTTCTATTACAGCAGATACAGGTTGGGGTCACTTGGGTCATGAATACTAGGGAATTGATGGCAGGAAAATGACTTTGTTAAATTGATTGCTTCTATAAAGAAACAACAGTTTTACGGCGAATGAATCATCAACGATAGAGAATGGATTGAAGGTTGAATGTTCGGTGAAACAGCAAGCTTCTAGTCCTGTGTTGACAAGTCTGTGCGAATTGAAACATGAAATTCAGTGAATGAATGTCAGGTACGGTTTTTCATGAAAATATAAGCTTCTAATGCCGTATCAAAAAGTTTACGGCGAATTTCCTCATGAAACATTTCGGAATGAGGAAAGGAACAGATAATGTTGAAACTGAAAGCTTCTATTACAGCAGATACATGTTGGGCTAATTGGGCCATGAAGCCTGGGGACTGGATGGCAGGAAAATGACTTTGTTAAATTGATTGCTTCTATAAAGAAACAACAGTTTTACGGCGAATGAATCATCAACGATAGAGAATGGATTGAAGGTTGAATGTTCGGTGAAACAGCAAGCTTCTAGTCCTGTGTTGACAAGTCTGTGCCAATTTAACCATGAAGTTCAGGGAAGGAATGTCAGGTACGGTTTTTCATGAAAATATAAGCTTCTAATGCCGTATCAACAAGTTTACGGCGAATTTCCTCATGAAACATTTCGGAATGAGGAAAGGAACAGATAATGTTGAAACTGATAGCTTCTATTACAGCAGATACAGGTTGGGGTCACTTGGGTCATGAATACTAGGGAATTGATGGCAGGAAAATGACTTTGTTAAATTGATTGCTTCTATAAAGAAACAACAGTTTTACGGCGAATGAATCATCAACGATAGAGAATGGATTGAAGGTTGAATGTTCGGTGAAACAGCAAGCTTCTAGTCCTGTGTTGACAAGTCTGTGCGAATTGAAACATGAAATTCAGTGAATGAATGTCAGGTACGGTTTTTCATGAAAATATAAGCTTCTAATGCCGTATCAAAAAGTTTACGGCGAATTTCCTCATGAAACATTTCGGAATGAGGAAAGGAACAGATAATGTTGAAACTGAAAGCTTCTATTACAGCAGATACATGTTGGGCTAATTGGGCCATGAAGCCTGGGGACTGGATGGCAGGAAAATGACTTTGTTAAATTGATTGCTTCTATAAAGAAACAACAGTTTTACGGCGAATGAATCATCAACGATAGAGAATGGATTGAAGGTTGAATGTTCGGTGAAACAGCAAGCTTCTAGTCCTGTGTTGACAAGTCTGTGCCAATTTAACCATGAAGTTCAGGGAAGGAATGTCAGGTACGGTTTTTCATGAAAATATAAGCTTCTAATGCCGTATCAACAAGTTTACGGCGAATTTCCTCATGAAACATTTCGGAATGAGGAAAGGAACAGATAATGTTGAAACTGATAGCTTCTATTACAGCAGATACAGGTTGGGGTCACTTGGGTCATGAATACTAGGTAATTGATGGCAGGAAAATGACTTTGTTAAATTGATTGCTTCTATAAAGAAACAACAGTTTTACGGCGAATGAATCATCAACGATAGAGAATGGATTGAAGGTTGAATGTTCGGTGAAACAGCAAGCTTCTAGACCTGTGTTGACAAGTCTGTGACAATTTAACCATGAAGTTCAGGGAAGGAATGTCAGGTACGTCTTTTCATGAAAATATAAGCTTCTAATGCCGTATCAACAAGTTTACGGCGAATTTCCTCATGAAACATTTCGGAATGAGGAAAGGAACAGATAATGTTGAAACTGAAAGCTTCTATTACAGCAGATACATGTTGGGCTAATTGGGCCATGAAGCCTGGGGACTAGATGGCAGGAAAATGACTTTGTTAAATTGATTGCTTCTATAAAGAAACAACAGTTTTACGGCGAATGAATCATCAACGATAGAGAATGGATTGAAGTTTGAATGTTCGGTGAAACAGCAAGCTTCTAGACCTGTGTTGACAAGTCTGTGCCAATTTAACCATGAAGTTCAGGGAAGGAATGTCAGCTACGGTTTTTCATGAAAATATAAGCTTCTAATGCCGTATCAACAAGTTTACGGCGAATTTCCTCATGAAACATTTCGGAATGAGGAAAGGAACAGATAATGTTGAAACTGATAGCTTTTATTACAGCAGATACAGGTTGGGGTTACTTGGGTCATGAATCCTAGGGAATGGATGGCAGAAAAATGACTTTGTTAAATTGATTGCTTCTATAAAGAAACAACAGTTTTACGGCGAATGAATCATCAACGATAGAGAATGGATTGAAGGTTGAATGTTCGGTGAAACAGCAAGCTTCTAGACCTGTGTTGACAAGTCTGTGACAATTTAACCATGATGTTCAGGGAAGGAATGTCAGGTACGTTTTTTCATGAAAATATAAGCTTCTAATGCCGTATCAACAAGTTTACGGCGAATTTCCTCATGAAACATTTCGGAATGAGGAAAGGAACAGATAATGTTGAAACTGAAAGCTTCTATTACAGCAGATACATGTTGGGCTAATTGGGCCATGAAGTCTGGGGACTGGATGGCAGGAAAATGACTTTGTTAAATTGATTGCTTCTATAAAGAAACAACAGTTTTACGGCGAATGAATCATCAACGATAGAGAATGGATTGAAGGTTGAATGTTCGGTGAAACAGCAAGCTTCTAGTCCTGTGTTGACAAGTCTGTGCCAATTTAACCATGAAGTTCAGGGAAGGAATGTCAGGTACGGTTTTTCATGAAAATAGAAGCTTCTAATGCCGTATCAACAAGTTTACGGCGAATTTCCTCATGAAACATTTCGGAATGAGGAAAGGAACAGATAATGTTGAAACTGATAGCTTTTATTACAGCAGATACAGGTTGGGGTTACTTGGGTCATGAATCCTAGGGAATGGATGGCAGAAAAATGACTTTGTTAAATTGGTTGCTTCTATAAAGAAACAACAGTTTTACGGCGAATGAATCATCAACGATAGAGAATGGATTGAAGGTTGAATGTTCGGTGAAACAGCAAGCTTCTAGTCCTGTGTTGACAAGTCTGTGCCAATTTAACTATGAAGTTCAAGGAATGAATGTCAGGTACGGTTTTTCATGAAAATATAAGCTTCTAATGCCGTATCAACAAGTTTACGGCGAATTTCCTCATGAAACATTTCGGAATGAGGAAAGGAACAGATAATGTTGAAACTGATAGCTTCTATTACAGCAGATACAGGGTGGGGTCACTTGGGTCATGAATACTTGGGAATGGATGGCAGGAAAATGACTTTGTTAAATTGATTGCTTCTATAAAGAAACAACAGTTTTACGGCGAATGAATCATCAACGATAGAGATTGGATTGAAAGTTGAATGTTCGGTGAAACAGCAAGCTTCTAGTCCTGTGTTGACAAGTCTGTGCCAATTTAACCATGAAGTTCAGGGAAGGAATGTCAGGTACGGTTTTTCATGAAAATATAAGCTTCTAATGCCGTATCAACAAGTTTACGGCGAATTTCCTCATGAAACATTTCGGAATGAGGAAAGGAACAGATAATGTTGAAACTGATAGCTTCTATTACAGCAGATACAGGTTGGGGTCACTTGGGTCATGAATACTAGGTAATTGATGGCAGGAAAATGACTTTGTTAAATTGATTGCTTCTATAAAGAAACAACAGTTTTACGGCGAATGAATCATCAACGATAGAGAATGGATTGAAGGTTGAATGTTCGGTGAAACAGCAAGCTTCTAGACCTGTGTTGACAAGTCTGTGACAATTTAACCATGAAGTTCAGGGAAGGAATGTCAGGTACGTCTTTTCATGAAAATATAAGCTTCTAATGCCGTATCAACAAGTTTACGGCGAATTTCCTCATGAAACATTTCGGAATGAGGAAAGGAACAGATAATGTTGAAACTGAAAGCTTCTATTACAGCAGATACATGTTGGGCTAATTGGGCCATGAAGCCTGGGGACTAGATGGCAGGAAAATGACTTTGTTAAATTGATTGCTTCTATAAAGAAACAACAGTTTTACGGCGAATGAATCATCAACGATAGAGAATGGATTGAAGTTTGAATGTTCGGTGAAACAGCAAGCTTCTAGACCTGTGTTGACAAGTCTGTGCCAATTTAACCATGAAGTTCAGGGAAGGAATGTCAGCTACGGTTTTTCATGAAAATATAAGCTTCTAATGCCGTATCAACAAGTTTACGGCGAATTTCCTCATGAAACATTTCGGAATGAGGAAAGGAACAGATAATGTTGAAACTGATAGCTTTTATTACAGCAGATACAGGTTGGGGTTACTTGGGTCATGAATCCTAGGGAATGGATGGCAGAAAAATGACTTTGTTAAATTGATTGCTTCTATAAAGAAACAACAGTTTTACGGCGAATGAATCATCAACGATAGAGAATGGATTGAAGGTTGAATGTTCGGTGAAACAGCAAGCTTCTAGACCTGTGTTGACAAGTCTGTGACAATTTAACCATGATGTTCAGGGAAGGAATGTCAGGTACGTTTTTTCATGAAAATATAAGCTTCTAATGCCGTATCAACAAGTTTACGGCGAATTTCCTCATGAAACATTTCGGAATGAGGAAAGGAACAGATAATGTTGAAACTGAAAGCTTCTATTACAGCAGATACATGTTGGGCTAATTGGGCCATGAAGTCTGGGGACTGGATGGCAGGAAAATGACTTTGTTAAATTGATTGCTTCTATAAAGAAACAACAGTTTTACGGCGAATGAATCATCAACGATAGAGAATGGATTGAAGGTTGAATGTTCGGTGAAACAGCAAGCTTCTAGTCCTGTGTTGACAAGTCTGTGCCAATTTAACCATGAAGTTCAGGGAAGGAATGTCAGGTACGGTTTTTCATGAAAATAGAAGCTTCTAATGCCGTATCAACAAGTTTACGGCGAATTTCCTCATGAAACATTTCGGAATGAGGAAAGGAACAGATAATGTTGAAACTGATAGCTTTTATTACAGCAGATACAGGTTGGGGTTACTTGGGTCATGAATCCTAGGGAATGGATGGCAGAAAAATGACTTTGTTAAATTGGTTGCTTCTATAAAGAAACAACAGTTTTACGGCGAATGAATCATCAACGATAGAGAATGGATTGAAGGTTGAATGTTCGGTGAAACAGCAAGCTTCTAGTCCTGTGTTGACAAGTCTGTGCCAATTTAACTATGATGTTCAGGGAATGAATGTCAGGTACGGTTTTTCATGAAAATATAAGCTTCTAATGCCGTATCAACAAGTTTACGGCGAATTTCCTCATGAAACATTTCGGAATGAGGAAAGGAACAGATAATGTTGAAACTGAAAGCTTCTATTACAGCAGATACATGTTGGGCTAATTGGGCCATGAAGTCTGGGGACTGGATGGCAGGAAAATGACTTTGTTAAATTGATTGCTTCTATAAAGAAACAACAGTTTTACGGCGAATGAATCATCAACGATAGAGAATGGATTGAAGGTTGAATGTTCGGTGAAACAGCAAGCTTCTAGTCCTGTGTTGACAAGTCTGTGCCAATTTAACCATGAAGTTCAGGGAAGGAATGTCAGGTACGGTTTTTCATGAAAATAGAAGCTTCTAATGCCGCATCAAGAAGTTTACGGCGAATTTCCTCATGAAACATTTCGGAATGAGGAAAGGAACAGATAATGTTGAAACTAAAAGCTTCTATTACAGAAGATACAGGTTGGGGTTACTTGGGTCATGAATCCTAGGGAATGGATGGCAGGAAAATGACTTTGTTAAATTGATTGCTTCTATAAAGAAACAACAGTTTTACGGCGAATGAATCATCAACGATAGAGAATGGATTGAAGGTTGAATGTTCGGTGAAACAGCAAGCTTCTAGTCCTGTGTTGACAAGTCTGTGCCAATTTACCCATGAATTTTAGGGAATGAATATCAGGTAAGGTTCTTCATGAAAATATAAGCTTCTAATGCCGTATAAACTAGTTTACGGCGAATTTCCTCATGAAACATTTCGGAATGAGGAAAGGAACAGATAATGTTGAAACTGAAAGCTTCTATTACAGCAGATACATGTTGGGCTAATTGGGCCATGAAGTCTGGGGACTGGATGGCAGGAAAATGACTTTGTTAAATTGATTGCTTCTATAAAGAAACAACAGTTTTACGGCGAATGAATCATCAACGATAGAGAATGGATTGAAGGTTGAATGTTCGGTGAAACAGCAAGCTTCTAGACCTGTGTTGACAAGTCTGTGACAATTTAACCATGAAGTTCAGGGAAGGAATGTCAGGTACGTTTTTTCATGAAAATATAAGCTTCTAATGCCGTATCAACAAGTTTACGGCGAATTTCCTCATGAAACATTTCGGAATGAGGAAAGGAACAGATAATGTTGAAACTGAAAGCTTCTATTACAGCAGATACATGTTGGGCTAATTAGGCCATGAAGCCTGGGGACTAGATGGCAGGAAAATGACTTTGTTAAATTGATTGCTTCTATAAAGAAACAACAGTTTTACGGCGAATGAATCATCAACGATAGAGAATGGATTGAAGTTTGAATGTTCGGTGAAACAGCAAGCTTCTAGACCTGTGTTGACAAGTCTGTGCCAATTTAACCATGAAGTTCAGGGAAGGAATGTCAGCTACGGTTTTTCATGAAAATATAAGCTTCTAATGCCGTATCAACAAGTTTACGGCGAATTTCCTCATGAAACATTTCGGAATGAGGAAAGGAACAGATAATGTTGAAACTGATAGCTTTTATTACAGCAGATACAGGTTGGGGTTACTTGGGTCATGAATCCTAGGGAATGGATGGCAGAAAAATGACTTTGTTAAATTGATTGCTTCTATAAAGAAACAACAGTTTTACGGCGAATGAATCATCAACGATAGAGAATGGATTGAAGGTTGAATGTTCGGTGAAACAGCAAGCTTCTAGACCTGTGTTGACAAGTCTGTGACAATTTAACCATGATGTTCAGGGAAGGAATGTCAGGTACGTTTTTTCATGAAAATATAAGCTTCTAATGCCGTATCAACAAGTTTACGGCGAATTTCCTCATGAAACATTTCGGAATGAGGAAAGGAACAGATAATGTTGAAACTGAAATTTTCTGTTACAGCAGATACAGGTTGGGGTTAATTGGGTCATGAATCCTAGGGACTGGATGGCAGGAAAATGTCATTGTTAAAATGATTGCTTCTATAAAGAAACAACAGTTTTACGGCGAATGAATCATCAACGATAGAGAATGGATTGAAGGTTGAATGTTCGGTGAAACAGCAAGCTTCTAGTCCTGTGTTGACAAGTCTGTGCCAATTTACCCATGAATTTTAGGGAATGAATATCAGGTAAGGTTCTTCATGAAAATATAAGCTTCTAATGCCGTATAAACTAGTTTACGGCGAATTTCCTCATGAAACATTTCGGAATGAGGAAAGGAACAGATAATGTTGAAACTGAAAGCTTCTATTACAGCAGATACATGTTGGGCTAATTGGGCCATGAAGTCTGGGGACTGGATGGCAGGAAAATGACTTTGTTAAATTGATTGCTTCTATAAAGAAACAACAGTTTTACGGCGAATGAATCATCAACGATAGAGAATGGATTGAAGGTTGAATGTTCGGTGAAACAGCAAGCTTCTAGACCTGTGTTGACAAGTCTGTGACAATTTAACCATGAAGTTCAGGGAAGGAATGTCAGGTACGTTTTTTCATGAAAATATAAGCTTCTAATGCCGTATCAACAAGTTTACGGCGAATTTCCTCATGAAACATTTCGGAATGAGGAAAGGAACAGATAATGTTGAAACTGAAAGCTTCTATTACAGCAGATACATGTTGGGCTAATTAGGCCATGAAGCCTGGGGACTAGATGGCAGGAAAATGACTTTGTTAAATTGATTGCTTCTATAAAGAAAAAACAGTTTTACGGCGAATGAATCATCAACGATAGAGAATGGATTGAAGTTTGAATGTTCGGTGAAACAGCAAGCTTCTAGACCTGTGTTGACAAGTCTGTGCCAATTTAACCATGAAGTTCAGGGAAGGAATGTCAGCTACGGTTTTTCATGAAAATATAAGCTTCTAATGCCGTATCAACAAGTTTACGGCGAATTTCCTCATGAAACATTTCGGAATGAGGAAAGGAACAGATAATGTTGAAACTGATAGCTTTTATTACAGCAGATACAGGTTGGGGTTACTTGGGTCATGAATCCTAGGGAATGGATGGCAGAAAAATGACTTTGTTAAATTGATTGCTTCTATAAAGAAACAACAGTTTTACGGCGAATGAATCATCAACGATAGAGAATGGATTGAAGGTTGAATGTTCGGTGAAACAGCAAGCTTCTAGACCTGTGTTGACAAGTCTGTGACAATTTAACCATGATGTTCAGGGAAGGAATGTCAGGTACGTTTTTTCATGAAAATATAAGCTTCTAATGCCGTATCAACAAGTTTACGGCGAATTTCCTCATGAAACATTTCGGAATGAGGAAAGGAACAGATAATGTTGAAACTGAAAGCTTCTATTACAGCAGATACAGGTCGGGGTTACTTGGGTCATGAATCCTAGGGAATGGATGGCAGGAAAATGACTTTGTTAAATTGATTGCTTCTATAAAGAAACAACAGTTTTACGGCGAATGAATCATCAACGATAGAGAATGGATTGAAGGTTGAATGTTCGGTGAAACAGCAAGCTTCTAGTCCTGTGTTGACAAGTCTGTGCCAATTTAACCATGAAGTTCAGGGAAGGAATGTCAGGTACGTTTTTTCATGAAAATATAAGCTTCAAATGCCGTATCAAAAAGTTTATGGCGAATTACCCCATGAAACATTTCGGAATGAGGAAAGGAACAGATAATGTTGAAACTGAAAGCTTCTATTACAGCAGATACAGGTCGGGGTTACTTGGGTCATGAATCCTAGGGAATGGATGGCAGGAAAATGACTTTGTTAAATTGATTGCTTCTATAAAGAAACAACAGTTTTACGGCGAATGAATCATCAACGATAGAGAATGGATTGAAGGTTGAATGTTCGGTGAAACAGCAAGCTTCTAGTCCTGTGTTGACAAGTCTGTGCCAATTTAACCATGAAGTTCAGGGAAGGAATGTCAGGTACGGTTTTTCATGAAAATATAAGCTTCTAATGCCGTATCAACAAGTTTACGGCGAATTTCCTCATGAAACATTTCGGAATGAGGAAAGGAACAGATAATGTTGAAACTGAAAGCTTCTATTACAGTAGATACATGTTGGGGTTAATTGGGCCATGAAGCCTGGGGACTGGATGGCAGGAAAATGACTTTGTTAAATTGATTGCTTCTATAAAGAAACAACAGTTTTACGGCGAATGAATCATCAACGATAGAGAATGGAGTAAAGGTTGAATGTTCGGTGAAACAGCAAGCTTCTAGTCCTGTGTTGACAAGTCTGTGCCAATTTACCCATGAATTTCAGGGAATGAATATCAGGTACGGTTCTTCATGAAAATATAAGCTTCTAATGCCGTATAAACAAGTTTACTGCGAATTTCCTCATGAAACATTTCGGAATGAGGAAAGGAACAGATAATGTTGAAACTGATAGCTTCTATTACAGCAGATACAGGTTGGGGTCACTTGGGTCATGAATCCTAGGGAATGGATGGCAGGAAAATGACTTTGTTAAATTGATTGCTTCTATAAAGAAACAACAGTTTTACGGCGAATGAATCATCAACGATAGAGAATGGATTGAAGGTTGAATGTTCGGTGAAACAGCAAGCTTCTAGACCTGTGTTGACAAGTCTGTGCCAATTTAACCATGAAGTTCAGGGAAGGAATGTCAGGTACGGTTTTTCATGAAAATATAAGCTTCTAATGCCGTATCAACAAGTTTACGGCGAATTTCCTCATGAAACATTTCGGAATGAGGAAAGGAACAGATAATGTTGAAACTGAAAGCTTCTATTACAGTAGATACATGTTGGGGTTAATTGGGCCATGAAGCCTGGGGACTGGATGGCAGGAAAATGACTTTGTTAAATTGATTGCTTCTATAAAGAAACAACAGTTTTACGGCGAATGAATCATCAACGATAGAGAATGGAGTAAAGGTTGAATGTTCGGTGAAACAGCAAGCTTCTAGTCCTGTGTTGACAAGTCTGTGCCAATTTACCCATGAATTTCAGGGAATGAATATCAGGTACGGTTCTTCATGAAAATATAAGCTTCTAATGCGGTATAAACAAGTTTACTGCGAATTTCCTCATGAAACATTTCGGAATGAGGAAAGGAACAGATAATGTTGAAACTGATAGCTTCTATTACAGCAGATACAGGTTGGGGTCACTTGGGTCATGAATCCTAGGGAATGGATGGCAGGAAAATGACTTTGTTAAATTGATTGCTTCTATAAAGAAACAACAGTTTTACGGCGAATGAATCATCAACGATAGAGAATGGATTGAAGGTTGAATGTTCGGTGAAACAGCAAGCTTCTAGACCTGTGTTGACAAGTCTGTGCCAATTTAACCATGAAGTTCAGGGAAGGAATGTCAGGTACGGTTTTTCATGAAAATATAAGCTTCTAATGCCGTATCAACAAGTTTACGGCGAATTTCCTCATGAAACATTTCGGAATGAGCAAAGGAACAGATAATGTTGAAACTGATAGCTTTTATTACAGCAGATACAGGTTGGGGTTACTTGGGTCATGAATCCTAGGGAATGGATGGCAGAAAAATGACGTTGTTAAATTGATTGCTTCTATAAAGAAACAACAGTTTTACGGCGAATGAATCATCAACGATAGAGAATGGATTGAAGGTTGAATGTTCGGTGAAACAGCAAGCTTCTAGACCTGTGTTGACAAGTCTGTGACAATTTAACCATGAAGTTCAGGGAAGGAATGTCAGGTCCGTTTTTTCATAAAAATATAAGCTTCTAATGCCGTATCAACAAGTTTACGGCGAATTTCCTCATGAAACATTTCGGAATGAGGAAAGGAACAGATAATGTTGAAACTGAAAGCTTCTATTACAGCAGATACATGTTGGGCTAATTTGGCCATGAAGTCTGGGGACTGGATGGCAGGAAAATGACTTTGTTAAATTGATTGCTTCTATAAAGAAACAACAGTTTTACGGCGAATGAATCATCAACGATAGAGAATGGATTGAAGGTTGAATGTTCGGTGAAACAGCAAGCTTCTAGTCCTGTGTTGACAAGTCTGTGCCAATTTAACCATGAAGTTCAGGGAAGGAATGTCAGGTACGGTTTTTCATGAAAATATAAGCTTCTAATGCCGTATCAACAAGTTTACGGCGAATTTCCTCATGAAACATTTCGGAATGAGGAAAGGAACAGATAATGTTGAAACTGATAGCTTTTATTACAGCAGATACAGGTTGGGGTTACTTGGGTCATGAATCCTAGGGAATGGATGGCAGAAAAATGACTTTGTTAAATTGATTGCTTCTATAAAGAAACAACAGTTTTACGGCGAATGAATCATCAACGATAGAGAATGGATTGAAGGTTGAATGTTCGGTGAAACAGCAAGCTTCTAGACCTGTGTTGACAAGTCTGTGACAATTTAACCATGAAGTTCAGGGAAGGAATGTCAGGTACGTTTTTTCATGAAAATATAAGCTTCTAATGCCGTATCAACAAGTTTACGGCGAATTTCCTCATGAAACATTTCGGAATGAGGAAAGGAACAGATAATGTTGAAACTGAAAGCTTCTATTACAGCAGATACATGTTGGGCTAATTGGGCCATGAAGTCTGGGGACTGGATGGCAGGAAAATGACTTTGTTAAATTGATTGCTTCTATAAAGAAACAACAGTTTTACGGCGAATGAATCATCAACGATAGAGAATGGATTGAAGGTTGAATGTTCGGTGAAACAGCAAGCTTCTAGTCCGGTGTTGACAAGTCTGTGCCAATTTAACCATGAAGTTCAGGGAATGAATGTCAGGTACGGTTTTTCATGAAAATATAAGCTTCTAATGCCGTATCAAAAAGTTTATGGCGAATTACCCCATGAAACATTTCGGAATGAGGAAAGGAACAGATAATGTTGAAACTGAAAACTTCTATTACAGCAGATACAGGTCGGGGTTACTTGGGTCATGAATCCTAGGGAATGGATGGCAGGAAAATGACTTTGTTAAATTGATTGCTTCTATAAAGAAACAACAGTTTTACGGCGAATGAATCATCAACGATAGAGAATGGATTGAAGGTTGAATGTTCGGTGAAACAGCAACCTTCTAGTCCTGTGTTGACAAGTCTGTGCCAATTTAACCATGAAGTTCAGGGAAGGAATGTCAGGTACGGTTTTTCATGAAAATATAAGCTTCTAATGCCGTATCAACAAGTTTACGGCGAATTTCCTCATGAAACATTTCGGAATGAGGAAAGGAACAGATAATGTTGAAACTGAAAGCTTCTATTACAGTAGATACATGTTGGGGTTAATTGGGCCATGAAGCCTGGGGACTGGATGGCAGGAAAATGACTTTGTTAAATTGATTGCTTCTATAAAGAAACAACAGTTTTACGGCGAATGAATCATCAACGATAGAGAATGGAGTAAAGGTTGAATGTTCGGTGAAACAGCAAGCTTCTAGTCCTGTGTTGACAAGTCTGTGCCAATTTACCCATGAATTTCAGGGAATGAATATCAGGTACGGTTCTTCATGAAAATATAAGCTTCTAATGCCGTATAAACAAGTTTACTGCGAATTTCCTCATGAAACATTTCGGAATGAGGAAAGGAACAGATAATGTTGAAACTGATAGCTTCTATTACAGCAGATACAGGTTGGGGTCACTTGGGTCATGAATCCTAGGGAATGGATGGCAGGAAAATGACTTTGTTAAATTGATTGCTTCTATAAAGAAACAACAGTTTTACGGCGAATGAATCATCAACGATAGAGAATGGATTGAAGGTTGAATGTTCGGTGAAACAGCAAGCTTCTAGTCCTGTGTTGACAAGTCTGTGCGAATTGAAACATGAAATTCAGTGAATGAATGTCAGGTACGGTTTTTCATGAAAATATAAGCTACTAATTCCGTATCAAAAAGTTTACGGTGAATTTCCTCATGAAACATTTCGGAATGAGGAAAGGAACAGATAATGTTGAAACTGAAAGCTTCTATTACAGCAGATACACGTTGGGGTTAATTGGGTCATGAATCCTAGGGAATGGATGGCAGGAAAATGACTTTGTTAAATTGATTGCTTCTATAAAGAAACAACAGTTTTACGGCTAATGAATCATCAACGATAGAGAATGGATTGAAGGTTGAATGTTCGGTGAAACAGCAAGCTTCTAGTCCTGTGTTGACAAGTCTGTGCGAATTGAAACATGAAATTCAGTGAATGAATGTCAGGTACGGTTTTTCATGAAAATATAAGCTTCTAATGCCGTATCAAAAAGTTCACGGTGAATTTCCTCATGAAACATTTCGGAATGAGGAAAGGAACAGATAATGTTGAAACTGAAAGCTTCTGTTACAGCAGATACAGGTTGGGGTTAATTGGGTCATGAATCCTAGGGACTGGATGGCAGGAAAATGACATTGTTAAAATGATTGCTTCTATAAAGAAACAACAGATTTACGGCGAATGAATCATCAACGATAGAGAATGGATTGAAGGTTGAATGTTCGGTGAAACAGCAAGCTTCTAGTCCGGTGTTGACAAGTCTGTGCCAATTTAACCATGAAGTTCAGGGAATGAATGTCAGGTACGGTTTTTCATGAAAATATAAGCTTCTAATGCCGTATCAAAAAGTTTATGGCGAATTACCCCATGAAACATTTCGGAATGAGGAAAGGAACAGATAATGTTGAAACTGAAAACTTCTATTACAGCAGATACAGGTCGGGGTTACTTGGGTCATGAATCCTAGGGAATGGATGGCAGGAAAATGACTTTGTTAAATTGATTGCTTCTATAAAGAAACAACAGTTTTACGGCGAATGAATCATCAACGATAGAGAATGGATTGAAGGTTGAATGTTCGGTGAAACAGCAACCTTCTAGTCCTGTGTTGACAAGTCTGTGCCAATTTAACCATGAAGTTCAGGGAAGGAATGTCAGGTACGGTTTTTCATGAAAATATAAGCTTCTAATGCCGTATCAACAAGTTTACGGCGAATTTCCTCATGAAACATTTCGGAATGAGGAAAGGAACAGATAATGTTGAAACTGATAGCTTGTATTACAGCAGATACAGGTTGGGGTCACTTGGGTCATGAATCCTAGGGAATGGATGGCAGGAAAATGACTTTGTTAAATTGATTGCTTCTATAAAGAAACAACAGTTTTACGGCGAATGAATCATCAACGATAGAGAATGGATTGAAGGTTGAATGTTCGGTGAAACAGCAAGCTTCTAGTCCTGTGTTGACAAGTCTGTGCGAATTGAAACATGAAATTCAGTGAATGAATGTCAGGTACGGTTTTTCATGAAAATATAAGCTACTAATTCCGTATCAAAAAGTTTACTGTGAATTTCCTCATGAAACATTTCGGAATGAGGAAAGGAACAGATAATGTTGAAACTGAAAGCTTCTATTACAGCAGATACAGGTTGGGGTTACTTGGGTCATGAATCCTAGCGATTGGATGGCAGGAAAATGACTATGTTAAATTGATTGCTTCTATAAAGAAACAACAGTTTTACGGCTAATGAATCATCAACGATAGAGAATGGATTGAAGGTTGAATGTTCGGTGAAACAGCAAGCTTCTAGTCCTGTGTTGACAAGTCTGTGCCAATTTAACTATGAAGTTAAAGGAATGAATGTCAGGTACGGTTTTTCATGAAAATATAAGCTTCTAATGCCGTATCAACAAGTTTACGGCGAATTTCCTCATGAAACATTTCGGAATGAGGAAAGGAACAGATAATGTTGAAACTGAAAGCTTCTATTACAGCAGATACATGTTGGGGTTAATTGGGCCATGAAGCCTGGGGACTGGATGGCAGGAAAATGACTTTGTTAAATTGATTGCTTCTATAAAGAAACAACAGTTTTACGGCGAATGAATCATCAACGATAGAGAATGGATTGAAGGTTGAATGTTCGGTGAAACAGCAAGCTTCTAGTCCTGTGTTGACAAGTCTGTGCCAATTTAACCATGAAGTTCAGGGAATGAATGTCAGGTACGGTTTATCATGAAAATATAAGCTTCTAATGCCGTATCAACAAGTTTACGGCGAATTTCCTCATGAAACATTTCGGAATGAGGAAAGGAACAGATAATGTTGAAACTGAAAGCTTCTATTACAGCAGATACATGTTGGGCTAATTGGGCCATGAAGCCTGGGGACTGGATGGCAGGAAAATGACTTTGTTAAATTGATTGCTTCTATAAAGAAACAACAGTTTTACGGCGAATGAATCATCAACGATAGAGAATGGATTGAAGGTTGAATGTTCGGTGAAACAGCAAGCTTCTAGTCCTGTGTTGACAAGTCTGTGCCAATTTAACCATGAAGTTCAGGGAAGGAATGTCAGGTACGGTTTTTCATGAAAATATAAGCTTCTAATGCCGTATCAACAAGTTTACGGCGAATTTCCTCATGAAACATTTCGGAATGAGGAAAGGAACAGATAATTTTGAAACTGAAAGCTTCTATTACAGCAGATACAGGTTGGGGTTACTTGGGTCATGAATCCTAGGGAATGGATGGCAGGAAAATGATTTTGTTAAATTGATTGCTTCTATAAAGAAACAACAGTTTTAAGGCGAATGAATCATCAACGATAGAGAATGGATTGAATGTTGAATGTTCGGTGAAACAGCAAGCTTCTAGTCCTGTGTTGACAAGTCTGTGCCAATTTAACCATGAAGTTCAGGGAATGAATGTCAGGTACGGTTTTTCATGAAAATATAAGCTTCTAATGCCATATCAACAAGTTTACGGCGAATTTCCTCATGAAACATTTCGGAATGAGGAAAGGAACAGATAATGTTGAAACTGAAAGCTACTATTACAGCAGATACATGTTGGGGTTAATTGGGCCATGAAGCCTGGGGACTGGATGGCAGGAAAATGACTTTGTTAAATTGATTGCTTCTATAAAGAAACAACAGTTTTACGGCGAATGAATCATCAATGATAGAGATTGGATTGAAGGTTGAATGTTCGGTGAAACAGCAAGCTTCTAGTCCTGTGTTGACAAGTCTGTGCCAATTTAACCATGAAGTTCAGGGAATGAATGTCAGGTACGGTTTTTCATGAAAATATAAGCTTCTAATGCCGTATCAACAAGTTTACGGCGAATTTCCTCATGAAACATTTCGGAATGAGGAAAGGAACAGATAATGTTGAAACTGAAAGCTACTATTACAGCAGATACATGTTGGGGTTAATTGGGCCATGAAGCCTGGGGACTGGATGGCAGGAAAATGACTTTGTTAAATTGATTGCTTCTATAAAGAAACAACAGTTTTACGGCGAATGAATCATCAACGATAGAGATTGGATTGAAGGTTGAATGTTCGGTGAAACAGCAAGCTTCTAGTCCTGTGTTGACAAGTCTGTGCCAATTTAACCATGAAGTTCAGGGAAAGAATCTCAGGTACGGTTTTTCATGAAAATATAATCTTCTAATGCCGTATCAACAAGTTTACGGCGAATTTCCTCATGAAACATTTCGGAATGAGGAAAGGAACAGATAATGTTGAAACTGAAAGCTTCTATTACAGCAGATACAGGTTGGGGTTACTTGGGTCATGAATCCTAGGGAATCGATGGCAGGAAAATGATTTTGTTAAATTGATTGCTTCTATAAAGAAACAACAGTTTTACGGCGAATGAATCATAAACGATAGAGAATGGATTGAAGGTTGAATGTTCGGTGAAACAGCAAGCTTCTAGTCCTGTGTTGACAAGTCTGTGCCAATTTAACCATGAAGTTCAGGGAATGCATGTCAGGTACGGTTTTTCATGAAAATATAAGCTTCTAATGCCGTACCAACAAGTTTACGGCGAATTTCCTCATGAAACATTTCGGAATGAGGAAAGGAACAGATAATGTTGAAACTGAAAGCTTCTATTACAGCAGATACATGTTGGGCTAATTGGGCCATGAAGCCTGGGGACTGGATGGCAGGAAAATGACTTTTTTAATTGATTGCTTCTATAAAGAAACAACAGTTTTACGGCGAATGAATAATCAACGATAGAGAATGGATTGAAGGTTGAATGTTCGGTGAAACAGCAAGCTTCTAGTCCTGTGTTGACAAGTCTGTGCCAATTTAACTATGAAGTTCAAGGAATGAATGTCAGGTACGGTTTTTCATGAAAATATAAGCTTCTAATGCCGTATCAACAAGTTTACGGCGAATTTCCTCATGAAACATTTCGGAATGAGGAAAGGAACAGATAATGTTGAAACTGATAGCTTCTATTACAGCAGATACAGGTTGGGGTCACTTGGGTCATGAATCCTAGGGAATGGATGGCAGGAAAATGACTTTGTTAAATTGATTGCTTCTATAAAGAAACAACAGTTTTACGGCGAATGAATCATCAACGATAGAGAATGGATTGAAGGTTGAATGTTCGGTGAAACAGCAAGCTTCTAGTCCTGTGTTGACAAGTCTGTGCGAATTGAAACATGAAATTCAGTGAATGAATGTCAGGTACGGTTTTTCATGAAAATATAAGCTTCTAATGCCGTATCAACAAGTTTACGGCGAATTTCCTCATGAAACATTTCGGAATGAGGAAAGGAACAGATAATGTTGAAACTGAAAGCTACTATTACAGCAGATACATGTTGGGGTTAATTGGGCCATGAAGCCTGGGGACTGGATGGCAGGAAAATGACTTTGTTAAATTGATTGCTTCTATAAAGAAACAACAGTTTTACGGCGAATGAATCATCAACGATAGAGATTGGATTGAAGGTTGAATGTTCGGTGAAACAGCAAGCTTCTAGTCCTGTGTTGACAAGTCTGTGCCAATTTAACCATGAAGTTCAGGGAAAGAATCTCAGGTACGGTTTTTCATGAAAATATAATCTTCTAATGCCGTATCAACAAGTTTACGGCGAATTACCTCATGAAACATTTCGGAATGAGGAAAGGAACAGATAATGTTGAAACTGAAAGCTTCTATTACAGCAGATACAGGTTGGGGTTACTTGGGTCATGAATCCTAGGGAATCGATGGCAGGAAAATGATTTTGTTAAATTGATTGCTTCTATAAAGTAACAACAGTTTTACGGCGAATGAATCATAAACGATAGAGAATGGATTGAAGGTTGAATGTTCGGTGAAACAGCAAGCTTCTAGTCCTGTGTTGACAAGTCTGTGCCAATTTAACCATGAAGTTCAGGGAATGCATGTCAGGTACGGTTTTTCATGAAAATATAAGCTTCTAATGCCGTACCAACAAGTTTACGGCGAATTTCCTCATGAAACATTTCGGAATGAGGAAAGGAACAGATAATGTTGAAACTGAAAGCTTCTATTACAGCAGATACATGTTGGGCTAATTGGGCCATGAAGCCTGGGGACTGGATGGCAGGAAAATGACTTTTTTAATTGATTGCTTCTATAAAGAAACAACAGTTTTACGGCGAATGAATAATCAACGATAGAGAATGGATTGAAGGTTGAATGTTCGGTGAAACAGCAAGCTTCTAGTCCTGTGTTGACAAGTCTGTGCCAATTTAACTATGAAGTTCAAGGAATGAATGTCAGGTACGGTTTTTCATGAAAATATAAGCTTCTAATGCCGTATCAACAAGTTTACGGCGAATTTCCTCATGAAACATTTCGGAATGAGGAAAGGAACAGATAATGTTGAAACTGATAGCTTCTATTACAGCAGATACAGGTTGGGGTCACTTGGGTCATGAATCCTAGGGAATGGATGGCAGGAAAATGACTTTGTTAAATTGATTGCTTCTATAAAGAAACAACAGTTTTACGGCGAATGAATCATCAACGATAGAGAATGGATTGAAGGTTGAATGTTCGGTGAAACAGCAAGCTTCTAGTCCTGTGTTGACAAGTCTGTGCGAATTGAAACATGAAATTCAGTGAATGAATGTCAGGTACGGTTTTTCATGAAAATATAAGCTTCTAATGCCGTATCAAAAAGTTCACGGTGAATTTCCTCATGAAACATTTCGGAATGAGGAAAGGAACAGATAATGTTGAAACTGAAAGCTTCTGTTACAGCAGATACAGGTTGGGGTTAATTGGGTCTTGAATCCTAGGGACTGGATGGCAGGAAAATGACATTGTTAAAATGATTGCTTCTATAAAGAAACAACAGATTTACGGCGAATGAATCATCAACGATAGAGAATGGATTGAAGGTTGAATGTTCGGTGAAACAGCAAGCTTCTAGTCCTGTGTTGACAAGTCTGTGCCAATTTAACCATGAAGTTCAGGGAATGAATGTCAGGTACGGTTTTTCATGAAAATATAAGCTTCTAATGCCGTATCAACAAGTTTACGGCGAATTTCCTCATGAAACATTTCGGAATGAGGAAAGGAACAGATAATGTTGAAACTGATAGCTTCTATTACAGCAGATACAGGTTGGGGTCACTTGGGTCATGAATCCTAGGGAATGGATGGCAGGAAAATGACTTTGTTAAATTGATTGCTTCTATAAAGAAACAACAGTTTTACGGCGAATGAATCATCAACGATAGAGAATGGATTGAAGGTTGAATGTTCGGTGAAACAGCAAGCTTCTAGTCCTGTGTTGACAAGTCTGTGCGAATTGAAACATGAAATTCAGTGAATGAATGTCAGGTACGGTTTTTCATGAAAATATAAGCTTCTAATGCCGTATCAAAAAGTTCACGGTGAATTTCCTCATGAAACATTTCGGAATGAGGAAAGGAACAGATAATGTTGAAACTGAAAGCTTCTGTTACAGCAGATACAGGTTGGGGTTAATTGGGTCTTGAATCCTAGGGACTGGATGGCAGGAAAATGACATTGTTAAAATGATTGCTTCTATAAAGAAACAACAGATTTACGGCGAATGAATCATCAACGATAGAGAATGGATTGAAGGTTGAATGTTCGGTGAAACAGCAAGCTTCTAGTCCTGTGTTGACAAGTCTGTGCCAATTTAACCATGAAGTTCAGGGAAGGAATGTCAGGTACGTTTTTTCATGAAAATATAAGGTTCTAATGCCGTATCAACAAGTTTACGGCGAATTTCCTCATGAAACATTTCGGAATGAGGAAAGGAACAGATAATGTTGAAACTGAAAGCTACTATTACAGCAGATACATGTTGGGGTTAATTGGGTCATGAAGCCTGGGGACTGGATGGCAGGAAAATAACTTTGTTAAATTGATTGCTTCTATAAAGAAACAACAGTTTTACGGCGAATGAATCATCAACGATAGAGAATGGATTGAAGGTTGAATGTTCGGTGAAACAGCAAGCTTCTAGTCCTGTGCCGACAAATCTGTGCCAATGTAACCATGAAGTTCAGGGAAGGAATGTCAGGTACGGTTTTTCATGAAAATATAAGCTTCTAATGCCGTATCAACAAGTTTACGGCGAATTTCCTCATGAAACATTTCGGAATGAGGAAAGGAACAGATAATGTTGAAACTGAAAGCTTCTATTACAGCAGATACATGTTGGGGTTAATTGGGCCATGAAGCCTGGGGACTGGATGTCAGGAAAATGATTTTGTTAAATTGATTGCTTCTATAAAGAAACAACAGTTTTACGGCGAATGAATCATCAACGATAGAGAATGGATTGAAGGTTGAATGTTCGGTGAAACAGCAAACTTCTAGTCCTGTGTTGACAAGTCTGTGCCAATTTAACCATGAAGTTCAGGGAATGATTGTCAGGTACGGTTTTTCATGAAAATATAAGCTTCTAATGCCGTACCAACAAGTTTACGGCGAATTTCCTCATGAAACATTTCGGAATGAGGAAAGGAACAGATAATGTTGAAACTGAAAGCTTCTATTACAGCAGATACATGTTGGGGTTAATTGGGTCATGAATCCTAGGGACTGGATGGCAGGAAAATGACTTTGTTAAATTGATTGCTTCTATAAAGAAACAACAGTTTTACGGCGAATGAATCATCAACGATAGAGAATGGATTGAAGGTTGAATGTTCGGTGAAACAGCAAGCTTCTAGTCCTGTGTTGACAAGTCTGTGCCAATTTAACCATGAAGTTAGGGGAATGAATGTCAGGTGCGGTTTTTCATGAAAATATAAGCTTCTAATGCCGTATCAACAAGTTTACGGCGAATTTCCTCATGAAACATTTCGGAATGAGGAAAGGAACAGATAATGTTGAAACTGAAAGCTTCTGTTACAGCAGATACAGGTTGGGGTTAATTGGGTCTTGAATCCTAGGGACTGCATGGCAGGAAAATGACATTGTTAAAATGATTGCTTCTATAAAGAAACAACAGATTTACGGCGAATGAATCGTCAACGATAGAGAATGGATTGAAGGTTGAATGTTCGGTGAAACAGCAAGCTTCTAGTCCTGTGTTGACAAGTCTGTGCCAATTTAACCATGAAGTTCAGGGAATGAATGTCAGGTACGGTTTTTCATGAAAATATAAGCTTCTAATGCCGTATCAACAAGTTTACGGCGAATTTCCTCATGAAACATTTCGGAATGAGGAAAGGAACAGATAATGTTGAAACTGAAAGCTTCTATTACAGCAGATACATGTTGGGCTAATTGGGCCATGAAGCCTGGGGACTGGATGGCAGGAAAATGACTTTGTTAAATTGATTGCTTCTATAAAGAAACAACAGTTTTACGGCGAATGAATCATCAACGATAGAGAATGGATTGAAGGTTGAATGTTCGGTGAAACAGCAAGCTTCTAGTCCTGTGTTGACAAGTCTGTGCCAATTTAACCATGAAGTTCAGGGAATGAATGTCAGGTACGGTTTTTCATGAAAATATAAGCTTCTAATGCCGTATCAACAAGTTTACGGCGAATTTCCTCATGAAACATTTCGGAATGAGGAAAGGAACAGATAATGTTGAAACTGAAAGCTACTATTACAGCAGATACATGTTGGGGTTAATTGGGTCATGAAGCCTGGGGACTGGATGGCAGGAAAATAACTTTGTTAAATTGATTGCTTCTATAAAAAAACAACAGTTTTACGGCGAATGAATCATCAACGATAGAGAATGTATTGAAGGTTGAATGTTCGGTGAAACAGCAAGCTTCTAGTCCTGTGCCGACAAATCTGTGCCAATGTAACCATGAAGTTCAGGGAGGAATGTCAGGTACGGTTTTTCATGAAAATATAAGCTTCTAATGCCGTATCAACAAGTTTACGGCGAATTTCCTCATGAAACAATTCGGAATGAGGAAAGGAACAGATAATGTTGAAACTGAAAGCTTCTATTACAGCAGATACATGTTGGGGTTAATTGGGCCATGAAGCCTGGGGACTGGATGTCAGGAAAATGATTTTGTTAAATTGATTGCTTCTATAAAGAAACAACAGTTTTACGGCGAATGAATCATCAACGATAGAGAATGGATTGAAGGTTGAATGTTCGGTGAAACAGCAAGCTTCTAGTCCTGTGTTGACAAGTCTGTGCCAATTTGACCATGAAGTTCAGGGAATGAATGTCAGGTAGGGTTTTTCATGAAAATATAAGCTTCTAATGCCGTATCAACAAGTTTACGGCGAATTTCCTCATGAAACATTTCGGAATGAGGAAAGGAACAGATAATGTTGAAACTGAAAGCTTCTATTACAGCAGATACAGGTTGCGGTTAATTGGGTCATGAAGCCTGGGGACTGGATGGCAGGAAAATGACTTTGTTAAATTGATTGCTTCTATAAAGAAACAACAGTTTTACGGCGAATGAATCATCAACGATAGAGAATGGATTGAAGGATGAATGTTCGGTGAAACAGCAAGCTTCTTGTCCCGGGCCGACAAGTCTGTGCCAATTTAACCATGAAGTTCAGGGAATGAATGTCAGGTACGGTTTTCCATGAAAATATAAGCTTCTAATGCCGTATCAACAAGTTTACGGCGAATTTCCTCATGAAACATTTCGGAATGAGGAAAGGAACAGATAATGTTGAAACTGAAAGCTTCTATTACAGCAGATACAGGTTGCGGTTAATTGGGCCATGAAGCCTGGGGACTGGATGGCAGGAAAATGGCTTTGTTAAATTGATTGCTTCTATAAAGAAACAACAGTTTTACGGCGAATGAATCATCAACGATAGAGAATGGATTGAAGGTTGAATGTTCGGTGAAACAGCAAGCTTCTTGTCCCGGGCCGACAAGTCTGTGCCAATTTAACCATGAAGTTCAGGGAATGAATGTCAGGTACGGTTTTTCATGAAAATATAAGCTTCTAATGCCGTATCAACAAGTTTACGGCGAATTTCCTCATTAAACATTTCGGAATGAGGAAAGGAACAGATAATGTTGAAACTGAAAGCTTCTATTACAGCAGATACATGTTGGGGTTAATTGGGTCATGAATCCTAGGGAATGGATGGCAGGAAAATGACTTTGTTAAATTGATTGCTTCTATAAAGAACCAACAGTTTTACGGCGAATGAATCATCAACGATAGAGAATGGATTGAAGGTTGAATGTTCGGTGAAACAGCAAGCTTCTTGTCCCGGGCCGACAAGTCTGAGCCAATTTAACCATGAAGTTCAGGGAATGAATGTCAGGTACGGTTTTTCATGAAAATATAAGCTTCTAATGCCGTATCAACAAGTTTACGGCGAATTTCCTCATGAAACATTTCAGAATGATGAAAGGAACAGATAATGTTGAAACTGAAAGCTTCTACTACAGCAGATACAGGGTGGGGTTAATTGGGTCATGAATACTAGGGACTGGATGGCATGAAAATGACATTGTTAAATTGATTGCTTCTATAAAGATACAACAGTTTTACGGCGAATGAATCATCAACGATAGAGAATGGATTGAAGGTTGAATGTTCGGTGAAACAGCAAGCTTCTTGTCCCGGGTCGACAAGTCTGAGCCAATTTAACAATGAAGTTCTGGGAATGAATGTCAGGTACGGTTTTTCATGAAAATATAAGCTTCTAATGCCGTATCAACAAGTTTACGGCGAATTTCCTCATGAAACTTTTCGGAATGAGGAAAGGAACAGATAATGTTGAAACTGAAAGCTTCTATTACAGCAGATACAGGTTGGGGTTAATTGGGCCATGAAGCCTGGGGACTGGATGGCAGGAAAATGACTTTGTTAAATTGATTGCTTCTATAAAGAAACAACAGTTTTACGGCGAATGAATCATCAACGATAGAGAATGGATTGAAGGTTGAATGTTCGGTGAAACAGCAAGCTTCTAGTCCTGTGTTGACAAGTCTGTGCCAATTTAACCATGAAGTTCAGGGAATGAATGTCAGGTACGGTTTTTCATGAAAATATAAGCTTCTAATGCCGTATCAACAAGTTTACGGCGAATTTCCTCATGAAACATTTCGGAATGAGGAAAGGAACAGATAATGTTGAAACTGAAATCTTCTATTACAGCAGATACATGTTGGGGTTAATTGGGTCATGAATCCTAGGGAATGGATGGCAGGAAAATGACTTTGTTAAATTGATTGCTTCTATAAAGAACCAACAGTTTTACGGCGAATGAATCATCAACGATAGAGAATGGATTGAAGGTTGAATGTTCGGTGAAACAGCAAGCTTCTTGACCCGGGCCGACAAGTCTGAGCCAATTTAACCATGAAGTTCAGGGAATGAATGTCAGGTACGGTTTTTCATGAAAATATAAGCTTCTAATGCCGTATCAACAAGTTTACGGCGAATTTCCTCATGAAACATTTCAGAATGATGAAAGGAACAGATAATGTTGAAATTGAAAGCTTCTATTACAGCAGATACAGGTTGGGGTTAATTGGGCCATGAAGCCTGGGGACTGGATGGCAGGAAAATGACTTTGTTAAATTGATTGCTTCTATAAAGAAACAACAGTTTTACGGCGAATGAATCATCAACGATAGAGAATGGATTGAAGGTTGAATGTTCGGTGAAACAGCAAGCTTCTAGTCCTGTGTTGACAAGTCTGTGCGAATTGAAACATGAAATTCAGTGAATGAATGTCAGGTACGGTTTTTCATGAAAATATAAGCTTCTAATGCCGTATCAAAAAGTTCACGGTGAATTTCCTCATGAAACATTTCGGAATGAGGAAAGGAACAGATAATGTTGAAACTGAAAGCTTCTGTTACAGCAGATACAGGTTGGGGTTAATTGGGTCTTGAATCCTAGCGACTGGATGGCAGGAAAATGACATTGTTAAAATGATTGCTTCTATAAAGAAACAACAGATTTACGGCGAATGAATCATCAACGATAGAGAATGGATTGAAGGTTGAATGTTCGGTGAAACAGCAAGCTTCTAGTCCTGTGTTGACAAGTCTGTGCCAATTTAACCATGAAGTTCAGGGAATGAATGTCAGGTACGGTTTTTCATGAAAATATAAGCTTCTAATGCCGTATCAACAAGTTTACGGCGAATTTCCTCATGAAACATTTCGGAATGAGGAAAGGAACAGATAATGTTGAAACTGATAGCTTCTATTACAGCAGATACAGGTTGGGGTCACTTGGGTCATGAATCCTAGGGAATGGATGGCAGGAAAATGACTTTGTTAAATTGATTGCTTCTATAAAGAAACAACAGTTTTACGGCGAATGAATCATCAACGATAGAGAATGGAT
Source organism: Acanthosepion lycidas (assembly GCA_963932145.1). Classification (NCBI taxonomy): domain Eukaryota; kingdom Metazoa; phylum Mollusca; class Cephalopoda; order Sepiida; family Sepiidae; genus Acanthosepion; species Acanthosepion lycidas. The sequence goes on along the minus strand of OZ010599.1, from coordinate 90,100,330 downwards.
TGAAGGTTGAATGTTCGGTGAAACAGCAAGCTTCTAGTCCTGTGTTGACAAGTCTGTGCGAATTGAAACATGAAATTCAGTGAATGAATGTCAGGTACGGTTTTTCATGAAAATATAAGCTTCTAATGCCGTATCAAAAAGTTCACGGTGAATTTCCTCATGAAACATTTCGGAATGAGGAAAGGAACAGATAATGTTGAAACTGAAAGCTTCTGTTACAGCAGATACAGGTTGGGGTTAATTGGGTCTTGAATCCTAGGGACTGGATGGCAGGAAAATGACATTGTTAAAATGATTGCTTCTATAAAGAAACAACAGATTTACGGCGAATGAATCATCAACGATAGAGAATGGATTGAAGGTTGAATGTTCGGTGAAACAGCAAGCTTCTAGTCCTGTGTTGACAAGTCTGTGCCAATTTAACCATGAAGTTCAGGGAAGGAATGTCAGGTACGTTTTTTCATGAAAATATAAGGTTCTAATGCCGTATCAACAAGTTTACGGCGAATTTCCTCATGAAACATTTCGGAATGAGGAAAGGAACAGATAATGTTGAAACTGAAAGCTACTATTACAGCAGATACATGTTGGGGTTAATTGGGTCATGAAGCCTGGGGACTGGATGGCAGGAAAATAACTTTGTTAAATTGATTGCTTCTATAAAGAAACAACAGTTTTACGGCGAATGAATCATCAACGATAGAGAATGGATTGAAGGTTGAATGTTCGGTGAAACAGCAAGCTTCTAGTCCTGTGCCGACAAATCTGTGCCAATGTAACCATGAAGTTCAGGGAAGGAATGTCAGGTACGGTTTTTCATGAAAATATAAGCTTCTAATGCCGTATCAACAAGTTTACGGCGAATTTCCTCATGAAACATTTCGGAATGAGGAAAGGAACAGATAATGTTGAAACTGAAAGCTTCTATTACAGCAGATACATGTTGGGGTTAATTGGGCCATGAAGCCTGGGGACTGGATGTCAGGAAAATGATTTTGTTAAATTGATTGCTTCTATAAAGAAACAACAGTTTTACGGCGAATGAATCATCAACGATAGAGAATGGATTGAAGGTTGAATGTTCGGTGAAACAGCAAACTTCTAGTCCTGTGTTGACAAGTCTGTGCCAATTTAACCATGAAGTTCAGGGAATGATTGTCAGGTACGGTTTTTCATGAAAATATAAGCTTCTAATGCCGTACCAACAAGTTTACGGCGAATTTCCTCATGAAACATTTCGGAATGAGGAAAGGAACAGATAATGTTGAAACTGAAAGCTTCTATTACAGCAGATACATGTTGGGGTTAATTGGGTCATGAATCCTAGGGACTGGATGGCAGGAAAATGACTTTGTTAAATTGATTGCTTCTATAAAGAAACAACAGTTTTACGGCGAATGAATCATCAACGATAGAGAATGGATTGAAGGTTGAATGTTCGGTGAAACAGCAAGCTTCTAGTCCTGTGTTGACAAGTCTGTGCCAATTTAACCATGAAGTTAGGGGAATGAATGTCAGGTGCGGTTTTTCATGAAAATATAAGCTTCTAATGCCGTATCAACAAGTTTACGGCGAATTTCCTCATGAAACATTTCGGAATGAGGAAAGGAACAGATAATGTTGAAACTGAAAGCTTCTGTTACAGCAGATACAGGTTGGGGTTAATTGGGTCTTGAATCCTAGGGACTGGATGGCAGGAAAATGACATTGTTAAAATGATTGCTTCTATAAAGAAACAACAGATTTACGGCGAATGAATCGTCAACGATAGAGAATGGATTGAAGGTTGAATGTTCGGTGAAACAGCAAGCTTCTAGTCCTGTGTTGACAAGTCTGTGCCAATTTAACCATGAAGTTCAGGGAATGAATGTCAGGTACGGTTTTTCATGAAAATATAAGCTTCTAATGCCGTATCAACAAGTTTACGGCGAATTTCCTCATGAAACATTTCGGAATGAGGAAAGGAACAGATAATGTTGAAACTGAAAGATTCTATTACAGCAGATACATGTTGGGGTTAATTGGGCCATGAAGCCTGGGGCTGGATGGCAAGAAAATGACTTTGTTAAATTGATTGCTTCTATAAAGAAACAACAGTTTTACGGCGAATGAATCATCAACGATAGAGAATGGATTGAAGGTTGAATGTTCGGTGAAACAGCAAGCTTCTAGTCCTGTGTTGACAAGTCTGTGCCAATTTAACCATGAAGTTCAGGGAATGAATGTCAGGTACGGTTTTTCATGAAAATATAAGCTTCTAATGCCGTATCAACAAGTTTACGGCGAATTTCCTCATGAAACATTTCGGAATGAGGAAAGGAACAGATAATGTTGAAACTGAAAGCTTCTATTACAGCAGATACATGTTGGGCTAATTGGGCCATGAAGCCTGGGGACTGGATGGCAGGAAAATGACTTTGTTAAATTGATTGCTTCTATAAAGAAACAACAGTTTTACGGCGAATGAATCATCAACGATAGAGAATGGATTGAAGGTTGAATGTTCGGTGAAACAGCAAGCTTCTAGTCCTGTGTTGACAAGTCTGTGCCAATTTAACCATGAAGTTCAGGGAATGAATGTCAGGTACGGTTTTTCATGAAAATATAAGCTTCTAATGCCGTATCAACAAGTTTACGGCGAATTTCCTCATGAAACATTTCGGAATGAGGAAAGGAACAGATAATGTTGAAACTGAAAGCTACTATTACAGCAGATACATGTTGGGGTTAATTGGGTCATGAAGCCTGGGGACTGGATGGCAGGAAAATAACTTTGTTAAATTGATTGCTTCTATAAAAAAACAACAGTTTTACGGCGAATGAATCATCAACGATAGAGAATGGATTGAAGGTTGAATGTTCGGTGAAACAGCAAGCTTCTAGTCCTGTGCCGACAAATCTGTGCCAATGTAACCATGAAGTTCAGGGAAGGAATGTCAGGTACGGTTTTTCATGAAAATATAAGCTTCTAATGCCGTATCAACAAGTTTACGGCGAATTTCCTCATGAAACAATTCGGAATGAGGAAAGGAACAGATAATGTTGAAACTGAAAGCTTCTATTACAGCAGATACATGTTGGGGTTAATTGGGCCATGAAGCCTGGGGACTGGATGTCAGGAAAATGATTTTGTTAAATTGATTGCTTCTATAAAGAAACAACAGTTTTACGGCGAATGAATCATCAACGATAGAGAATGGATTGAAGGTTGAATGTTCGGTGAAACAGCAAGCTTCTAGTCCTGTGTTGACAAGTCTGTGCCAATTTAACCATGAAGTTCAGGGAATGAATGTCAGGTACGGTTTTTCATGAAAATATAAGCTTCTAATGCCGTATCAACAAGTTTACGGCGAATTTCCTCATGAAACATTTCGGAATGAGGAAAGGAACAGATAATGTTGAAACTGAAAGCTTCTATTACAGCAGATACATGTTGGGCTAATTGGGCCATGAAGCCTGGGGACTGGATGGCAGGAAAATGACTTTGTTAAATTGATTGCTTCTATAAAGAAACAACAGTTTTACGGCGAATGAATCATCAACGATAGAGAATGGATTGAAGGTTGAATGTTCGGTGAAACAGCAAGCTTCTAGTCCTGTGTTGACAAGTCTGTGCCAATTTAACCATGAAGTTCAGGGAATGAATGTCAGGTACGGTTTTTCATGAAAATATAAGCTTCTAATGCCGTATCAACAAGTTTACGGCGAATTTCCTCATGAAACATTTCGGAATGAGGAAAGGAACAGATAATGTTGAAACTGAAAGCTACTATTACAGCAGATACATGTTGGGGTTAATTGGGTCATGAAGCCTGGGGACTGGATGGCAGGAAAATAACTTTGTTAAATTGATTGCTTCTATAAAAAAACAACAGTTTTACGGCGAATGAATCATCAACGATAGAGAATGGATTGAAGGTTGAATGTTCGGTGAAACAGCAAGCTTCTAGTCCTGTGCCGACAAATCTGTGCCAATGTAACCATGAAGTTCAGGGAAGGAATGTCAGGTACGGTTTTTCATGAAAATATAAGCTTCTAATGCCGTATCAACAAGTTTACGGCGAATTTCCTCATGAAACAATTCGGAATGAGGAAAGGAACAGATAATGTTGAAACTGAAAGCTTCTATTACAGCAGATACATGTTGGGGTTAATTGGGCCATGAAGCCTGGGGACTGGATGTCAGGAAAATGATTTTGTTAAATTGATTGCTTCTATAAAGAAACAACAGTTTTACGGCGAATGAATCATCAACGATAGAGAATGGATTGAAGGTTGAATGTTCGGTGAAACAGCAAGCTTCTAGTCCTGTGTTGACAAGTCTGTGCCAATTTGACCATGAAGTTCAGGGAATGAATGTCAGGTAGGGTTTTTCATGAAAATATAAGCTTCTAATGCCGTATCAACAAGTTTACGGCGAATTTCCTCATGAAACATTTCGGAATGAGGAAAGGAACAGATAATGTTGAAACTGAAAGCTTCTATTACAGCAGATACAGGTAGCGGTTAATTGGATCATGAAGCCTGGGGACTGGATGGCAGGAAAATGACTTTGTTAAATTGATTGCTTCTATAAAGAAACAACAGTTTTACGGCGAATGAATCATCAACGATAGAGAATGGATTGAAGGATGAATGTTCGGTGAAACAGCAAGCTTCTTGTCCCGGGCCGACAAGTCTGTGCCAATTTAACCATGAAGTTCAGGGAATGAATGTCAGGTACGGTTTTCCATGAAAATATAAGCTTCTAATGCCGTATCAACAAGTTTACGGCGAATTTCCTCATGAAACATTTCGGAATGAGGAAAGGAACAGATAATGTTGAAACTGAAAGCTTCTATTACAGCAGATACAGGTTGCGGTTAATTGGGCCATGAAGCCTGGGGACTGGATGGCAGGAAAATGGCTTTGTTAAATTGATTGCTTCTATAAAGAAACAACAGTTTTACGGCGAATGAATCATCAACGATAGAGAATGGATTGAAGGTTGAATGTTCGGTGAAACAGCAAGCTTCTTGTCCCGGGCCGACAAGTCTGTGCCAATTTAACCATGAAGTTCAGGGAATGAATGTCAGGTACGGTTTTTCATGAAAATATAAGCTTCTAATGCCGTATCAACAAGTTTACGGCGAATTTCCTCATTAAACATTTCGGAATGAGGAAAGGAACAGATAATGTTGAAACTGAAAGCTTCTATTACAGCAGATACATGTTGGGGTTAATTGGGTCATGAATCCTAGGGAATGGATGGCAGGAAAATGACTTTGTTAAATTGATTGCTTCTATAAAGAACCAACAGTTTTACGGCGAATGAATCATCAACGATAGAGAATGGATTGAAGGTTGAATGTTCGGTGAAACAGCAAGCTTCTTGTCCCGGGCCGACAAGTCTGAGCCAATTTAACCATGAAGTTCAGGGAATGAATGTCAGGTACGGTTTTTCATGAAAATATAAGCTTCTAATGCCGTATCAACAAGTTTACGGCGAATTTCCTCATGAAACATTTCAGAATGATGAAAGGAACAGATAATGTTGAAACTGAAAGCTTCTACTACAGCAGATACAGGGTGGGGTTAATTGGGTCATGAATACTAGGGACTGGATGGCATGAAAATGACATTGTTAAATTGATTGCTTCTATAAAGATACAACAGTTTTACGGCGAATGAATCATCAACGATAGAGAATGGATTGAAGGTTGAATGTTCGGTGAAACAGCAAGCTTCTTGTCCCGGGTCGACAAGTCTGAGCCAATTTAACAATGAAGTTCTGGGAATGAATGTCAGGTACGGTTTTTCATGAAAATATAAGCTTCTAATGCCGTATCAACAAGTTTACGGCGAATTTCCTCATGAAACTTTTCGGAATGAGGAAAGGAACAGATAATGTTGAAACTGAAAGCTTCTATTACAGCAGATACAGGTTGGGGTTAATTGGGCCATGAAGCCTGGGGACTGGATGGCAGGAAAATGACTTTGTTAAATTGATTGCTTCTATAAAGAAACAACAGTTTTACGGCGAATGAATCATCAACGATAGAGAATGGATTGAAGGTTGAATGTTCGGTGAAACAGCAAGCTTCTAGTCCTGTGTTGACAAGTCTGTGCCAATTTAACCATGAAGTTCAGGGAATGAATGTCAGGTACGGTTTTTCATGAAAATATAAGCTTCTAATGCCGTATCAACAAGTTTACGGCGAATTTCCTCATGAAACATTTCGGAATGAGGAAAGGAACAGATAATGTTGAAACTGAAATCTTCTATTACAGCAGATACATGTTGGGGTTAATTGGGTCATGAATCCTAGGGAATGGATGGCAGGAAAATGACTTTGTTAAATTGATTGCTTCTATAAAGAACCAACAGTTTTACGGCGAATGAATCATCAACGATAGAGAATGGATTGAAGGTTGAATGTTCGGTGAAACAGCAAGCTTCTTGACCCGGGCCGACAAGTCTGAGCCAATTTAACCATGAAGTTCAGGGAATGAATGTCAGGTACGGTTTTTCATGAAAATATAAGCTTCTAATGCCGTATCAACAAGTTTACGGCGAATTTCCTCATGAAACATTTCAGAATGATGAAAGGAACAGATAATGTTGAAACTGAAAGCTTCTACTACAGCAGATACAGGGTGGGGTTAATTGGGTCATGAATACTAGGGACTGGATGGCATGAAAATGACATTGTTAAATTGATTGCTTCTATAAAGATACAACAGTTTTACGGCGAATGAATCATCAACGATAGAGAATGGATTGAAGGTTGAATGTTCGGTGAAACAGCAAGCTTCTTGTCCCGGGTCGACAAGTCTGAGCCAATTTAACAATGAAGTTCTGGGAATGAATGTCAGGTACGGTTTTTCATGAAAATATAAGCTTCTAATGCCGTATCAACAAGTTTACGGCGAATTTCCTCATGAAACTTTTCGGAATGAGGAAAGGAACAGATAATGTTGAAACTGAAAGCTTCTATTACAGCAGATACAGGTTGGGGTTAATTGGGCCATGAAGCCTGGGGACTGGATGGCAGGAAAATGACTTTGTTAAATTGATTGCTTCTATAAAGAAACAACAGTTTTACGGCGAATGAATCATCAACGATAGAGAATGGATTGAAGGTTGAATGTTCGGTGAAACAGCAAGCTTCTAGTCCTGTGTTGACAAGTCTGTGCCAATTTAACCATGAATTTCAGGGAATGAATGTCAGGTACGGTTTTTCATGAAAATATAAGCTTCTAATACCGTATCAACAAGTTTACGGCGAATTTCCTCATGAAACATTTCGGAATGAGGAAAGGAACAGATAATGTTGAAACTGAAAGCTTCTATTACAGCAGATACATGTTGGGGTTAATTGGGCCATGAAGCCTGGGGACTGGATGGCAGGAAAATGACTTTGTTAAATTGATTGCTTCTATAAAGAAACAACAGTTTTACGGCGAATGAATCATCAACGATAGAGGATGGATTGAAGGTTGAATGTTCGGTGAAACAGCAAGCTTCTTGTCCCGGGCCGACAAGTCTGAGCCAATTTAACCATGAAGTTCAGGGAATGAATGTCAGGTACGTTTTTTCATTAAAATATAAGCTTCTAATGCCGTATCAACAAGTTTACGGCGAATTTCCTCATGAAACATTTCGGAATGAGGAAAGGAACAGATAATGTTGAAACTGAAAGCTTCTATTACAGCAGATACATGTTGGGGTTAATTGGGTCATGAAACCTGGGCAATGGATGGCAGGAAAATGACTTTGTTAAATTGATTGCTTCTATAAAGAAACAACAGTTTTACTGCGAATGAATCATCAACGATAGAGAATGGATTGAAGGTTGAATGTTCGGTGAAACAGCAAGCTTCTTGTCCCGGTCCGACAAGTCTGAGCCAATTTAACCATGAAGTTAAGGGAATGAATGTCAGGTACGGTTTTTCATGAAAATATAAGCTTCTAATGCCGTATCAACAAGTTTACGGCGAATTTCCTCATGAAACATTACGGAATGAGGAAAGGAACAGATAATGTTGAAACTGAAAGCTTCTATTACAGCAGATACAGGTTGGGGTTACTTGGGTCATGAATCCTAGGGACTGGATGGCAGGAAAATGACATTGTTAAATTGATTGCTTCTATAAAGAAACAACAGTTATACGGCGAATGAATCATCAACGATAGAGAATGGATTGAAGTTTGAATGTTCGGTGAAACAGCAAGCTTCTTGTCCCGGGCCGACAAGTCTGAGCCAATTTAACCATGAAGTTCAGGGAATGAATGTCAGGTACGGTTTTTCATGAAAATATAAGCTTCTAATGCCGTATCAACAAGTTTACGGCGAATTTCCTCATGAAACATTTCGGAATGAGGAAAGGAACAGATAATGTTGAAACTGAAATCTTCTATTACAGCAGATACATGTTGAGGTTAATTGGGCCATGAAGCCTAGGAAATGGATGGCAGGAAAATGACTTTGTTAAATTGATTGCTTCTATAAAGAACCAACAGTTTTACGGTGAATGAATCATCAACGATAGAGAATGGATTGAAGGTTGAATGTTCGGTGAAACAGCAAGCTTCTTGTCCCGGGCCGACAAGTCTGAGCCAATTTGACCATGAAGTTCAGGGAATGAATGTCAGGTACGGTTTTTCATGAAAATATAAGCTTCTAATGCCGTATCAACAAGTTTACGGCGAATTTCCTCATGAAACATTTCAGAATGAGGAAAGGAACAGATAATGTTGAAACTGAAAGCTTCTATTACAGCAGATACAGGGTGGGGTTAATTGGGTCATGAATACTAGGGAATGGATGGCAGGAAAATGACTTTGTTAAATTGATTGCTTCTATAAAGAACCAACAGTTTTACGGCGAATGAATCATCAACGATAGAGAATGGATTGAAGGTTGAATGTTCGGTGAAACAGCAAGCTTCTTGTCCCGGGCCGACAAGTCTGAGCCAATTTAACCATGAAGTTCAGGGAATGAATGTCAGGTACGGTTTTTCATGAAAATATAAGCTTCTAATGCCGTATCAACAAGTTTACGGCGAATTTCCTCATGAAACATTTCGGAATGAGGAAAGGAACAGATAATGTTGAAACTGAAAGCTTCTATTACAGCAGATACATGTTGGGGTTAATTGGGTCATGAATCCTAGGCAATGGATGGCAGGAAAATGACTTTGTTAGATTGATTGCTTCTATAAAGAAACAACAGTTTTACGGCGAATGAATCATCAACGATAGAGAATGGATTGAAGGTTGAATGTTCGGTGAAACAGCAAGCTTCTTGTCCCGGTCCGACAAGTCTGAGCCAATTTAACCATGAAGTTCAGGGAATGAATGTCAGGTACGGTTTTTCATGAAAATATAAGCTTCTAATGCCGTATCAACAAGTTTACGGCGAATTTCCTCATGAAACATTACGGAATGAGGAAAGGAACAGATAATGTTGAAACTGAAAGCTTCTATTACAGCAGATACATGTTGGGGTTAATTGGGTCATGAATCCTAGGGAATGGATGGCAGGAAAATGACTTTGTTAAATTGATTGCTTCTATAAAGAAACAACAGTTTTACGGCGAATGAATCATCAACGATAGAGAATGGATTGAAGGTTGAATGTTCGGTGAAACAGCAAGCTTCTTGTCCCGGGCCGACAAGTCTGAGCCAATTTAACCATGAAGTTCAGGGAATGAATGTCAGGTACGGTTTTTCATGAAAATATAATCTTCTAATGCCGTATCAACAAGTTTACGGCGAATTTCCTCATGAAACATTTCAGAATGAGGAAAGGAACAGATAATGTTGAAACTGAAAGCTTCTATTACAGCAGATACAGGTTGGGGTTAATTGGGCCATGAAGCCTGGGGACTGGATGGCAGGAAAATGACTTTGTTAAATTGATTGCTTCTATAAAGAAACAACAGTTTTACGGCGAATAAATCATCAACGATAGAGAATGGATTGAAGGTTGAATGTTCGGTGAAACAGCAAGCTTCTTGTCCCGGGCCGACAAGTCTGAGCCAATTTAACCATGAAGTTCAGGGAATGAATGTCAGGTACGGTTTTTCATGAAAATATAAGCTTCTAATGCCGTATCAACAAGTTTACGGCGAATTTCCTCATGAAACATTTCGGAATGAGGAAAGGAACAGATAATGTTGAAACTGAAAGCTTCTGTTACAGCAGATACAGGTTGGGGTTAATTGGGTCATGAATCCTAGGGACTGGATGGCAGGAAAATGACATTGTTAAAATGATTGCTTCTATAAAGAAACAACAGTTTTACGGCGAATGAATCATCAACGATAGAGAATGGATTGAAGGTTGAATGTTCGGTGAAACAGCAAGCTTCTAGTCCTGTGTTGACAAGTCTGTGCCAATTTACCCATGAATTTTAGGGAATGAATATCAGGTAAGGTTCTTCATGAAAATATAAGCTTCTAATGCCGTATAAACTAGTTTACGGCGAATTTCCTCATGAAACATTTCGGAATGAGGAAAGGAAGAGATAATGTTGAAACTGAAAGCTTCTATTACAGCAGATACATGTTGGGCTAATTGGGCCATGAAGCCTGGGGACTGGATGGCAGGAAAATGACTTTGTTAAATTGATTGCTTCTATAAAGAAACAACAGTTTTACGGCGAATGAATCATCAACGATAGAGAATGGATTGAAGGTTGAATGTTCGGTGAAACAGCAAGCTTCTAGTCCTGTGTTGACAAGTCTGTGCCAATTTAACCATGAAGTTCAGGGAAGGAATGTCAGGTACGGTTTTTCATGAAAATATAAGGTTCTAATGCCGTATCAACAAGTTTACGGCGAATTTCCTCATGAAACATTTCGGAATGAGGAAAGGAACAGATAATGTTCAAACTGATAGCTTCTATTACAGCAGATACAGGTTGGGGTCACTTGGGTCATGAATACTAGGGAATTGATGGCAGGAAAATGACTTTGTTAAATTGATTACTTCTATAAAGAAACAACAGTTTTACGGCGAATGAATCATCAACGATAGAGAATGGATTGAAGGTTGAATGTTCGGTGAAACAGCAAGCTTCTAGTCCTGTGTTGACAAGTCTGTGCCAATTTAACCATGAAGTTCAGGGAAGGAATATCAGGTACGGTTTTTCATGAAAATATAAGCTTCTAAAGCCGTATCAACAAGTTTACGGCGAATTTCCTCATGAAACATTTCGGAATGAGGAAAGGAACAGATAATGTTGAAACTGATAGCTTCTATTACAGCAGATACAGGTTGGGGTCACTTGGGTCATGAATCCTAGGGAATGGATGGCAGGAAAATGACTTTGTTAAATTGATTGCTTCTATAAAGAAACAACAGTTTTACGGCGAATGAATCATCAACGATAGAGAATGGATTGAAGGTTGAATGTTCGGTGAAACAGCAAGCTTCTAGACCTGTGTTGACAAGTCTGTGCCAATTTAACCATGAAGTTCAGGGAAGGAATGTCAGGTACGGTTTTTCATGAAAATATAAGCTTCTAATGCCGTATCAACAAGTTTACGGCGAATTTCCTCATGAAACATTTCGGAATGAGGAAAGGAACAGATAATGTTGAAACTGATAGCTTTTATTACAGCAGATACAGGTTGGGGTTACTTGGGTCATGAATCCTAGGGAATGGATGGCAGAAAAATGACTTTGTTAAATTGATTGCTTCTATAAAGAAACAACAGTTTTACGGCGAATGAATCATCAACGATAGAGAATGGATTGAAGGTTGAATGTTCGGTGAAACAGCAAGCTTCTAGACCTGTGTTGACAAGTCTGTGACAATTTAACCATGAAGTTCAGGGAAGGAATGTCAGGTACGTTTTTTCATGAAAATATAAGCTTTTAATGCCGTATCAACAAGTTTACGGCGAATTTCCTCACGAAACATTTCGGAATGAGGAAAGGAACAGATAATGTTGAAACTGAAAGCTTCTATTACAGCAGATACATGTTGGGCTAATTGGGCCATGAAGTCTGGGGACTGGATGGCAGGAAAATGACTTTGTTAAATTGATTGCTTCTATAAAGAAACAACAGTTTTACGGCGAATGAATCATCAACGATAGAGAATGGATTGAAGTTTGAATGTTCGGTGAAACAGCAAGCTTCTAGTCCTGTGTTGACAAGTCTGTGCCAATTTAACCATGAAGTTCAGGGAAGGAATGTCAGGTACGGTTTTTCATGAAAATATAAGCTTCTAATGCCGTATCAACAAGTTTACGGCGAATTTCCTCATGAAACATTTCGGAATGAGGAAAGGAACAGATAATGTTGAAACTGATAGCTTCTATTACAGCAGATACAGGTTGGGGTCACTTGGGTCATGAATACTAGGGAATTGATGGCAGGAAAATGACTTTGTTAAATTGATTACTTCTATAAAGAAACAACAGTTTTACGGCGAACGAATCATCAACGATAGAGAATGGATTGAAGGTTGAATGTTCGGTGAAACAGCAAGCTTCTAGTCCTGTGTTGACAAGTCTGTGCCAATTTAACCATGAAGTTCAGGGAAGGAATATCAGGTACGGTTTTTCATGAAAATATAAGCTTCTAAAGCCGTATCAACAAGTTTACGGCGAATTTCCTCATGAAACATTTCGGAATGAGGAAAGGAACAGATAATGTTGAAACTGATAGCTTCTATTACAGCAGATACAGGTTGGGGTCACTTGGGTCATGAATACTAGGGAATTGATGGCAGGAAAATGACTTTGTTAAATTGATTGCTTCTATAAAGGAACAACAGTTTTACGGCGAATGAATCATCAACGATAGAGAATGGATTGAAGGTTGAATGTTCGGTGAAACAGCAAGCTTCTAGACCTGTGTTGACAAGTCTGTGACAATTTAACCATGAAGTTCAGGGAAGGAATGTCAGGTACGTTTTTTCATGAAAATATAAGCTTCTAATGCCGTATCAACAAGTTTACGGCGAATTTCCTCACGAAACATTTCGGAATGAGGAAAGGAACAGATAATGTTGAAACTGAAAGCTTCTATTACAGCAGATACATGTTGGGCTAATTGGGCCATGAAGTCTGGGGACTGGATGGCAGGAAAATGACTTTGTTAAATTGATTGCTTCTATAAAGAAACTACAGTTTTACGGCGAATGAATCATCAAATATAGAGAATGGATTGAAGGTTGAATGTTCGGTGAAACAGCAAGCTTCTAGTCCTGTGTTGACAAGTCTGTGCCAATTTAACCATGAAGTTCAGGGAAGGAATGTCAGGTAGGATTTTTCATGAAAATATAAGCTTCTAATGCCGTATCAACAAGTTTACGGCGAATTTCCTCATGAAACATTTCGGAATGAGGAAAGGAACAGATAATGTTGAAACTGATAGCTTCTATTACAGCAGATAAAGGTTGGGGTTACTTGGGTCATGAATCCTAGGGAATGGATGGCAGGAAAATGACTTTGTTAAATTGATTGCTTCTATAAAGAAACAACAGTTTTACGGCGAATGAATCATCAACGATAGAGAATGGATTGAAGGTTGAATGTTCGGTGAAACAGCAAGCTTCTAGTCCTGTGTTGACAAGTCTGTGCCAATTTAACCATGAAGTTCAGGGAATGAATGTCAGGTACGGTTTTTCATGAAAATATAAGCTTCTAATGCCGTATCAAAAAGTTTATGGCGAATTACCCCATGAAACATTTCGGAATGAGGAAAGGAACAGATAATGTTGAAACTGAAAGCTTCTATTACAGCAGATACAGGTCGGGGTTACTTGGGTCATGAATCCTAGGGAATGGATGGCAGGAAAATGACTTTGTTAAATTGATTGCTTCTATAAAGAAACAACAGTTTTACGGCGAATGAATCATCAAATATAGAGAATGGATTGAAGGTTGAATGTTCGGTGAAACAGCAAGCTTCTAGTCCTGTGTTGACAAGTCTGTGCCAATTTAACCATGAAGTTCAGGGAAGGAATGTCAGGTACGGTTTTTCATGAAAATATAAGCTTCTAATGCCGTATCAACAAGTTTACGGCGAATTTCCTCATGAAACATTTCGGAATGAGGAAAGGAACAGATAATGTTGAAACTGAAAGCTTCTATTACAGTAGATACATGTTGGGGTTAATTGGGCCATGAAGCCTGGGGACTGGATGGCAGGAAAATGACTTTGTTAAATTGATTGCTTCTATAAAGAAACAACAGTTTTACGGCGAATGAATCATCAACGATAGAGAATGGAGTAAAGGTTGAATGTTCGGTGAAACAGCAAGCTTCTAGTCCTGTGTTGACAAGTCTGTGCCAATTTACCCATGAATTTCAGAGAATGAATATCAGGTACGGTTCTTCATGAAAATATAAGCTTCTAATGCCGTATAAACAAGTTTACTGCGAATTTCCTCATGAAACATTTCGGAATGAGGAAAGGAACAGATAATGTTGAAACTGAAAGCTTCTATTACAGCAGAGACAGGTTGGGGTCACTTGGGTCATGAATCCTAGGGAATGGATGGCAGGAAAATGACTTTGTTAAATTGATTGCTTCTATAAAGAAACAACAGTTTTACGGCGAATGAATCATCAACGATAGAGAATGGATTGAAGGTTGAATGTTCGGTGAAACAGCAAGCTTCTAGTCCTGTGTTGACAAGTCTGTGCGAATTGAAACATGAAATTCAGTGAATGAATGTCAGGTACGGTTTTTCATGAAAATATAAGCTTCTAATGCCGTATCAAAAAGTTTACGGTGTATTTCCTCATGAAACATTTCGGAATGAGGAAAGGAACAGATAATGTTGAAACTGAAAGCTTCTATTACAGCAGATACAGGTTGCGGTTAATTGGGTCATGAATCCTAGCGATTGGATGGCAGGAAAATGACTTTGTTAAATTGATTGCTTCTATAAAGAAACAACAGTTTTACGGCGAATGAATCATCAACGATAGAGAATGGATTGAAGGTTGAATGTTCGGTGAAACAGCAAGCTTCTAGTCCTGTGTTGACAAGTCTGTGCCAATTTAACCATGAAGTTCAGGGAATGAATGTCAGGTACGGTTTATCATGAAAATATAAGCTTCTAATGCCGTATCTACAAGTTTACGGCGAATTTCCTCATGAAACATTTCGGAATGAGGAAAGGAACAGATAATGTTGAAACTGAAAGCTTCTATTACAGCAGATACAGGTTGGGGTTACTTGGGTCATGAATCCTAGGGAATGGATGGCAGGAAAATGATTTTGTTAAATTGATTGCTTCTATAAAGAAACAACAGTTTTACGGCGAATGAATCATCAACGATAGAGAATGGATTGAAGGTTGAATGTTCGGTGAAACAGCAAGCTTCTAGTCCTGTGTTGACAAGTCTGTGCCAATTTAACCATGAAGTTCAGGGAATGAATGTCAGGTACGGTTTTTCATGAAAATATAAGGTTCTAATGCCGTACCAAAAAGTTTACGGCGAATTTCCTCATGAAACATTTCGGAATGAGGAAAGGAACAGATAATGTTGAAACTGAAAGCTTCTATTACAGCAGATACATGTTGGGCTAATTGGGCCATGAAGACTGGGGACTGGATGGCAGGAAAATGACTTTGTTAAATTGATTGCTTCTATAAAGAAACAACAGTTTTACGGCGAATGAATCATCAACGATAGAGAATGGATTGAAGTTTGAATGTTCGGTGAAACAGCAAGCTTCTAGTCCTGTGTTGACAAGTCTGTGCCAATTTAACCATGAAGTTCAGGGAAGGAATGTCAGGTACGGTTTTTCATGAAAATATAAGCTTCTAATGCCGTATCAACAAGTTTACGGCGAATTTCCTCATGAAACATTTCGGAATGAGGAAAGGAACAGATAATGTTGAAACTGATAGCTTCTATTACAGCAGATACAGGTTGGGGTCACTTGGGTCATGAATACTAGGGAATTGATGGCAGGAAAATGACTTTGTTAAATTGATTACTTCTATAAAGAAACAACAGTTTTACGGCGAACGAATCATCAACGATAGAGAATGGATTGAAGGTTGAATGTTCGGTGAAACAGCAAGCTTCTAGTCCTGTGTTGACAAGTCTGTGCCAATTTAACCATGAAGTTCAGGGAAGGAATATCAGGTACGGTTTTTCATGAAAATATAAGCTTCTAAAGCCGTATCAACAAGTTTACGGCGAATTTCCTCATGAAACATTTCGGAATGAGGAAAGGAACAGATAATGTTGAAACTGATAGCTTCTATTACAGCAGATACAGGTTGGGGTCACTTGGGTCATGAATACTAGGGAATTGATGGCAGGAAAATGACTTTGTTAAATTGATTGCTTCTATAAAGGAACAACAGTTTTACGGCGAATGAATCATCAACGATAGAGAATGGATTGAAGGTTGAATGTTCGGTGAAACAGCAAGCTTCTAGACCTGTGTTGACAAGTCTGTGACAATTTAACCATGAAGTTCAGGGAAGGAATGTCAGGTACGTTTTTTCATGAAAATATAAGCTTCTAATGCCGTATCAACAAGTTTACGGCGAATTTCCTCACGAAACATTTCGGAATGAGGAAAGGAACAGATAATGTTGAAACTGAAAGCTTCTATTACAGCAGATACATGTTGGGCTAATTGGGCCATGAAGTCTGGGGACTGGATGGCAGGAAAATGACTTTGTTAAATTGATTGCTTCTATAAAGAAACAACAGTTTTACGGCGAATGAATCATCAACGATAGAGAATGGATTGAAGTTTGAATGTTCGGTGAAACAGCAAGCTTCTAGTCCTGTGTTGACAAGTCTGTGCGAATTTAACCATGAAGTTCAGGGAAGGAATGTCAGGTAGGGTTTTTCATGAAAATATAAGCTTCTAATGCCGTATCAACAAGTTTACGGCGAATTTCCTCATGAAACATTTCGGAATGAGGAAAGGAACAGATAATGTTGAAACTGATAGCTTCTATTACAGCAGATAAAGGTTGGGGTTACTTGGGTCATGAATCCTAGGGAATGGATGGCAGGAAAATGACTTTGTTAAATTGATTGCTTCTATAAAGAAACAACAGTTTTACGGCGAATGAATCATCAACGATAGAGAATGGATTGAAGGTTGAATGTTCGGTGAAACAGCAAGCTTCTAGTCCTGTGTTGACAAGTCTGTGCGAATTGAAACACGAAATTCAGTGAATGAATGTCAGGTACGGTTTTTCATGAAAATATAAGCTTCTAATGCCGTATCAACAAGTTTACGGCGAATTTCCTCATGAAACATTTCGGAATGAGGAAAGGAACAGATAATGTTGAAACTGAAATTTTCTGTTACAGCAGATACAGGTTGGGGTTAATTGGGTCATGAATCCTAGGGACTGGATGGCAGGAAAATGTCATTGTTAAAATGATTGCTGCTATAAAGAAACAACAGTTTTACGGCGAATGAATCATCAACGATAGAGAATGGATTGAAGGTTGAATGTTCGGTGAAACAGCAAGCTTCTAGTCCTGTGTTGACAAGTCTGTGCCAATTTAACCATGAAGTTCAGGGAATGAATGTCAGGTACGGTTTTTCATGAAAATATAAGCTTCTAATGCCGTATCAAAAAGTTTATGGCGAATTACCCCATAAAACATTTCGGAATGAGGAAAGGAACAGATAATGTTGAAACTGAAAGCTTCTATTACAGCAGATACAGGTCGGGGTTACTTGGGTCATGAATCCTAGGGAATGGATGGCAGGAAAATGACTTTGTTAAATTGATTGCTTCTATAAAGAAACAACAGTTTTACGGCGAATGAATCATCAAATATAGAGAATGGATTGAAGGTTGAATGTTCGGTGAAACAGCAAGCTTCTAGTCCTGTGTTGACAAGTCTGTGCCAATTTAACCATGAAGTTCAGGGAATGAATGTCAGGTACGGTTTTTCATGAAAATATAAGCTTCTAATGCCGTATCAACAAGTTTACGGCGAATTTCCTCATGAAACATTTCGGAATGAGGAAAGGAACAGATAATGTTGAAACTGAAAGCTTCTATTACAGCAGATACAGGTTGGGGTTACTTGGGTCATGAATCCTAGGGACTGGATGGCAGGAAAATGACTTTGTTAAATTGATTGCTTCTATAAAGAAACAACAGTTTTACGGCGAATGAATCATCAACGATAGAGAATGGATTGAAGTTTGAATGTTCGGTGAAACAGCAAGCTTCTAGTCCTGTGTTGACAAGTCTGTGCCAATTTAACCATGAAGTTCAGGGAAGGAATGTCAGGTAGGGTTTTTCATGAAAATATAAGCTTCTAATGCCGTATCAACAAGTTTACGGCGAATTTCCTCATGAAACATTTCGGAATGAGGAAAGGAACAGATAATGTTGAAACTGATAGCTTCTATTACAGCAGATAAAGGTTGGGGTTACTTGGGTCATGAATCCTAGGGAATGGATGGCAGGAAAATGACTTTGTTAAATTGATTGCTTCTATAAAGAAACAACAGTTTTACGGCGAATGAATCATCAACGATAGAGAATGGATTGAAGGTTGAATGTTCGGTGAAACAGCAAGCTTCTAGTCCTGTGTTGACAAGTCTGTGCGAATTGAAACACGAAATTCAGTGAATGAATGTCAGGTACGGTTTTTCATGAAAATATAAGCTTCTAATGCCGTATCAACAAGTTTACGGCGAATTTCCTCATGAAACATTTCGGAATGAGGAAAGGAACAGATAATGTTGAAACTGAAAGCTTCTATTACAGTAGATACATGTTGGGGTTAATTGGGCCATGAAGCCTGGGGACTGGATGGCAGGAAAATGACTTTGTTAAATTGATTGCTTCTATAAAGAAACAACAGTTTTACGGCGAATGAATCATCAACGATAGAGAATGGAGTAAAGGTTGAATGTTCGGTGAAACAGCAAGCTTCTAGTCCTGTGTTGACAAGTCTGTGCCAATTTACCCATGAATTTCAGAGAATGAATATCAGGTACGGTTCTTCATGAAAATATAAGCTTCTAATGCCGTATAAACAAGTTTACTGCGAATTTCCTCATGAAACATTTCGGAATGAGGAAAGGAACAGATAATGTTGAAACTGAAAGCTTCTATTACAGCAGATACAGGTTGGGGTCACTTGGGTCATGAATCCTAGGGAATGGATGGCAGGAAAATGACTTTGTTAAATTGATTGCTTCTATAAAGAAACAACAGTTTTACGGCGAATGAATCATCAACGATAGAGAATGGATTGAAGGTTGAATGTTCGGTGAAACAGCAAGCTTCTAGTCCTGTGTTGACAAGTCTGTGCGAATTGAAACATGAAATTCAGTGAATGAATGTCAGGTACGGTTTTTCATGAAAATATAAGCTTCTAATGCCGTATCAAAAAGTTTACGGTGTATTTCCTCATGAAACATTTCGGAATGAGGAAGGGAACAGATAATGTTGAAACTGAAAGCTTCTATTACAGCAGATACAGGTTGGGGTTACTTGGGTCATGAATCCTAGCGATTGGATGGCAGGAAAATGACTTTGTTAAATTGATTGCTTCTATAAAGAAACAACAGTTTTACGGCGAATGAATCATCAACGATAGAGAATGGATTGAAGTTTGAATGTTCGGTGAAACAGCAAGCTTCTAGTCCTGTGTTGACAAGTCTGTGCCAATTTAACCATGAAGTTCAGGGAAGGAATGTCAGGTAGGGTTTTTCATGAAAATATAAGCTTCTAATGCCGTATCAACAAGTTTACGGCGAATTTCCTCATGAAACATTTCGGAATGAGGAAAGGAACAGATAATGTTGAAACTGATAGCTTCTATTACAGCAGATAAAGGTTGGGGTTACTTGGGTCATGAATCCTAGGGAATGGATGGCAGGAAAATGACTTTGTTAAATTGATTGCTTCTATAAAGAAACAACAGTTTTACGGCGAATGAATCATCAACGATAGAGAATGGATTGAAGGTTGAATGTTCGGTGAAACAGCAAGCTTCTAGTCCTGTGTTGACAAGTCTGTGCGAATTGAAACACGAAATTCAGTGAATGAATGTCAGGTACGGTTTTTCATGAAAATATAAGCTTCTAATGCCGTATCAACAAGTTTACGGCGAATTTCCTCATGAAACATTTCGGAATGAGGAAAGGAACAGATAATGTTGAAACTGAAATTTTCTGTTACAGCAGATACATGTTGGGGTTAATTGGGCCATGAAGCCTGGGGACTGGATGGCAGGAAAATGTCATTGTTAAAATGATTGCTGCTATAAAGAAACAACAGTTTTACGGCGAATGAATCATCAACGATAGAGAATGGATTGAAGGTTGAATGTTCGGTGAAACAGCAAGCTTCTAGTCCTGTGTTGACAAGTCTGTGCCAATTTAACCATGAAGTTCAGGGAATGAATGTCAGGTACGGTTTTTCATGAAAATATAAGCTTCTAATGCCGTATCAAAAAGTTTATGGCGAATTACCCCATGAAACATTTCGGAATGAGGAAAGGAACAGATAATGTTGAAACTGAAAGCTTCTATTACAGCAGATACAGGTCGGGGTTACTTGGGTCATGAATCCTAGGGAATGGATGGCAGGAAAATGACTTTGTTAAATTGATTGCTTCTATAAAGAAACAACAGTTTTACGGCGAATGAATCATCAAATATAGAGAATGGATTGAAGGTTGAATGTTCGGTGAAACAGCAAGCTTCTAGTCCTGTGTTGACAAGTCTGTGCCAATTTAACCATGAAGTTCAGGGAAGGAATGTCAGGTACGGTTTTTCATGAAAATATAAGCTTCTAATGCCGTATCAACAAGTTTACGGCGAATTTCCTCATGAAACATTTCGGAATGAGGAAAGGAACAGATAATGTTGAAACTGAAAGCTTCTATTACAGTAGATACATGTTGGGGTTAATTGGGCCATGAAGCCTGGGGACTGGATGGCAGGAAAATGACTTTGTTAAATTGATTGCTTCTATAAAGAAACAACAGTTTTACGGCGAATGAATCATCAACGATAGAGAATGGAGTAAAGGTTGAATGTTCGGTGAAACAGCAAGCTTCTAGTCCTGTGTTGACAAGTCTGTGCCAATTTACCCATGAATTTCAGAGAATGAATATCAGGTACGGTTCTTCATGAAAATATAAGCTTCTAATGCCGTATAAACAAGTTTACTGCGAATTTCCTCATGAAACATTTCGGAATGAGGAAAGGAACAGATAATGTTGAAACTGAAAGCTTCTATTACAGCAGATACAGGTTGGGGTCACTTGGGTCATGAATCCTAGGGAATGGATGGCAGGAAAATGACTTTGTTAAATTGATTGCTTCTATAAAGAAACAACAGTTTTACGGCGAATGAATCATCAACGATAGAGAATGGATTGAAGGTTGAATGTTCGGTGAAACAGCAAGCTTCTAGTCCTGTGTTGACAAGTCTGTGCGAATTGAAACATGAAATTCAGTGAATGAATGTCAGGTACGGTTTTTCATGAAAATATAAGCTTCTAATGCCGTATCAAAAAGTTTACGGTGTATTTCCTCATGAAACATTTCGGAATGAGGAAAGGAACAGATAATGTTGAAACTGAAAGCTTCTATTACAGCAGATACAGGTTGGGGTTACTTGGGTCATGAATCCTAGCGATTGGATGGCAGGAAAATGACTTTGTTAAATTGATTGCTTCTATAAAGAAACAACAGTTTTACGGCGAATGAATCATCAACGATAGAGAATGGATTGAAGGTTGAATGTTCGGTGAAACAGCAAGCTTCTAGTCCTGTGTTGACAAGTCTGTGCCAATTTAACCATGAAGTTCAGGGAATGAATGTCAGGTACGGTTTATCATGAAAATATAAGCTTCTAATGCCGTATCTACAAGTTTACGGCGAATTTCCTCATGAAACATTTCGGAATGAGGAAAGGAACAGATAATGTTGAAACTGAAAGCTTCTATTACAGCAGATACAGGTTGGGGTTACTTGGGTCATGAATCCTAGGGAATGGATGGCAGGAAAATGATTTTGTTAAATTGATTGCTTCTATAAAGAAACAACAGTTTTACGGCGAATGAATCATCAACGATAGAGAATGGATTGAAGGTTGAATGTTCGGTGAAACAGCAAGCTTCTAGTCCTGTGTTGACAAGTCTGTGCCAATTTAACCATGAAGTTCAGGGAATGAATGTCAGGTACGGTTTTTCATGAAAATATAAGGTTCTAATGCCGTACCAAAAAGTTTACGGCGAATTTCCTCATGAAACATTTCGGAATGAGGAAAGGAACAGATAATGTTGAAACTGAAAGCTTCTATTACAGCAGATACATGTTGGGCTAATTGGGCCATGAAGACTGGGGACTGGATGGCAGGAAAATGACTTTGTTAAATTGATTGCTTCTATAAAGAAACAACAGTTTTACGGCGAATGAATCATCAACGATAGAGAATGGATTGAAGTTTGAATGTTCGGTGAAACAGCAAGCTTCTAGTCCTGTGTTGACAAGTCTGTGCCAATTTAACCATGAAGTTCAGGGAAGGAATGTCAGGTACGGTTTTTCATGAAAATATAAGCTTCTAATGCCGTATCAACAAGTTTACGGCGAATTTCCTCATGAAACATTTCGGAATGAGGAAAGGAACAGATAATGTTGAAACTGATAGCTTCTATTACAGCAGATACAGGTTGGGGTCACTTGGGTCATGAATACTAGGGAATTGATGGCAGGAAAATGACTTTGTTAAATTGATTGCTTCTATAAAGGAACAACAGTTTTACGGCGAATGAATCATCAACGATAGAGAATGGATTGAAGGTTGAATGTTCGGTGAAACAGCAAGCTTCTAGACCTGTGTTGACAAGTCTGTGACAATTTAACCATGAAGTTCAGGGAAGGAATGTCAGGTACGTTTTTTCATGAAAATATAAGCTTCTAATGCCGTATCAACAAGTTTACGGCGAATTTCCTCACGAAACATTTCGGAATGAGGAAAGGAACAGATAATGTTGAAACTGAAAGCTTCTATTACAGCAGATACATGTTGGGCTAATTGGGCCATGAAGTCTGGGGACTGGATGGCAGGAAAATGACTTTGTTAAATTGATTGCTTCTATAAAGAAACAACAGTTTTACGGCGAATGAATCATCAACGATAGAGAATGGATTGAAGTTTGAATGTTCGGTGAAACAGCAAGCTTCTAGTCCTGTGTTGACAAGTCTGTGCCAATTTAACCATGAAGTTCAGGGAAGGAATGTCAGGTAGGGTTTTTCATGAAAATATAAGCTTCTAATGCCGTATCAACAAGTTTACGGCGAATTTCCTCATGAAACATTTCGGAATGAGGAAAGGAACAGATAATGTTGAAACTGATAGCTTCTATTACAGCAGATAAAGGTTGGGGTTACTTGGGTCATGAATCCTAGGGAATGGATGGCAGGAAAATGACTTTGTTAAATTGATTGCTTCTATAAAGAAACAACAGTTTTACGGCGAATGAATCATCAACGATAGAGAATGGATTGAAGGTTGAATGTTCGGTGAAACAGCAAGCTTCTAGTCCTGTGTTGACAAGTCTGTGCGAATTGAAACACGAAATTCAGTGAATGAATGTCAGGTACGGTTTTTCATGAAAATATAAGCTTCTAATGCCGTATCAACAAGTTTACGGCGAATTTCCTCATGAAACATTTCGGAATGAGGAAAGGAACAGATAATGTTGAAACTGAAATTTTCTGTTACAGCAGATACAGGTTGGGGTTAATTGGGTCATGAATCCTAGGGACTGGATGGCAGGAAAATGTCATTGTTAAAATGATTGCTGCTATAAAGAAACAACAGTTTTACGGCGAATGAATCATCAACGATAGAGAATGGATTGAAGGTTGAATGTTCGGTGAAACAGCAAGCTTCTAGTCCTGTGTTGACAAGTCTGTGCCAATTTAACCATGAAGTTCAGGGAATGAATGTCAGGTACGGTTTTTCATGAAAATATAAGCTTCTAATGCCGTATCAAAAAGTTTATGGCGAATTACCCCATGAAACATTTCGGAATGAGGAAAGGAACAGATAATGTTGAAACTGAAAGCTTCTATTACAGCAGATACAGGTCGGGGTTACTTGGGTCATGAATCCTAGGGAATGGATGGCAGGAAAATGACTTTGTTAAATTGATTGCTTCTATAAAGAAACAACAGTTTTACGGCGAATGAATCATCAAATATAGAGAATGGATTGAAGGTTGAATGTTCGGTGAAACAGCAAGCTTCTAGTCCTGTGTTGACAAGTCTGTGCCAATTTAACCATGAAGTTCAGGGAAGGAATGTCAGGTACGGTTTTTCATGAAAATATAAGCTTCTAATGCCGTATCAACAAGTTTACGGCGAATTTCCTCATGAAACATTTCGGAATGAGGAAAGGAACAGATAATGTTGAAACTGAAAGCTTCTATTACAATAGATACATGTTGGGGTTAATTGGGCCATGAATCCTGGGGACTGGATGGCAGGAAAATGACTTTGTTAAATTGATTGCTTCTATAAAGAAACAACAGTTTTACGGCGAATGAATCATCAACGATAGAGAATGGAGTAAAGGTTGAATGTTCGGTGAAACAGCAAGCTTCTAGTCCTGTGTTGACAAGTCTGTGCCAATTTACCCATGAATTTCAGAGAATGAATATCAGGTACGGTTCTTCATGAAAATATAAGCTTCTAATGCCGTATAAACAAGTTTACTGCGAATTTCCTCATGAAACATT
Organism: Acanthosepion lycidas; assembly: GCA_963932145.1. NCBI lineage: Eukaryota > Metazoa > Mollusca > Cephalopoda > Sepiida > Sepiidae > Acanthosepion > Acanthosepion lycidas. Next base: position 90,075,607 of record OZ010599.1, on the reverse strand, counting down.
TCGGAATGAGGAAAGGAACAGATAATGTTGAAACTGAAAGCTTCTATTACAGCAGATACAGGTTGGGGTCACTTGGGTCATGAATCCTAGGGAATGGATGGCAGGAAAATGACTTTGTTAAATTGATTGCTTCTATAAAGAAACAACAGTTTTACGGCGAATGAATCATCAACGATAGAGAATGGATTGAAGGTTGAATGTTCGGTGAAACAGCAAGCTTCTAGTCCTGTGTTGACAAGTCTGTGCGAATTGAAACATGAAATTCAGTGAATGAATGTCAGGTACGGTTTTTCATGAAAATATAAGCTTCTAATGCCGTATCAAAAAGTTTACGGTGTATTTCCTCATGAAACATTTCGGAATGAGGAAAGGAACAGATAATGTTGAAACTGAAAGCTTCTATTACAGCAGATACAGGTTGGGGTTACTTGGGTCATGAATCCTAGCGATTGGATGGCAGGAAAATGACTTTGTTAAATTGATTGCTTCTATAAAGAAACAACAGTTTTACGGCGAATGAATCATCAACGATAGAGAATGGATTGAAGGTTGAATGTTCGGTGAAACAGCAAGCTTCTAGTCCTGTGTTGACAAGTCTGTGCCAATTTAACCATGAAGTTCAGGGAATGAATGTCAGGTACGGTTTATCATGAAAATATAAGCTTCTAATGCCGTATCTACAAGTTTACGGCGAATTTCCTCATGAAACATTTCGGAATGAGGATAGGAACAGATAATGTTGAAACTGAAAGCTTCTATTACAGCAGATACAGGTTGGGGTTACTTGGGTCATGAATCCTAGGGAATGGATGGCAGGAAAATGATTTTGTTAAATTGATTGCTTCTATAAAGAAACAACAGTTTTACGGCGAATGAATCATCAACGATAGAGAATGGATTGAAGGTTGAATGTTCGGTGAAACAGCAAGCTTCTAGTCCTGTGTTGACAAGTCTGTGCCAATTTAACCATGAAGTTCAGGGAATGAATGTCAGGTACGGTTTTTCATGAAAATATAAGGTTCTAATGCCGTACCAAAAAGTTTACGGCGAATTTCCTCATGAAACATTTCGGAATGAGGAAAGGAACAGATAATGTTGAAACTGAAAGCTTCTATTACAGCAGATACATGTTGGGCTAATTGGGCCATGAAGACTGGGGACTGGATGGCAGGAAAATGACTTTGTTAAATTGATTGCTTCTATAAAGAAACAACAGTTTTACGGCGAATGAATCATCAACGATAGAGAATGGATTGAAGGTTGAATGTTCGGTGAAACAGCAAGCTTCTAGTCCTGTGTTGACAAGTCTGTGCCAATTTAACCATGAAGTTCAGGGAATGAATGTCAGGTACGGTTTTTCATGAAAATATAAGGTTCTAATGCCGTACCAAAAAGTTTACGGCGAATTTCCACATGAAACTTTTCGGAATGAGGAAAGGAACAGATAATGTTGAAACTGAAAGCTTCTATTACAGCAGATACATGTTGGGGTTAATTGGGCCATGAAGCCTGGGGACTGGATGGCAGGAAAATGTCTTTGTTAAATTGATTGCTTCTATAAAGAAACAACAGTTTTACGGCGAATGAATCATCAACGATAGAGAATGGATTGAAGGTTGAATGTTCGGTGAAACAGGAAGCTTCTAGTCCTGTGTTGACAAGTCTGTGCCAATTTAACCATGAAGTTCAGGGAATGAATGTCAGGTACGGTTTTTCATGAAAATATAAGCTTCTAATGCCGTATCAACAAGTTTACGGCGAATTTCCTCATGAAACATTTCGGAATGAGGAAAGGAACAGATAATGTTGAAACTGAAAGCTACTATTACAGCAGATACATGTTGGGGTTAATTGGGCCATGAAGCCTGGGGACTGGATGGCAGGAAAATGACTTTGTTAAATTGATTGCTTCTATAAAGAAACAACAGTTTTACGGCGAATGAATCATCAACGATAGAGATTGGATTGAAGGTTGAATGTTCGGTGAAACAGCAAGCTTCTAGTCCTGTGTTGACAAGTCTGTGCCAATTTAACCATGAAGTTCAGGGAAAGAATGTCAGGTACGGTTTTTCATGAAAATATAATCTTCTAATGCCGTATCAACAAGTTTACGGCGAATTTCCTCATGAAACATTTCGGAATGAGGAAAGGAACAGATAATGTTGAAACTGAAATTTTCTGTTACAGCAGATACAGGTTGGGGTTAATTGGGTCATGAATCCTAGGGACTGGATGGCAGGAAAATGTCATTGTTAAAATGATTGCTGCTATAAAGAAACAACAGTTTTACGGCGAATGAATCATCAACGATAGAGAATGGATTGAAGGTTGAATGTTCGGTGAAACAGCAAGCTTCTAGTCCTGTGTTGACAAGTCTGTGCCAATTTAACCATGAAGTTCAGGGAATGAATGTCAGGTACGGTTTTTCATGAAAATATAAGCTTCTAATGCCGTATCAAAAAGTTTATGGCGAATTACCCCATGAAACATTTCGGAATGAGGAAAGGAACAGATAATGTTGAAACTGAAAGCTTCTATTACAGCAGATACAGGTCGGGGTTACTTGGGTCATGAATCCTAGGGAATGGATGGCAGGAAAATGACTTTGTTAAATTGATTGCTTCTATAAAGAAACAACAGTTTTACGGCGAATGAATCATCAAATATAGAGAATGGATTGAAGGTTGAATGTTCGGTGAAACAGCAAGCTTCTAGTCCTGTGTTGACAAGTCTGTGCCAATTTAACCATGAAGTTCAGGGAAGGAATGTCAGGTACGGTTTTTCATGAAAATATAAGCTTCTAATGCCGTATCAAAAAGTTTATGGCGAATTACCCCATGAAACATTTCGGAATGAGGAAAGGAACAGATAATGTTGAAACTGAAAGCTTCTATTACAGCAGATACAGGTCGGGGTTACTTGGGTCATGAATCCTAGGGACTGGATGGCAGGAAAATGTCATTGTTAAAATGATTGCTGCTATAAAGAAACAACAGTTTTACGGCGAATGAATCATCAACGATAGAGAATGGATTGAAGGTTGAATGTTCGGTGAAACAGCAAGCTTCTAGTCCTGTGTTGACAAGTCTGTGCCAATTTAACCATGAAGTTCAGGGAATGAATGTCAGGTACGGTTTTTCATGAAAATATAAGCTTCTAATGCCGTATCAAAAAGTTTATGGCGAATTACCCCATGAAACATTTCGGAATGAGGAAAGGAACAGATAATGTTGAAACTGAAAGCTTCTATTACAGCAGATACAGGTTGGGGTTACTTGGGTCATGAATCCTAGGGAATGGATGGCAGGAAAATGACTTTGTTAAATTGATTGCTTCTATAAAGAAACAACAGTTTTACGGCGAATGAATCATCAAATATAGAGAATGGATTGAAGGTTGAATGTTCGGTGAAACAGCAAGCTTCTAGTCCTGTGTTGACAAGTCTGTGCCAATTTAACCATGAAGTTCAGGGAAGGAATGTCAGGTACGGTTTTTCATGAAAATATAAGCTTCTAATGCCGTATCAACAAGTTTACGGCGAATTTCCTCATGAAACATTTCGGAATGAGGAAAGGAACAGATAATGTTGAAACTGAAAGCTTCTATTACAATAGATACATGTTGGGGTTAATTGGGCCATGAATCCTGGGGACTGGATGGCAGGAAAATGACTTTGTTAAATTGATTGCTTCTATAAAGAAACAACAGTTTTACGGCGAATGAATCATCAACGATAGAGAATGGAGTAAAGGTTGAATGTTCGGTGAAACAGCAAGCTTCTAGTCCTGTGTTGACAAGTCTGTGCCAATTTACCCATGAATTTCAGAGAATGAATATCAGGTACGGTTCTTCATGAAAATATAAGCTTCTAATGCCGTATAAACAAGTTTACTGCGAATTTCCTCATGAAACATTTCGGAATGAGGAAAGGAACAGATAATGTTGAAACTGAAAGCTTCTATTATAGCAGATACAGGTTGGGGTTACTTGGGTCATGAATCCTAGGGAATGGATGGCAGGAAAATGACTTTGTTAAATTGATTGCTTCTATAAAGAAACAACAGTTTTACGGCGAATGAATCATCAACGATAGAGAATGGATTGAAGGTTGAATGTTCGGTGAAACAGCAAGCTTCTAGTCCTGTGTTGACAAGTCTGTGCGAATTGAAACATGAAATTCAGTGAATGAATGTCAGGTACGGTTTTTCATGAAAATATAAGCTTCTAATGCCGTATCAACAAGTTTACTGCGAATTTCCTCATGAAACATTTCGGAATGAGGAAAGGAACAGATAATGTTGAAACTGAAAGCTTCTATTATAGCAGATACAGGTTGGGGTTACTTGGGTCATGAATCCTAGGGAATGGATGGCAGGAAAATGACTTTGTTAAATTGATTGCTTCTATAAAGAAACAACAGTTTTACGGCGAATGAATCATCAACGATAGAGAATGGATTGAAGGTTGAATGTTCGGTGAAACAGCAAGCTTCTAGTCCTGTGTTGACAAGTCTGTGCGAATTGAAACATGAAATTCAGTGAATGAATGTCAGGTACGGTTTTTCATGAAAATATAAGCTTCTAATGCCGTATCAAAAAGTTTACGGTGTATTTCCTCATGAAACATTTCGGAATGAGGAAAGGAACAGATAATGTTGAAACTGAAAGCTTCTATTACAGCAGATACAGGTTGGGGTTACTTGGGTCATGAATCCTAGCGATTGGATGGCAGGAAAATGACTTTGTTAAATTGATTGCTTCTATAAAGAAACAACAGTTTTACGGCGAATGAATCATCAACGATAGAGAATGGATTGAAGGTTGAATGTTCGGTGAAACAGCAAGCTTCTAGTCCTGTGTTGACAAGTCTGTGCCAATTTAACCATGAAGTTCAGGGAATGAATGTCAGGTACGGTTTATCATGAAAATATAAGCTTCTAATGCCGTATCTACAAGTTTACGGCGAATTTCCTCATGAAACATTTCGGAATGAGGATAGGAACAGATAATGTTGAAACTGAAAGCTTCTATTACAGCAGATACAGGTTGGGGTTACTTGGGTCATGAATCCTAGGGAATGGATGGCAGGAAAATGATTTTGTTAAATTGATTGCTTCTATAAAGAAACAACAGTTTTACGGCGAATGAATCATCAACGATAGAGAATGGATTGAAGGTTGAATGTTCGGTGAAACAGCAAGCTTCTAGTCCTGTGTTGACAAGTCTGTGCCAATTTAACCATGAAGTTCAGGGAATGAATGTCAGGTACGGTTTTTCATGAAAATATAAGGTTCTAATGCCGTACCAAAAAGTTTACGGCGAATTTCCTCATGAAACATTTCGGAATGAGGAAAGGAACAGATAATGTTGAAACTGAAAGCTTCTATTACAGCAGATACATGTTGGGCTAATTGGGCCATGAAGACTGGGGACTGGATGGCAGGAAAATGACTTTGTTAAATTGATTGCTTCTATAAAGAAACAACAGTTTTACGGCGAATGAATCATCAACGATAGAGAATGGATTGAAGGTTGAATGTTCGGTGAAACAGCAAGCTTCTAGTCCTGTGTTGACAAGTCTGTGCCAATTTAACCATGAAGTTCAGGGAATGAATGTCAGGTACGGTTTTTCATGAAAATATAAGGTTCTAATGCCGTACCAAAAAGTTTACGGCGAATTTCCACATGAAACTTTTCGGAATGAGGAAAGGAACAGATAATGTTGAAACTGAAAGCTTCTATTACAGCAGATACATGTTGGGGTTAATTGGGCCATGAAGCCTGGGGACTGGATGGCAGGAAAATGTCTTTGTTAAATTGATTGCTTCTATAAAGAAACAACAGTTTTACGGCGAATGAATCATCAACGATAGAGAATGGATTGAAGGTTGAATGTTCGGTGAAACAGGAAGCTTCTAGTCCTGTGTTGACAAGTCTGTGCCAATTTAACCATGAAGTTCAGGGAATGAATGTCAGGTACGGTTTTTCATGAAAATATAAGCTTCTAATGCCGTATCAACAAGTTTACGGCGAATTTCCTCATGAAACATTTCGGAATGAGGAAAGGAACAGATAATGTTGAAACTGAAAGCTACTATTACAGCAGATACATGTTGGGGTTAATTGGGCCATGAAGCCTGGGGACTGGATGGCAGGAAAATGACTTTGTTAAATTGATTGCTTCTATAAAGAAACAACAGTTTTACGGCGAATGAATCATCAACGATAGAGATTGGATTGAAGGTTGAATGTTCGGTGAAACAGCAAGCTTCTAGTCCTGTGTTGACAAGTCTGTGCCAATTTAACCATGAAGTTCAGGGAAAGAATGTCAGGTACGGTTTTTCATGAAAATATAATCTTCTAATGCCGTATCAACAAGTTTACGGCGAATTTCCTCATGAAACATTTCGGAATGAGGAAAGGAACAGATAATGTTGAAACTGAAAGCTTCTATTACAGCAGATACAGGTTGGGGTTACTTGGGTCATGAATCCTAGGGAATCGATGGCAGGAAAATGACTTTTTTAATTGATTGCTTCTATAAAGAAACAACAGTTTTACGGCGAATGAATCATCAACGATAGAGAATGGATTGAAGGTTGAATGTTCGGTGAAACAGCAAGCTTCTAGTCCTGTGTTGACAAGTCTGTGCCAATTTAACCATGAAGTTCAGGGAATGAATGTCAGGTACGGTTTTTCATGAAAATATAAGGTTCTAATGCCGTACCAAAAAGTTTACGGCGAATTTCCTCATGAAACATTTCGGAATGAGGAAAGGAACAGATAATGTTGAAACTGAAAGCTTCTATTACAGCAGATACATGTTGGGCTAATTGGGCCATGAAGTCTGGGGACTGGATGGCAGGAAAATGACTTTGTTAAATTGATTGCTTCTATAAAGAAACAACAGTTTTACGGCGAATGAATCATCAACGATAGAGAATGGATTGAAGGTTGAATGTTCGGTGAAACAGCAAGCTTCTAGTCCTGTGTTGACAAGTCTGTGCCAATTTAACCATGAAGTTCAGGGAAGGAATGTCAGGTACGGTTTTTCATGAAAATATAAGCTTCTAATGCCGTATCAACAAGTTTACGGCGAATTTCCTCATGAAACATTTCGGAATGAGGAAAGGAACAGATAATGTTGAAACTGAAAGCTTCTATTACAGCAGATACAGGTTGGGGTTACTTGGGTCATGAATCCTAGGGAATGGATGGCAGGAAAATGATTTTGTTAAATTGATTGCTTCTATAAAGAAACAACAGTTTTACGGCGAATGAATCATCAACGATAGAGAATGGATTGAAGGTTGAATGTTCGGTGAAACAGCAAGCTTCTAGTCCTGTGTTGACAAGTCTGTGCCAATTTAACCATGAAGTTCAGGGAATGAATGTCAGGTACGGTTTTTCATGAAAATATAAGGTTCTAATGCCGTACCAAAAAGTTTACGGCGAATTTCCTCATGAAACATTTCGGAATGAGGAAAGGAACAGATAATGTTGAAACTGAAAGCTTCTATTACAGCAGATACATGTTGGGGTTAATTGGGCCATGAAGCCTGGGGACTGGATGGCAGGAAAATGTCTTTGTTAAATTGATTGCTTCTATAAAGAAACAACAGTTTTACGGCGAATGAATCATCAACGATAGAGAATGGATTGAAGGTTGAATGTTCGGTGAAACAGGAAGCTTCTAGTCCTGTGTTGACAAGTCTGTGCCAATTTAACCATGAAGTTCAGGGAATGAATGTCAGGTACGGTTTTTCATGAAAATATAAGCTTCTAATGCCGTATCAACAAGTTTACGGCGAATTTCCTCATGAAACATTTCGGAATGAGGAAAGGAACAGATAATGTTGAAACTGAAAGCTACTATTACAGCAGATACATGTTGGGGTTAATTGGGCCATGAAGCCTGGGGACTGGATGGCAGGAAAATGACTTTGTTAAATTGATTGCTTCTATAAAGAAACAACAGTTTTACGGCGAATGAATCATCAACGATAGAGATTGGATTGAAGGTTGAATGTTCGGTGAAACAGCAAGCTTCTAGTCCTGTGTTGACAAGTCTGTGCCAATTTAACCATGAACTTCAGGGAAAGAATGTCAGTTACGGTTTTTCATGAAAATATAATCTTCTAATGCCGTATCAACAAGTTTACGGCGAATTTCCTCATGAAACATTTCGGAATGAGGAAAGGAACAGATAATGTTGAAACTGAAAGCTTCTATTACAGCAGATACAGGTTGGGGTTACTTGGGTCATGAATCCTAGGGAATCGATGGCAGGAAAATGACTTTTTTAATTGATTGCTTCTATAAAGAAACAACAGTTTTACGGCGAATGAATCATCAACGATAGAGAATGGATTGAAGGTTGAATGTTCGGTGAAACAGCAAGCTTCTAGTCCTGTGTTGACAAGTCTGTGCCAATTTAACTATGAAGTTCAAGGAATGAATGTCAGGTACGGTTTTTCATGAAAATATAAGCTTCTAATGCCGTATCAACAAGTTTACGGCGAATTTCCTCATGAAACATTTCGGAATGAGGAAAGGAACAGATAATGTTGAAACTGATAGCTTCTATTACAGCAGATACAGGTTGGGGTCACTTGGGTCATGAATCCTAGGGAATGGATGGCAGGAAAATGACTTTGTTAAATTGATTGCTTCTATAAAGAAACAACAGTTTTACGGCGAATGAATCATCAACGATAGAGAATGGATTGAAGGTTGAATGTTCGGTGAAACAGCAAGCTTCTAGTCCTGTGTTGACAAGTCTGTGCGAATTGAAACATGAAATTCAGTGAATGAATGTCAGGTACGGTTTTTCATGAAAATATAAGCTTCTAATGCCGTATCAAAAAGTTTACGGTGAATTTCCTCATGAAACATTTCGGAATGAGGAAAGGAACAGATAATGTTGAAACTGAAAGCTTCTGTTACAGCAGATACAGGTTGGGGTTAATTGGGTCTTGAATCCTAGGGACTGGATGGCAGGAAAATGACATTGTTAAAATGATTGCTTCTATAAAGAAACAACAGATTTACGGCGAATGAATCATCAACGATAGAGAATGGATTGAAGGTTGAATGTTCGGTGAAACAGCAAGCTTCTAGTCCTGTGTTGACAAGTCTGTGCCAATTTAACCATGAAGTTCAGGGAATGAATGTCAGGTACGGTTTTTCATGAAAATATAAGCTTCTAATGCCGTATCAACAAGTTTACGGCGAATTTCCTCATGAAACATTTCGGAATGAGGAAAGGAACAGATAATGTTGAAACTGAAAGCTTCTATTACAGCAGATACATGTTGGGGTTAATTGGGCCATGAAGCCTGGGGACTGGATGGCAGGAAAATGACTTTGTTAAATTGATTGCTTCTATAAAGAAACAACTGTTTTACGGCGAATGAATCATCAACGATAGAGAATGGATTGAAGGTTGAATGTTCGGTGAAACAGCAAGCTTCTAGTCCTGTGTTGACAAGTCTGTGCCAATTTAACCATGAAGTTCAGGGAAGGAATGTCAGGTACGTTTTTTCATGAAAATATAAGCTTCTAATGCCGTATCAACAAGTTTACGGCGAATTTCCTCATGAAACATTTCGGAATGAGGAAAGGAACAGATAATGTTGAAACTGAAAGCTTCTATTACAGCAGATACATGTTGGGCTAATTGGGACATGGAGCCTGGGGACTGGATGGCAGGAAAATGACTTTGTTAAATTGATTGCTTCTATAAAGAAACAACAGTTTTACGGTGAATGAATCATCAACGATAGAGAATGGATTGAAGGTTGAATGTTCGGTGAAACAGCAAGCTTCTAGTCCTGTGTTGACAAGTCTGTGCCAATTTAACCATGAAGTTCAGGGAATGAATGTCAGGTACGGTTTTTCATGAAAATATAAGCTTCTAATGCCGTATCAAAAAGTTTATGGCGAATTACCCCATGAAACATTTCGGAATGAGGAAAGGAACAGATAATGTTGAAACTGAAAGCTTCTATTACAGCAGATACAGGTCGGGGTTACTTGGGTCATGAATCCTAGGGAATGGATGGCAGGAAAATGACTTTGTTAAATTGATTGCTTCTATAAAGAAACAACAGTTTTACGGCGAATGAATCATCAAATATAGAGAATGGATTGAAGGTTGAATGTTCGGTGAAACAGCAAGCTTCTAGTCCTGTGTTGACAAGTCTGTGCCAATTTAACCATGAAGTTCAGGGAAGGAATGTCAGGTACGGTTTTTCATGAAAATATAAGCTTCTAATGCCGTATCAACAAGTTTACGGCGAATTTCCTCATGAAACATTTCGGAATGAGGAAAGGAACAGATAATGTTGAAACTGAAAGCTTCTATTACAGCAGATACATGTTGGGCTAATTGGGACATGGAGCCTGGGGACTGGATGGCAGGAAAATGACTTTGTTAAATTGATTGCTTCTATAAAGAAACAACAGTTTTACGGTGAATGAATCATCAACGATAGAGAATGGATTGAAGGTTGAATGTTCGGTGAAACAGCAAGCTTCTAGTCCTGTGTTGACAAGTCTGTGCCAATTTAACCATGAAGTTCAGGGAATGAATGTCAGGTACGGTTTTTCATGAAAATATAAGCTTCTAATGCCGTATCAAAAAGTTTATGGCGAATTACCCCATGAAACATTTCGGAATGAGGAAAGGAACAGATAATGTTGAAACTGAAAGCTTCTATTACAGCAGATACAGGTCGGGGTTACTTGGGTCATGAATCCTAGGGAATGGATGGCAGGAAAATGACTTTGTTAAATTGATTGCTTCTATAAAGAAACAACAGTTTTACGGCGAATGAATCATCAAATATAGAGAATGGATTGAAGGTTGAATGTTCGGTGAAACAGCAAGCTTCTAGTCCTGTGTTGACAAGTCTGTGCCAATTTAACCATGAAGTTCAGGGAAGGAATGTCAGGTACGGTTTTTCATGAAAATATAAGCTTCTAATGCCGTATCAACAAGTTTACGGCGAATTTCCTCATGAAACATTTCGGAATGAGGAAAGGAACAGATAATGTTGAAACTGAAAGCTTCTATTACAGTAGATACATGTTGGGGTTAATTGGGCCATGAAGCCTGGGGACTGGATGGCAGGAAAATGACTTAGTTAAATTGATTGCTTCTATAAAGAAACAACAGTTTTACGGCGAATGAATCATCAACGATAGAGAATGGAGTAAAGGTTGAATGTTCGGTGAAACAGCAAGCTTCTAGTCCTGTGTTGACAAGTCTGTGCCAATTTACCCATGAATTTCAGAGAATGAATATCAGGTACGGTTCTTCATGAAAATATAAGCTTCTAATGCCGTATAAACAAGTTTACTGCGAATTTCCTCATGAAACATTTCGGAATGAGGAAAGGAACAGATAATGTTGAAACTGAAAGCTTCTATTACAGCAGATACAGGTTGGGGTTACTTGGGTCATGAATCCTAGCGATTGGATGGCAGGAAAATGACTTTGTTAAATTGATTGCTTCTATAAAGAAACAACAGTTTTACGGCGAATGAATCATCAACGATAGAGAATGGATTGAAGGTTGAATGTTCGGTGAAACAGCAAGCTTCTAGTCCTGTGTTGACAAGTCTGTGCCAATTTAACCATGAAGTTCAGGGAATGAATGTCAGGTACGGTTTATCATGAAAATATAAGCTTCTAATGCCGTATCTACAAGTTTACGGCGAATTTCCTCATGAAACATTTCGGAATGAGGAAAGGAACAGATAATGTTGAAACTGAAAGCTTCTATTACAGCAGATACAGGTTGGGGTTACTTGGGTCATGAATCCTAGGGAATGGATGGCAGGAAAATGATTTTGTTAAATTGATTGCTTCTATAAAGAAACAACAGTTTTACGGCGAATGAATCATCAACGATAGAGAATGGATTGAAGGTTGAATGTTCGGTGAAACAGCAAGCTTCTAGTCCTGTGTTGACAAGTCTGTGCCAATTTAACCATGAAGTTCAGGGAATGAATGTCAGGTACGGTTTTTCATGAAAATATAAGGTTCTAATGCCGTACCAAAAAGTTTACGGCGAATTTCCTCATGAAACATTTCGGAATGAGGAAAGGAACAGATAATGTTGAAACTGAAAGCTTCTATTACAGCAGATACATGTTGGGCTAATTGGGCCATGAAGACTGGGGACTGGATGGCAGGAAAATGACTTTGTTAAATTGATTGCTTCTATAAAGAAACAACAGTTTTACGGCGAATGAATCATCAACGATAGAGAATGGATTGAAGGTTGAATGTTCGGTGAAACAGCAAGCTTCTAGTCCTGTGTTGACAAGTCTGTGCCAATTTAACCATGAAGTTCAGGGAATGAATGTCAGGTACGGTTTTTCATGAAAATATAAGGTTCTAATGCCGTACCAAAAAGTTTACGGCGAATTTCCACATGAAACTTTTCGGAATGAGGAAAGGAACAGATAATGTTGAAACTGAAAGCTTCTATTACAGCAGATACATGTTGGGGTTAATTGGGCCATGAAGCCTGGGGACTGGATGGCAGGAAAATGTCTTTGTTAAATTGATTGCTTCTATAAAGAAACAACAGTTTTACGGCGAATGAATCATCAACGATAGAGAATGGATTGAAGGTTGAATGTTCGGTGAAACAGGAAGCTTCTAGTCCTGTGTTGACAAGTCTGTGCCAATTTAACCATGAAGTTCAGGGAATGAATGTCAGGTACGGTTTTTCATGGAAATATAAGCTTCTAATGCCGTATCAACAAGTTTACGGCGAATTTCCTCATGAAACATTTCGGAATGAGGAAAGGAACAGATAATGTTGAAACTGAAAGCTACTATTACAGCAGATACATGTTGGGGTTAATTGGGCCATGAAGCCTGGGGACTGGATGGCAGGAAAATGACTTTGTTAAATTGATTGCTTCTATAAAGAAACAACAGTTTTACGGCGAATGAATCATCAACGATAGAGATTGGATTGAAGGTTGAATGTTCGGTGAAACAGCAAGCTTCTAGTCCTGTGTTGACAAGTCTGTGCCAATTTAACCATGAAGTTCAGGGAAAGAATGTCAGGTACGGTTTTTCATGGAAATATAAGCTTCTAATGCCGTATCAACAAGTTTACGGCGAATTTCCTCATGAAACATTTCGGAATGAGGAAAGGAACAGATAATGTTGAAACTGAAAGCTTCTATTACAGCAGATACAGGTTGGGGTTACTTGGGTCATGAATCCTAGGGAATCGATGGCAGGAAAATGACTTTTTTAATTGATTGCTTCTATAAAGAAACAACAGTTTTACGGCGAATGAATCATCAACGATAGAGAATGGATTGAAGGTTGAATGTTCGGTGAAACAGCAAGCTTCTAGTCCTGTGTTGACAAGTCTGTGCCAATTTAACCATGAAGTTCAGGGAATGAATGTCAGGTACGGTTTTTCATGAAAATATAAGGTTCTAATGCCGTACCAAAAAGTTTACGGCGAATTTCCTCATGAAACATTTCGGAATGAGGAAAGGAACAGATAATGTTGAAACTGAAAGCTTCTATTACAGCAGATACATGTTGGGCTAATTGGGCCATGAAGTCTGGGGACTGGATGGCAGGAAAATGACTTTGTTAAATTGATTGATTCTATAAAGAAACAACAGTTTTACGGCGAATGAATCATCAACGATAGAGAATGGATTGAAGGTTGAATGTTCGGTGAAACAGCAAGCTTCTAGTCCTGTGTTGACAAGTCTGTGCCAATTTAACCATGAAGTTCAGGGAAGGAATGTCAGGTACGGTTATTCATGAAAATATAAGCTTCTAATGCCGTATCAACAAGTTTACGGCGAATTTCCTCATGAAACATTTCGGAATGAGGAAAGGAACAGATAATGTTGAAACTGAAAGCTTCTATTACAGCAGATACAGGTTGGGGTTACTTGGGTCATGAATCCTAGGGAATGGATGGCAGGAAAATGATTTTGTTAAATTGATTGCTTCTATAAAGAAACAACAGTTTTACGGCGAATGAATCATCAACGATAGAGAATGGATTGAAGGTTGAATGTTCGGTGAAACAGCAAGCTTCTAGTCCTGTGTTGACAAGTCTGTGCCAATTTAACCATGAAGTTCAGGGAATGAATGTCAGGTACGGTTTTTCATGAAAATATAAGGTTCTAATGCCGTACCAAAAAGTTTACGGCGAATTTCCTCATGAAACATTTCGGAATGAGGAAAGGAACAGATAATGTTGAAACTGAAAGCTTCTATTACAGCAGATACATGTTGGGGTTAATTGGGCCATGAAGCCTGGGGACTGGATGGCAGGAAAATGTCTTTGTTAAATTGATTGCTTCTATAAAGAAACAACAGTTTTACGGCGAATGAATCATCAACGATAGAGAATGGATTGAAGGTTGAATGTTCGGTGAAACAGGAAGCTTCTAGTCCTGTGTTGACAAGTCTGTGCCAATTTAACCATGAAGTTCAGGGAATGAATGTCAGGTACGGTTTTTCATGAAAATATAAGCTTCTAATGCCGTATCAACAAGTTTACGGCGAATTTCCTCATGAAACATTTCGGAATGAGGAAAGGAACAGATAATGTTGAAACTGAAAGCTACTATTACAGCAGATACATGTTGGGGTTAATTGGGCCATGAAGCCTGGGGACTGGATGGCAGGAAAATGACTTTGTTAAATTGATTGCTTCTATAAAGAAACAACAGTTTTACGGCGAATGAATCATCAACGATAGAGATTGGATTGAAGGTTGAATGTTCGGTGAAACAGCAAGCTTCTAGTCCTGTGTTGACAAGTCTGTGCCAATTTAACCATGAACTTCAGGGAAAGAATGTCAGTTACGGTTTTTCATGAAAATATAAGCTTCTAATGCCGTATCAACAAGTTTACGGCGAATTTCCTCATGAAACATTTCGGAATGAGGAAAGGAACAGATAATGTTGAAACTGAAAGCTTCTATTACAGCAGATACAGGTCGGGGTTACTTGGGTCATGAATCCTAGGGAATGGATGGCAGGAAAATGACTTTGTTAAATTGATTGCTTCTATAAAGAAACAACAGTTTTACGGCGAATGAATCATCAACGATAGAGAATGGATTGAAGGTTGAATGTTCGGTGAAACAGCAAGCTTCTAGTCCTGTGTTGACAAGTCTGTGCGAATTGAAACATGAAATTCAGTGAATGAATGTCAGGTACGGTTTTTCATGAAAATATAAGCTTCTAATGCCGTATCAAAAAGTTTACGGTGAATTTCCTCATGAAACATTTCGGAATGAGGAAAGGAACAGATAATGTTGAAACTGAAAGCTTCTGTTACAGCAGATACAGGTTGGGGTTAATTGGGTCTTGAATCCTAGGGACTGGATGGCAGGAAAATGACATTGTTAAAATGATTGCTTCTATAAAGAAACAACAGATTTACGGCGAATGAATCATCAACGATAGAGAATGGATTGAAGGTTGAATGTTCGGTGAAACAGCAAGCTTCTAGTCCTGTGTTGACAAGTCTGTGCCAATTTAACCATGAAGTTCAGGGAATGAATGTCAGGTACGGTTTTTCATGAAAATATAAGCTTCTAATGCCGTATCAACAAGTTTCCGGCGAATTTCCTCATGAAACATTTCGGAATGAGGAAAGGAACAGATAATGTTGAAACTGAAAGCTTCTATTACAGCAGATACATGTTGGGGTTAATTGGGCCATGAAGCCTGGGGACTGGATGGCAGGAAAATGACTTTGTTAAATTGATTGCTTCTATAAAGAAACAACTGTTTTACGGCGAATGAATCATCAACGATAGAGAATGGATTGAAGGTTGAATGTTCGGTGAAACAGCAAGCTTCTAGTCCTGTGTTGACAAGTCTGTGCCAATTTAACCATGAAGTTCAGGGAAGGAATGTCAGGTACGTTTTTTCATGAAAATATAAGCTTCTAATGCCGTATCAACAAGTTTACGGCGAATTTCCTCATGAAACATTTCGGAATGAGGAAAGGAACAGATAATGTTGAAACTGAAAGCTTCTATTACAGCAGATACATGTTGGGCTAATTGGGCCATGGAGCCTGGGGACTGGATGGCAGGAAAATGACTTTGTTAAATTGATTGCTTCTATAAAGAAACAACAGTTTTACGGTGAATGAATCATCAACGATAGAGAATGGATTGAAGGTTGAATGTTCGGTGAAACAGCAAGCTTCTAGTCCTGTGTTGACAAGTCTGTGCCAATTTAACCATGAAGTTCAGGGAATGAATGTCAGGTACGGTTTTTCATGAAAATATAAGCTTCTAATGCCGTATCAACAAGTTTACGGCGAATTTCCTCATGAAACATTTCGGAATGAGGAAAGGAACAGATAATGTTGAAACTGAAAGCTTCTATTACAGCAGATACAGGTTGGGGTTACTTGGGTCATGAATCCTAGGGAATGGATGGCAGGAAAATGACTTTGTTAAATTGATTGCTTCTATAAAGAAACAACAGTTTTACGGTGAATGAATCATCAACGATAGAGAATGGATTGAAGGTTGAATGTTCGGTGAAACAGCAAGCTTCTAGTCCTGTGCCGACAAATCTGTGCCAATGTAACCATGAAGTTCAGGGAAGGAATGTCAGGTACGGTTTTTCATGAAAATATATGCTTCTAATGCCGTATCAACAAGTTTACGGCGAATTTCCTCATGAAACATTTCGGAATGAGGAAAGGAACAGATAATGTTGAAACTGAAAGCTTCTATTACAGCAGATACATGTTGGGGATAATTGGGCCATGAAGCCTGGGGACTGGATGTCAGGAAAATGATTTTGTTAAATTGATTGCTTCTATAAAGAAACAACAGTTTTACGGCGAATGAATCATCAACGATAGAGAATGGATTGAAGGTTGAATGTTCGGTGAAACAGCAAGCTTCTAGTCCTGTGTTGACAAGTCTGTGCGAATTGAAACATGAAATTCAGTGAATGAATGTCAGGTACGGTTTTTCATGAAAATATAAGCTTCTAATGCCGTATCAAAAAGTTTACGGTGAATTTCCTCATGAAACATTTCGGAATGAGGAAAGGAACAGATAATGTTGAAACTGAAAGCTTCTGTTACAGCAGATACAGGTTGGGGTTAATTGGGTCTTGAATCCTAGGGACTGGATGGCAGGAAAATGACATTGTTAAAATGATTGCTTCTATAAAGAAACAACAGATTTACGGCGAATGAATCATCAACGATAGAGAATGGATTGAAGGTTGAATGTTCGGTGAAACAGCAAGCTTCTAGTCCTGTGTTGACAAGTCTGTGCCAATTTAACCATGAAGTTCAGGGAATGAATGTCAGGTACGGTTTTTCATGAAAATATAAGCTTCTAATGCCGTATCAACAAGTTTACGGCGAATTTCCTCATGAAACATTTCGGAATGAGGAAAGGAACAGATAATGTTGAAACTGAAAGCTACTATTACAGCAGATACATGTTGGGGTTAATTGGGTCATGAAGCCCGGGGACTGGATGGCAGGAAAATAACTTTGTTAAATTGATTGCTTCTATAAAGAAACAACAGTTTTACGGCGAATGAATCATCAACGATAGAGAATGGATTGAAGGTTGAATGTTCGGTGAAACAGCAAGCTTCTAGTCCTGTGCCGACAAATCTGTGCCAATGTAACCATGAAGTTCAGGGAAGGAATGTCAGGTACGGTTTTTCATGAAAATATAAGCTTCTAATGCCGTATCAACAAGTTTACGGCGAATTTCCTCATGAAACATTTCGGAATGAGGAAAGGAACAGATAATGTTGAAACTGAAAGCTTCTATTACAGCAGATACATGTTGGGGTTAATTGGGCCATGAAGCCTGGGGACTGGATGTCAGGAAAATGATTTTGTTAAATTGATTGCTTCTATAAAGAAACAACAGTTTTACGGCGAATGAATCATCAACGATAGAGAATGGATTGAAGGTTGAATGTTCGGTGAAACAGCAAACTTCTAGTCCTGTGTTGACAAGTCTGTGCCAATTTAACCATGAAGTTCAGAGAATGAATGTCAGGTACGGTTTTTCATGAAAATATAAGCTTCTAATGCCGTATCAACAAGTTTACGGCGAATTTCCTCATGAAACATTTCGGAATGAGGAAAGGAACAGATAATGTTGAAACTGAAAGCTTCTATTACAGCAGATACATGTTGGGCTAATTGGGCCATGAAGCCTGGGGACTGGATGGCAGGAAAATGACTTTGTTAAATTGATTGCTTCTATAAAGAAACAACAGTTTTACGGCGAATGAATCATCAACGATAGAGAATGGATTGAAGGTTGAATGTTCGGTGAAACAGCAAGCTTCTAGTCCTGTGTTGACAAGTCTGTGCCAATTTAACCATGAAGTTCAGGGAATGAATGTCAGGTACGGTTTTTCATGAAAATATAAGCTTCTAATGCCGTATCAACAAGTTTACGGCGAATTTCCTCATGAAACATTTCGGAATGAGGAAAGGAACAGATAATGTTGAAACTTAAAGCTACTATTACAGCAGATACATGTTGGGGTTAATTGGGTCATGAAGCCTGGGGACTGGATGGCAGGAAAATAACTTTGTTAAATTGATTGCTTCTATAAAGAAACAACAGTTTTACGGCGAATGAATCATCAACGATAGAGAATGGATTGAAGGTTGAATGTTCGGTGAAACAGCAAGCTTCTAGTCCTGTGCCGACAAATCTGTGCCAATGTAACCATGAAGTTCAGGGAAGGAATGTCAGGTACGGTTTTTCATGAAAATATAAGCTTCTAATGCCGTATCAACAAGTTTACGGCGAATTTCCTCATGAAACATTTCGGAATGAGGAAAGGAACAGATAATGTTGAAACTGAAAGCTTCTATTACAGCAGATACATGTTGGGGTTAATTGGGCCATGAAGCCTGGGGACTGGATGTCAGGAAAATGATTTTGTTAAATTGATTGCTTCTATAAAGAAACAACAGTTTTACGGCGAATGAATCATCAACGATAGAGAATGGATTGAAGGTTGAATGTTCGGTGAAACAGCAAGCTTCTAGTCCTGTGTTGACAAGTCTGTGCCAATTTAACCATGAAGTTCAGGGAATGAATGTCAGGTACGGTTTTTCATGAAAATATAAGCTTCTAATGCCGTACCAACAAGTTTACGGCGAATTTCCTCATGAAACATTTCGGAATGAGGAAAGGAACAGATAATGTTGAAACTGAAAGATTCTATTACAGCAGATACATGTTGGGGTTAATTGGGTCATGAATCCTAGGGACTGGATGGCAGGAAAATGACTTTGTTAAATTGATTGCTTCTATAAAGAAACAACAGTTTTACGGCGAATGAATCATCAACGATAGAGAATGGATTGAAGGTTGAATGTTCGGTGAAACAGCAAGCTTCTAGTCCTGTGTTGACAAGTCTGTGCCAATTTAACCATGAAGTTCAGGGAATGAATGTCAGGTACGGTTTTTCATGAAAATATAAGCTTCTAATGCCGTATCAACAAGTTTACGGCGAATTTCCTCATGAAACATTTCGGAATGAGGAAAGGAACAGATAATGTTGAAACTGAAAGCTTCTATTACAGCAGATACATGTTGGGGTTAATTGGGCCATGAAGCCTGGGGACTGGATGTCAGGAAAATGATTTTGTTAAATTGATTGCTTCTATAAAGAAACAACAGTTTTACGGCGAATGAATCATCAACGATAGAGAATGGATTGAAGGTTGAATGTTCGGTGAAACAGCAAGCTTCTAGTCCTGTGTTGACAAGTCTGTGCCAATTTAACCATGAAGTTCAGGGAATGAATGTCAGGTACGGTTTTTCATGAAAATATAAGCTTCTAATGCCGTACCAACAAGTTTACGGCGAATTTCCTCATGAAACATTTCGGAATGAGGAAAGGAACAGATAATGTTGAAACTGAAAGATTCTATTACAGCAGATACATGTTGGGGTTAATTGGGCCATGAAGCCTGGGGCTGGATGGCAAGAAAATGACTTTGTTAAATTGATTGCTTCTATAAAGAAACCACAGTTTTACGGCGAATGAATCATCAACGATAGAGAATGGATTGAAGGTTGAATGTTCGGTGAAACAGCAAGCTTCTAGTCCTGTGTTGACAAGTCTGTGCCAATTTAACCATGAAGTTCAGGGAATGAATGTCAGGTACGGTTTTTCATGAAAATATAAGCTTCTAATGCCGTATCAACAAGTTTAAGGCGAAT
This sequence comes from Acanthosepion lycidas, assembly GCA_963932145.1. Classification (NCBI taxonomy): domain Eukaryota; kingdom Metazoa; phylum Mollusca; class Cephalopoda; order Sepiida; family Sepiidae; genus Acanthosepion; species Acanthosepion lycidas. The sequence goes on along the minus strand of OZ010599.1, from coordinate 90,055,344 downwards.
TTCCTCATGAAACATTTCGGAATGAGGAAAGGAACAGATAATGTTGAAACTGAAAGCTTCTATTACAGCAGATACATGTTGGGCTAATTGGGCCATGAAGCCTGGGGACTGGATGGCAGGAAAATGACTTTGTTAAATTGATTGCTTCTATAAAGAAACAACAGTTTTACGGCCAATGAATCATCAACGATAGAGAATGGATTGAAGGTTGAATGTTCGGTGAAACAGCAAGCTTCTAGTCCTGTGTTGACAAGTCTGTGCCAATTTAACCATGAAGTTCAGGGAATGAATGTCAGGTACGGTTTTTCATGAAAATATAAGCGTCTAATGCCGTATCAACAAGTTTACGGCGAATTTCCTCATGAAACATTTCGGAATGAGGAAAGGAACAGATAATGTTGAAACTGAAAGCTTCTATTACAGCAGATACATGTTGGGGTTAATTGGGTCATGAATCCTAGGGAATGGATGGCAGGAAAATGACTTTGTTAAATTGATTGCTTCTATAAAGAAACAACGGATTTACGGCGAATGAATCATCAACGATAGAGAATGGATTGAAGGTTGAATGTTCGGTGAAACAGCAAGCTTCTAGTCCTGTGTTGACAAGTCTGTGCCAATTTAACCATGAAGTTCAGGGAATGAATGTCAGGTACGGTTTTTCATGAAAATATAAGCTTCTAATGCCGTATCAACAAGTTTACGGCGAATTTCCTCATGAAACATTTCGGAATGAGGAAAGGAACAGATAATGTTGAAACTGAAAGCTTCTATTACAGCAGATACAGGTTTGGGTTAATTGGGTCATGAATCATAGGGACTGGATGGCAGGAAAATGACTTTGTTAAATTGATTGCTTCTATAAAGAAACAACGGATTTACGGCGAATGAATCATCAACGATAGAGAATGGATTGAAGGTTGAATGTTCGGTGAAACAGCAAGCTTCTAGTCCTGTGCCGACAAGTCTGAGCCAATTTAACCATGAAGTTCAGGGAATGAATGTCAGTTACGGTTTTTCATGAAAATATAAGCTTCTAATGCCGTATCAACAAGTTAACGGCGAATTTCCTCATGAAACATTTCGGAATGAGGAAAGGAACAGATAATGTTGAAACTGAAAGATTCTATTACAGCAGATACATGTTGGGGTTAATTGGGCCATGAAGCCTGGGGCTGGATGGCAAGAAAATGACTTTGTTAAATTGATTGCTTCTATAAAGAAACAACAGTTTTACGGCGAATGAATCATCAACGATAGAGAATGGATTGAAGGTTGAATGTTCGGTGAAACAGCAAGCTTCTAGTCCTGTGTTGACAAGTCTGTGCCAATTTAACCATGAAGTTCAGGGAATGAATGTCAGGTACGGTTTTTCATGAAAATATAAGCTTCTAATGCCGTATCAACAAGTTTACGGCGAATTTCCTCATGAAACATTTCGGAATGAGGAAAGGAACAGATAATGTTGAAACTGAAAGCTTCTATTACAGCAGATACATGTTGGGGTTAATTGGGCCATGAAGCCTGGGGACTGGATGTCAGGAAAATGATTTTGTTAAATTGATTGCTTCTATAAAGAAACAACAGTTTTACGGCGAATGAATCATCAACGATAGAGAATGGATTGAAGGTTGAATGTTCGGTGAAACAGCAAGCTTCTAGTCCTGTGTTGACAAGTCTGTGCCAATTTAACCATGAAGTTCAGGGAATGAATGTCAGGTACGGTTTTTCATGAAAATATAAGCTTCTAATGCCGTACCAACAAGTTTACGGCGAATTTCCTCATGAAACATTTCGGAATGAGGAAAGGAACAGATAATGTTGAAACTGAAAGATTCTATTACAGCAGATACATGTTGGGGTTAATTGGGTCATGAATCCTAGGGACTGGATGGCAGGAAAATGACTTTGTTAAATTGATTGCTTCTATAAAGAAACAACAGTTTTACGGCGAATGAATCATCAACGATAGAGAATGGATTGAAGGTTGAATGTTCGGTGAAACAGCAAGCTTCTAGTCCTGTGTTGACAAGTCTGTGCCAATTTAACCATGAAGTTCAGGGAATGAATGTCAGGTACGGTTTTTCATGAAAATATAAGCTTCTAATGCCGTATCAACAAGTTTACGGCGAATTTCCTCATGAAACATTTCGGAATGAGGAAAGGAACAGATAATGTTGAAACTGAAAGCTTCTATTACAGCAGATACATGTTGGGGTTAATTGGGCCATGAAGCCTGGGGACTGGATGTCAGGAAAATGATTTTGTTAAATTGATTGCTTCTATAAAGAAACAACAGTTTTACGGCGAATGAATCATCAACGATAGAGAATGGATTGAAGGTTGAATGTTCGGTGAAACAGCAAGCTTCTAGTCCTGTGTTGACAAGTCTGTGCCAATTTAACCATGAAGTTCAGGGAATGAATGTCAGGTACGGTTTTTCATGAAAATATAAGCTTCTAATGCCGTACCAACAAGTTTACGGCGAATTTCCTCATGAAACATTTCGGAATGAGGAAAGGAACAGATAATGTTGAAACTGAAAGATTCTATTACAGCAGATACATGTTGGGGTTAATTGGGCCATGAAGCCTGGGGCTGGATGGCAAGAAAATGACTTTGTTAAATTGATTGCTTCTATAAAGAAACCACAGTTTTACGGCGAATGAATCATCAACGATAGAGAATGGATTGAAGGTTGAATGTTCGGTGAAACAGCAAGCTTCTAGTCCTGTGTTGACAAGTCTGTGCCAATTTAACCATGAAGTTCAGGGAATGAATGTCAGGTACGGTTTTTCATGAAAATATAAGCTTCTAATGCCGTATCAACAAGTTTAAGGCGAATTTCCTCATGAAACATTTCGGAATGAGGAAAGGAACAGATAATGTTGAAACTGAAAGCTTCTATTACAGCAGATACATGTTGGGCTAATTGGGCCATGAAGCCTGGGGACTGGATGGCAGGAAAATGACTTTGTTAAATTGATTGCTTCTATAAAGAAACAACAGTTTTACGGCCAATGAATCATCAACGATAGAGAATGGATTGAAGGTTGAATGTTCGGTGAAACAGCAAGCTTCTAGTCCTGTGTTGACAAGTCTGTGCCAATTTAACCATGAAGTTCAGGGAATGAATGTCAGGTACGGTTTTTCATGAAAATATAAGCGTCTAATGCCGTATCAACAAGTTTACGGCGAATTTCCTCATGAAACATTTCGGAATGAGGAAAGGAACAGATAATGTTGAAACTGAAAGCTTCTATTACAGCAGATACATGTTGGGGTTAATTGGGTCATGAATCCTAGGGAATGGATGGCAGGAAAATGACTTTGTTAAATTGATTGCTTCTATAAAGAAACAACGGATTTACGGCGAATGAATCATCAACGATAGAGAATGGATTGAAGGTTGAATGTTCGGTGAAACAGCAAGCTTCTAGTCCTGTGTTGACAAGTCTGTGCCAATTTAACCATGAAGTTCAGGGAATGAATGTCAGGTACGGTTTTTCATGAAAATATAAGCTTCTAATGCCGTATCAACAAGTTTACGGCGAATTTCCTCATGAAACATTTCGGAATGAGGAAAGGAACAGATAATGTTGAAACTGAAAGCTTCTATTACAGCAGATACAGGTTTGGGTTAATTGGGTCATGAATCATAGGGACTGGATGGCAGGAAAATGACTTTGTTAAATTGATTGCTTCTATAAAGAAACAACGGATTTACGGCGAATGAATCATCAACGATAGAGAATGGATTGAAGGTTGAATGTTCGGTGAAACAGCAAGCTTCTAGTCCTGTGCCGACAAGTCTGAGCCAATTTAACCATGAAGTTCAGGGAATGAATGTCAGTTACGGTTTTTCATGAAAATATAAGCTTCTAATGCCGTATCAACAAGTTAACGGCGAATTTCCTCATGAAACATTTCGGAATGAGGAAAGGAACAGATAATGTTGAAACTGAAAGATTCTATTACAGCAGATACATGTTGGGGTTAATTGGGCCATGAAGCCTGGGGCTGGATGGCAAGAAAATGACTTTGTTAAATTGATTGCTTCTATAAAGAAACAACAGTTTTACGGCGAATGAATCATCAACGATAGAGAATGGATTGAAGGTTGAATGTTCGGTGAAACAGCAAGCTTCTAGTCCTGTGTTGACAAGTCTGTGCCAATTTAACCATGAAGTTCAGGGAATGAATGTCAGGTACGGTTTTTCATGAAAATATAAGCTTCTAATGCCGTATCAACAAGTTTACGGCGAATTTCCTCATGAAACATTTCGGAATGAGGAAAGGAACAGATAATGTTGAAACTGAAAGCTTCTATTACAGCAGATACAGGTTGGGATTAATTTGGTCCTGAAGCCTAGGGACTGGATGGCAGGAAAATGACTTTGTTAAATTGATTGCTTCTATAAAGAAACAACAGTTTTACGGCGAATGAATCATCAACGATAGAGAATGGATTGAAGGTTGAATGTTCGGTGAAACAGCAAGCTTCTAGTCCTGTGTTGACAAGTCTGTGCCAATTTAACCATGAAGTTCAGGGAATGAATGTCAGGTACGGTTTTTCATGAAAATATAAGCTTCTAATGCCGTATCAACAAGTTTACGGCGAATTTCCTCATGAAACATTTCGGAATGAGGAAAGGAACAGATAATGTTGAAACTGAAAGCTTCTATTACAGCAGATACAGGTTGGGATTAATTTGGTCCTGAAGCCTAGGGACTGGATGGCAGGAAAATGACTTTGTTAAATTGATTGCTTCTATAAAGAAACAACAGTTTTACGGCGAATGAATCATCAACGATAGAGAATGGATTGAAGGTTGAATGTTCGGTGAAACAGCAAGCTTCTAGTCCTGTGTTGACAAGTCTGTGCCAATTTAACCATGAAGTTCAGGGAATGAATGTCAGGTACGGTTTTTCATGAAAATATAAGCTTCTAATGCCGTATCAACAAGTTTACGGCGAATTTCCTCATGAAACATTTCGGAATGAGGAAAGGAACAGATAATGTTGAAACTGAAAGCTTCTATTACAGCAGATACAGGTTGGGGTTAATTGGGTCATGAATCATAGGGACTGGATGGCAGGAAAATGACTTTGTTAAATTGATTGCTTCTATAAAGAAACAACGGATTTACGGCGAATGAATCATCAACGATAGAGAATGGATTGAAGGTTGAATGTTCGGTGAAACAGCAAGCTTCTAGTCCTGTGCCGACAAGTCTGAGCCAATTTAACCATGAAGTTCAGGGAATGAATGTCAGTTACGGTTTTTCATGAAAATATAAGCTTCTAATGCCGTATCAACAAGTTAACGGCGAATTTCCTCATGAAACATTTCGGAATGAGGAAAGGAACAGATAATGTTGAAACTGAAAGATTCTATTACAGCAGATACATGTTGGGGTTAATTGGGCCATGAAGCCTGGGGCTGGATGGCAAGAAAATGACTTTGTTAAATTGATTGCTTCTATAAAGAAACAACAGTTTTACGGCGAATGAATCATCAACGATAGAGAATGGATTGAAGGTTGAATGTTCGGTGAAACAGCAAGCTTCTAGTCCTGTGTTGACAAGTCTGTGCCAATTTAACCATGAAGTTCAGGGAATGAATGTCAGGTACGTTTTTTCATGAAAATATAAGCTTCTAATGCCGTATCAACAAGTTTACGGCGAATTTGCTCATGAAACATTTCGGAATGAGGAAAGGAACAGATAATGTTGAAACTGAAAGCTTCTATTACAGCAGATACATGTTGGGGTTAATTGGGCCATGAAGCCTGGGGACTGGATGTCAGGAAAATGATTTTGTTAAATTGATTGCTTCTATAAAGAAACAACAGTTTTACGGCGAATGAATCATCAACGATAGAGAATGGATTGAAGGTTGAATGTTCGGTGAAACAGCAAGTTTCTAGTCCTGTGCCGACAAGTCTGTGCCAATTTAACCATGAAGTTCAGGGAATGAATGTCAGGTACGGTTTTTCATGAAAATATAAGCTTCTAATGCCGTATCAACAAGTATACGGCGAATTTCCTCTTGAAACATTTCGGAATGAGGAAAGGAAGAGATAATGTTGAAACTGAAAGCTTCTATTACAGCAGATACATGTTGGGGTTACCTGGGTCATGAATCCTATGGACTGGATGGCAGGAAAATGACTTTGTTAAATTGATTGCTTCTATAAAGAAACAACAGTTTTACGGCGAATGAATCATCAACTATAGAGAATGGATTGAAGGTTGAATGTTCGGTGAAACAGCAAGCTTCTAGTCCTGTGCCGACAAGTCTGTGCCAATTTGACCATGAAGTTCAGGGAATGAATGTCAGGTAGGGTTTTTCATGAAAATATAAGCTTCTAATGCCGTATCAACAAGTTTACGGCGAATTTCCTCATGAAACATTTCGGAATGAGGAAAGGAACAGATAATGTTGAAACTGAAAGCTTCTATTACAGCAGATACAGGTTGCGGTTAATTGGGCCATGAAGCCTGGGGACTGGATGGCAGGAAAATGACTTTGTTAAATTGATTGCTTCTATAAAGAAACAACAGTTTTACGGCGAATGAATCATCAACGATAGAGAATGGATTGAAGGATGAATGTTCGGTGAAACAGCAAGCTTCTTGTCCCGGACCGACAAGTCTGTGCCAATTTAACCATGAATTTCAGGGAATGAATGTCAGGTACGGTTTTCCATGAAAATATAAGCTTCTAATGCCGTATCAACAAGTTTACGGCGAATTTCCTCATGAAACATTTCGGAATGAGGAAAGGAACAGATAATGTTGAAACTTAAAGCTTCTATTACAGCAGATACAGGTTGCGGTTAATTGGGCCATGAAGCCTGGGGACTGGATGGCAGGAAAATGGCTTTGTTAAATTGATTGCTTCTATAAAGAAACAACAGTTTTACGGCGAATGAATCATCAACGATAGAGAATGGATTGAAGGTTGAATGTTCGGTGAAACAGCAAGCTTCTTGTCCCGGGCCGACAAGTCTGTGCCAATTTAACCATGAATTTCAGGGAATGAATGTCAGGTACGGTTTTTCATGAAAATATAAGCTTCTAATGCCGTATCAACAAGTTTACGGCGAATTTCCTCATGAAACATTTCGGAATGAGGAAAGGAACAGATAATGTTGAAACTGAAAGCTTCTATTACAGCAGATACAGGTTGGGGTTAATTGGGTCATGAATCCTAGGGACTGGATGGCAGGAAAATGACTTTGTTAAATTGATTGCTTCTATAAAGAAACAACAGTTTTACGGCGAATGAATCATCAATGATAGAGAATGGATTGAAGGTTGAATGTTCGGTGAAACAGCAAGCTTCTTGTCCCGGGCCGACAAGTCTGTGCCAATTTAACCATGAAGTTCAGGGAATGAATGTCAGGTACGGTTTTTCATGAAAATATAAGCTTCTAATGCCGTATCAACAAGTTTACGGCGAATTTCCTCATGAAACATTTCGGAATGAGGAAAGGAACAGATAATGTTGAAACTGAAAGCTTCTATTACCGCAGATACATGTTGGGGTTAATTGGGCCATGAAGCCTGGGGACTGGATGGCAGGAAAATGACTTTGTTAAATTGATTGCTTCTATAAAGAAACAACAGTTTTACGGCGAATGAATCATCAACGATAGAGAATGGATTGAATGTTGAATGTTCGGTGAAACAGCAAGCTTCTAGTCCTGTGTTGACAAGTCTGTGCCAATTTAACCATGAAGTTCAGGGAATGAATGTCAGGTACGGTTTTTCATGAAAATATAAGCTTCTAATGCCGTATCAACAAGTTTACGGCGAATTTCCTCATGAAACATTTCGGAATGAGGAAAGGAACAGATAATGTTGAAACTGAAAGCTTCTATTACAGCAGATACATGTTGGGGTTAATTGGGCCATGAAGCCTGGGGACTGGATGTCAGGAAAATGATTTTGTTAAATTGATTGCTTCTATAAAGAAACAACAGTTTTACGGCGAATGAATCATCAACGATAGAGAATGGATTGAAGGTTGAATGTTCGGTGAAACAGCAAGTTTCTAGTCCTGTGCCGACAAGTCTGTGCCAATTTAACCATGAAGTTCAGGGAATGAATGTCAGGTACGGTTTTTCATGAAAATATAAGCTTCTAATGCCGTATCAACAAGTATACGGCGAATTTCCTCTTGAAACATTTCGGAATGAGGAAAGGAAGAGATAATGTTGAAACTGAAAGCTTCTATTACAGCAGATACATGTTGGGGTTACCTGGGTCATGAATCCTATGGACTGGATGGCAGGAAAATGACTTTGTTAAATTGATTGCTTCTATAAAGAAACAACAGTTTTACGGCGAATGAATCATCAACGATAGAGAATGGATTGAAGGTTGAATGTTCGGTGAAACAGCAAGCTTCTTGTCCCGGGCCGACAAGTCTGTGCCAATTTAACCATGAAGTTCAGGGAATGAATGTCAGGTACGGTTTTCCATGAAAATATAAGCTTCTAATGCCGTATCAATAAGTTTACGGCGAATTTCCTCATGAAACATTTCGGAATGAGGAAAGGAACAGATAATGTTGAAACTGAAAGCTTCTATTACAGCAGATACAGGTTGCGGTTAATTGGGCCATGAAGCCTGGGGACTGGATGGCAGGAAAATGACTTTGTTAAATTGATTGCTTCTATAAAGAAACAACAGTTTTACGGCGAATGAATCATCAACGATAGAGAATGGATTGAAGGTTGAATGTTCGGTGAAACAGCAAGCTTCTTGTCCCGGGCCGACAAGTCTGTGCCAATTTAACCATGAAGTTCAGGGAATGAATGTCAGGTACGGTTTTTCATGAAAATATAAGCTTCTAATGCCGTATCAACAAGTTTACGGCGAATTTCCTCATGAAACATTTCGGAATGAGGAAAGGAACAGATAATGTTGAAACTGAAAGCTTCTATTACCGCAGATACATGTTGGGGTTAATTGGGCCATGAAGCCTGGGGACTGGATGGCAGGAAAATGACTTTGTTAAATTGATTGCTTCTATAAAGAAACAACAGTTTTACGGCGAATGAATCATCAACGATAGAGAATGGATTGAATGTTGAATGTTCGGTGAAACAGCAAGCTTCTAGTCCTGTGTTGACAAGTCTGTGCCAATTTAACCATGAAGTTCAGGGAATGAATGTCAGGTACGGTTTTTCATGAAAATATAAGCTTCTAATGCCGTATCAACAAGTTTACGGCGAATTTCCTCATGAAACATTTCGGAATGAGGAAAGGAACAGATAATGTTGAAACTGAAAGCTTCTATTACAGCAGATACATGTTGGGGTTAATTGGGCCATGAAGCCTGGGGACTGGATGTCAGGAAAATGATTTTGTTAAATTGATTGCTTCTATAAAGAAACAACAGTTTTACGGCGAATGAATCATCAACGATAGAGAATGGATTGAAGGTTGAATGTTCGGTGAAACAGCAAGTTTCTAGTCCTGTGCCGACAAGTCTGTGCCAATTTAACCATGAAGTTCAGGGAATGAATGTCAGGTACGGTTTTTCATGAAAATATAAGCTTCTAATGCCGTATCAACAAGTATACGGCGAATTTCCTCTGGAAACATTTCGGAATGAGGAAAGGAAGAGATAATGTTGAAACTGAAAGCTTCTATTACAGCAGATACATGTTGGGGTTACCTGGGTCATGAATCCTATGGACTGGATGGCAGGAAAATGATTTTGTTAAATTGATTGCTTCTATAAAGAAACAACAGTTTTACGGCGAATGAATCATCAACGATAGAGAATGGATTGAAGGTTGAATGTTCGGTGAAACAGCAAGCTTCTTGTCCCGGGCCGACAAGTCTGTGCCAATTTAACCATGAAGTTCAGGGAATGAATGTCAGGTACGGTTTTCCATGAAAATATAAGCTTCTAATGCCGTATCAATAAGTTTACGGCGAGTTTCCTCATGAAACATTTCGGAATGAGGAAAGGAACAGATAATGTTGAAACTGAAAGCTTCTATTACAGCAGATACAGGTTGCGGTTAATTGGGCCATGAAGCCTGGGGACTGGATGGCAGGAAAATGACTTTGTTAAATTGATTGCTTCTATAAAGAAACAACAGTTTTACGGCGAATGAATCATCAACGATAGAGAATGGATTGAAGGTTGAATGTTCGGTGAAACAGCAAGCTTCTTGTCCCGGGCCGACAAGTCTGTGCCAATTTAACCATGAAGTTCAGGGAATGAATGTCAGGTACGGTTTTTCATGAAAATATAAGCTTCTAATGCCGTATCAACAAGTTTACGGCGAATTTCCTCATGAAACATTTCGGAATGAGGAAAGGAACAGATAATGTTGAAACTGAAAGCTTCTATTACAGCAGATACAGGTTGGGGTTAATTGGGTCATGAATCCTAGGGACTGGATGGCAGGAAAATGACTTTGTTAAATTGATTGCTTCTATAAAGAAACAACAGTTTTACGGCGAATGAATCATCAATGATAGAGAATGGATTGAAGGTTGAATGTTCGGTGAAACAGCAAGCTTCTAGTCCTGTGTTGACAAGTCTGTGCCAATTTAACCATGAAGTTCAGGGAATGAATGTCAGGTACGGTTTTTCATGAAAATATAAGCTTCTAATGCCGTATCAACAAGTTTACGGCGAATTTCCTCATGAAACATTTCGGAATGAGGAAAGGAACAGATAATGTTGAAACTGAAAGCTTCTATTACAGCAGATACATGTTGGGGTTAATTGGGCCATGAAGCCTGGGGACTGGATGTCAGGAAAATGATTTTGTTAAATTGATTGCTTCTATAAAGAAACAACAGTTTTACGGCGAATGAATCATCAACGATAGAGAATGGATTGAAGGTTGAATGTTCGGTGAAACAGCAAGTTTCTAGTCCTGTGCCGACAAGTCTGTGCCAATTTAACCATGAAGTTCAGGGAATGAATGTCAGGTACGGTTTTTCATGAAAATATAAGCTTCTAATGCCGTATCAACAAGTATACGGCGAATTTCCTCTTGAAACATTTCGGAATGAGGAAAGGAAGAGATAATGTTGAAACTGAAAGCTTCTATTACAGCAGATACATGTTGGGGTTACCTGGGTCATGAATCCTATGGACTGGATGGCAAAAAAATGATTTTGTTAAATTGATTGCTTCTATAAAGAAACAACAGTTTTACGGCGAATGAATCATCAACGATAGAGAATGGATTGAAGGTTGAATGTTCGGTGAAACAGCAAGCTTCTTGTCCCGGGCCGACAAGTCTGTGCCAATTTAAACATGAAGTTCAGGGAATGAATGTCAGGTACGGTTTTCCATGAAAATATAAGCTTCTAATGCCGTATCAATAAGTTTACGGCGAGTTTCCTCATGAAACATTTCGGAATGAGGAAAGGAACAGATAATGTTGAAACTGAAAGCTTCTATTACAGCAGATACAGGTTGCGGTTAATTGGGCCATGAAGCCTGGGGACTGGATGGCAGGAAAATGACTTTGTTAAATTGATTGCTTCTATAAAGAAACAACAGTTTTACGGCGAATGAATCATCAACGATAGAGAATGGATTGAAGGTTGAATGTTCGGTGAAACAGCAAGCTTCTTGTCCCGGGCCGACAAGTCTGTGCCAATTTAACCATGAAGTTCAGGGAATGAATGTCAGGTACGGTTTTTCATGAAAATATAAGCTTCTAATGCCGTATCAACAAGTTTACGGCGAATTTCCTCATGAAACATTTCGGAATGAGGAAAGGAACAGATAATGTTGAAACTGAAAGCTTCTATTACAGCAGATACATGTTGGGGTTAATTGGGCCATGAAGCCTGGGGACTGGATGGCAGGAAAATGACTTTGTTAAATTGATTGCTTCTATAAAGAAACAACAGTTTTACGGCGAATGAATCATCAACGATAGAGAATGGATTGAATGTTGAATGTTCGGAGAAACAGAAAGCTTCTAGTCCTGTGTTGACAAGTCTGTGCCAATTTAACCATGAAGTTCAGGGAATGAATGTCAGGTACGGTTTTTCATGAAAATATAAGCTTCTAATGCCGTATCAACAAGTTTACGGCGAATTTCCTCATGAAACATTTCGGAATGAGGAAAGGAACAGATAATGTTGAAACTGAAAGCTTCTATTACAGCAGATACATGTTGGGGTTAATTGGGCCATGAAGCCTGGGGACTGGATGTCAGGAAAATGATTTTGTTAAATTGATTGCTTCTATAAAGAAACAACAGTTTACGGCGAATGAATCATCAACGATAGAGAATGGATTGAAGGTTGAATGTTCGGTGAAACAGCAAGTTTCTAGTCCTGTGCCGACAAGTCTGTGCCAATTTAACCATGAAGTTCAGGGAATGAATGTCAGGTACGGTTTTTCATGAAAATATAAGCTTCTAATGCCGTATCAACAAGTATACGGCGAATTTCCTCTTGAAACATTTCGGAATGAGGAAAGGAAGAGATAATGTTGAAACTGAAAGCTTCTATTACAGCAGATACATGTTGGGGTTACCTGGGTCATGAATCCTATGGACTGGATGGCAGGAAAATGACTTTGTTAAATTGATTGCTTCTATAAAGAAACAACAGTTTTACGGCGAATGAATCATCAACGATAGAGAATGGATTGAAGGTTGAATGTTCGGTGAAACAGCAAGCTTCTAGTCCTGTGCCGACAAGTCTGTGCCAATTTAACCATGAAGTTCAGGGAATGAATGTCAGGTACGGTTTTTCATGAAAATATAAGCTTCTAATGCCGTATCAACAAGTTTACGGCGAATTTCCTCATGAAACATTTCGGAATGAGGAAAGGAACAGATAATGTTGAAACTGAAAGCTTCTATTACAGCAGATACATGTTGGGGTTAATTGGGCCATGAAGCCTGGGGACTGGATGTCAGGAAAATGATTTTGTTAAATTGATTGCTTCTATAAAGAAACAACAGTTTACGGCGAATGAATCATCAACGATAGAGAATGGATTGAAGGTTGAATGTTCGGTGAAACAGCAAGTTTCTAGTCCTGTGCCGACAAGTCTGTGCCAATTTAACCATGAAGTTCAGGGAATGAATGTCAGGTACGGTTTTTCATGAAAATATAAGCTTCTAATGCCGTATCAACAAGTTTACGGCGAATTTCCTCATGAAACATTTCGGAATGAGGAAAGGAACAGATAATGTTGAAACTGAAAGCTTCTATTACAGCAGATACAGGTTGCGGTTAATTGGGTCATGAATCCTAGGGACTGGATGGCAGGAAAATGACTTTGTTAAATTGATTGCTTCTATAAAGAAACAACAGTTTTACGGCGAATGAATCAGCAACGATAGAGAATGGATTGAAGGTTGAATGTTCGGTGAAACAGCAAGCTTCTAGTCCTGTGCCGACAAGTCTGTGCCAATTTAACCATGATGTTCAGGGAATGAATGTCAGGTACGGTTTTTCATGAAAATATAAGCTTCTAATGCCGTATCAAAAAGTATACGGCGAATTTCCTCTTGAAACATTTCGGAATGAGGAAAGGAAGAGATAATGTTGAAACTGAAAGCTTCTATTACAGCAGATACAGGTTGGGGTTACCTGGGTCATGAATCCTATGGACTGGATGGCAGGAAAATGACTTTGTTAAATTGATTGCTTCTATAAAGAAACAACAGTTTTACGGCGAATGAATCATCAACGATAGAGAATGGATTGAAGGTTGAATGTTCGGTGAAACAGCAAGCTTCTAGTCCTGTGCCGACAAGTCTGTGCCAATTTAACCATGAAGTTCAGGGAATGAATGTCAGGTACGGTTTTTCATGAAAATATAAGCTTCTAATGCCGTATCAACAAGTTTACGGCGAATTTCCTCATGAAACATTTCGGAATGAGGAAAGGAACAGATAATGTTGAAACTGAAAGCTTCTATTACAGCAGATACATGTTGGGGTTAATTGGGCCATGAAGCCTGGGGACTGGATGTCAGGAAAATGATTTTGTTAAATTGATTGCTTCTATAAAGAAACAACAGTTTACGGCGAATGAATCATCAACGATAGAGAATGGATTGAAGGTTGAATGTTCGGTGAAACAGCAAGTTTCTAGTCCTGTGCCGACAAGTCTGTGCCAATTTAACCATGAAGTTCAGGGAATGAATGTCAGGTACGGTTTTTCATGAAAATATAAGCTTCTAATGCCGTATCAACAAGTATACGGCGAATTTCCTCTTGAAACATTTCGGAATGAGGAAAGGAAGAGATAATGTTGAAACTGAAAGCTTCTATTACAGCAGATACATGTTGGGGTTACCTGGGTCATGAATCCTATGGACTGGATGGCAGGAAAATGACTTTGTTAAATTGATTGCTTCTATAAAGAAACAACAGTTTTACGGCGAATGAATCATCAACGATAGAGAATGGATTGAAGGTTGAATGTTCGGTGAAACAGCAAGCTTCTAGTCCTGTGCCGACAAGTCTGTGCCAATTTGACCATGAAGTTCAGGGAATGAATGTCAGTTACGGTTTTTCATGAAAATATAAGCTTCTAATGCCGTATCAACAAGTTTACGGCGAATTTCCTCATGAAACATTTCGGAATGAGGAAAGGAACAGATAATGTTGAAACTGAAAGCTTCTATTACAGCAGATACAGGTTGCGGTTAATTGGGCCATGAAGCCTGGGGACTGGATGGCAGGAAAATGACTTTGTTAAATTGATTGCTTCTATAAAGAAACAAAAGTTTTACGGCGAATGAATCATCAACGATAGAGAATGGATTGAAGGTTGAATGTTCGGTGAAACAGCAAGCTTCTTGTCCCGGGCCGACAAGTCTGAGCCAATTTAACCATGAAGTTCAGGGAATGAATATCAGGTACGGTTTTTCATGAAAATATAAGCTTCTAATGCCGTATCAACAAGTTTACGGCGAATTTCCTCATGAAACATTTCGGAATGAGGAAAGGAACAGATAATGTTGAAACTGAAAGCTTCTATTACAGCAGATACAGGTTGCGGTTAATTGGGTCATGAATCCTAGGGACTGGATGGCAGGAAAATGACTTTGTTAAATTGATTGCTTCTATAAAGAAACAACAGTTTTACGGCGAATGAATCAGCAACGATAGAGAATGGATTGAAGGTTGAATGTTCGGTGAAACAGCAAGCTTCTAGTCCTGTGCCGACAAGTCTGTGCCAATTTAACCATGATGTTCAGGGAATGAATGTCAGGTACGGTTTTTCATGAAAATATAAGCTTCTAATGCCGTATCAAAAAGTATACGGCGAATTTCCTCTTGAAACATTTCGGAATGAGGAAAGGAAGAGATAATGTTGAAACTGAAAGCTTCTATTACAGCAGATACAGGTTGGGGTTACCTGGGTCATGAATCCTATGGACTGGATGGCAGGAAAATGACTTTGTTAAATTGATTGCTTCTATAAAGAAACAACAGTTTTACGGCGAATGAATCATCAACTATAGAGAATGGATTGAAGGTTGAATGTTCGGTGAAACAGCAAGCTTCTAGTCCTGTGCCGACAAGTCTGTGCCAATTTGACCATGAAGTTCAGGGAATGAATGTCAGGTACGGTTTTTCATGAAAATATAAGCTTCTAATGCCGTATCAACAAGTTTACGGCGAATTTCCTCATGAAACATTTCGGAATGAGGAAAGGAACAGATAATGTTGAAACTGAAAGCTTCTATTACAGCAGATAGAGGTTGCGGTTAATTGGGCCATGAAGCCTGGGGACTGGATGGCAGGAAAATGACTTTGTTAAATTGATTGCTTCTATAAAGAAACAACAGTTTTACGGCGAATGAATCATCAACGATAGAGAATAGATTGAAGGTTGAATGTTCGGTTAAACAGCAAGCTTCTTGTCCCGGGCCGACAAGTCTGTGCCAATTTAACCATGAAGTTCAGGGAATGAATGTCAGGTACGGTTTTCCATGAAAATATAAGCTTCTAATGCCGTATCAACAAGTTTACGGCGAATTTCCTCATGAAACATTTCGGAATGAGGAAAGGAACAGATAATGTTGAAACTGAAAGCTTCTATTACAGCAGATACAGGTTGCGGTTAATTGGGCCATGAAGCCTGGGGACTGGATGGCAGGAAAATGACTTTGTTAAATTGATTGCTTCTATAAAGAAACAACAGTTTTACGGCGAATGAATCATCAACGATAGAGAATGGATTGAAGGTTGAATGTTCGGTGAAACAGCAAGCTTCTAGTCCTGTGCCGACAAGTCTGTGCCAATTTGACCATGAAGTTCAGGGAATGAATGTCAGGTACGGTTTTTCATGAAAATATAAGCTTCTAATGCCGTATCAACAAGTTTACGGCGAATTTCCTCATGAAACATTTCGGAATGAGGAAAGGAACAGATAATGTTGAAACTGAAAGCTTCTATTACAGCAGATACAGGTTGCGGTTAATTGGGCCATGAAGCCTGGGGACTGGATGGCAGGAAAATGACTTTGTTAAATTGATTGCTTCTATAAAGAAACAACAGTTTTACGGCGAATGAATCATCAACGATAGAGAATGGATTGAAGGTTGAATGTTCGGTGAAACAGCAAGCTTCTTGTCCCGTGCCGACAAGTCTGAGCCAATTTAACAATGAAGTTCAGGGAATGAATATCAGGTACGGTTTTTCATGAAAATATAAGCTTCTAATGCCGTATCAACAAGTTTACGGCGAATTTCCTCATGAAACATTTCGGAATGAGGAAAGGAACAGATAATGTTGAAACTGAAAGCTTCTATTACAGCAGATACAGGTTGCGGTTAATTGGGTCATGAATCCTAGGGACTGGATGGCAGGAAAATGACTTTGTTAAATTGATTGCTTCTATAAAGAAACAACAGTTTTACGGCGAATGAATCATCAACGATAGAGAATGGATTGAAGGTTGAATGTTCGGTGAAACAGCAAGCTTCTAGTCCTGTGCCGACAAGTCTGTGCCAATTTAACCATGATGTTCAGGGAATGAATGTCAGGTACGGTTTTTCATGAAAATATAAGCTTCTAATGCCGTATCAAAAAGTATACGGCGAATTTCCTCTTGAAACATTTCGGAATGAGGAAAGGAAGAGATAATGTTGAAACTGAAAGCTTCTATTACAGTAGATACAGGTTGGGGTTACCTGGGTCATGAATCCTATGGACTGGATGGCAGGAAAATGACTTTGTTAAATTGATTGCTTCTATAAAGAAACAACAGTTTTACGGCGAATGAATCATCAACTATAGAGAATGGATTGAAGGTTGAATGTTCGGTGAAACAGCAAGCTTCTAGTCCTGTGCCGACAAGTCTGTGCCAATTTGACCATGAAGTTAAGGGAATGAATGTCAGGTACGGTTTTTCATGAAAATATAAGCTTCTAATGCCGTATCAACAAGTTTAGGGCGAATTTCCTCATGAAACATTTCGGAATGAGGAAAGGAACAGATAATGTTGAAACTGAAAGCTTCTATTACAGCAGATACAGGTTGCGGTTAATTGGGCCATGAAGCCTGGGGACTGGATGGCAGGAAAATGACTTTGTTAAATTGATTGCTTCTATAAAGAAACAACAGTTTTACGGCGAATGAATCATCAACGATAGAGAATAGATTGAAGGTTGAATGTTCGGTGAAACAGCAAGCTTCTTGTCCCGGGCCGACAAGTCTGTGCCAATTTAACCATGAAGTTCAGGGAATGAATGTCAGGTACGGTTTTCCATGAAAATATAAGCTTCTAATGCCGTATCAACAAGTTTACGGCGAATTTCCTCATGAAACATTTCGGAATGAGGAAAGGAACAGATAATGTTGAAACTGAAAGCTTCTATTACAGCAGATACAGGTTGCGGTTAATTGGGCCATGAAGCCTGGGGACTGGATGTCAGGAAAATGACTTTGTTAAATTGATTGCTTCTATAAAGAAACAACAGTTTTACGGCGAATGAATCATCAACGATAGAGAATGGATTGAAGGTTGAATGTTCGGTGAAACAGCAAGCTTCTTGTCCCGGGCCGACAAGTCTGAGCCAATTTAACCATGAAGTTCAGGGTATGAATGTCAGGTACGGTTTTTCATGAAAATATAAGCTTCTAATGCCGTATCAACAAGTTTACGGCGAATTTCCTCATGAAACATTTCGGAATGAGGAAAGGAACAGATAATGTTGAAACTGAAAGATTCTATTACAGCAGATACAGGTTGGGGTTAATTGGGTCATGAATCCTAGGGACTGGATGGCAGGAAAATGACTTTGTTAAATTGATTGCTTCTATAAAGAAACAACAGTTTTACGGCGAATGAATCATCAACGATAGAGAATGGATTGAAGGTTGAATGTTCGGTGAAACAGCAAGCTTCTTGTCCCGGGCCGACAAGTCTGAGCCAATTTAACCATGATGTTTAGGGAATGAATGTCAGGTAAGGTTTTTCATGAAAATATAAGCTTCTAATGCCGTATCAACAAGTTTACGGCGAATTTCCTCATGAAACATTTCGGAATGAGGAAAGGAACAGATAATGTTGAAACTGAAAGATTCTATTACAGCAGATACAGGTTGGGGTTACTTGGGTCATGAATCCTAGGGACTGGATGGCAGGAAAATGACTTTGTTAAATTGATTGCTTCTATAAAGAAACAACAGTTTTACGGCGAATGAATCATCAACGATAGAGAATGGATTGAAGTTTGAATGTTCGGTGAAACAGCAAGCTTCTAGTCCTGTGTTGACAAGTCTGTGCCAATTTAACCTTGAAGTTCAGGGAATGAATGTCAGGTACGGTTTTTCATGAAAATATAAGCTTCTAATGCCGTATCAACAAGATTACGGCGAATTTCCTCATGAAACATTTCGGAATGAGGAAAGGAACAGATAATGTTGAAACTGAAAGCTTCTATAACAGCAGATACAGGTTAGGGTTACTTGGGTCATGAAGACTAGGGACTGGATGGCAGGAAAATGACTTTGTTAAATTGATTGCTTCTATAAAGAAACAACAGTTTTACGGCGAATGAATCATCAACGATAGAGAATGGATTGAAGGTTGAATGTTCGGTGAAACAGCAAGCTTCTTGTCCCGGGCCGACAAGTCTGAGCCAATTTAACCATGATGTTTAGGGAATGAATGTCAGGTAAGGTTTTTCATGAAAATATAAGCTTCTAATGCCGTATCAACAAGTTTACGGCGAATTTCCTCATGAAACATTTCGGAATGAGGAAAGGAACAGATAATGTTGAAACTGAAAGATTCTATTACAGCAGATACAGGTTGGGGTTACTTGGGTCATGAATCCTAGGGACTGGATGGCAGGAAAATGACTTTGTTAAATTGATTGCTTCTATAAAGAAACAACAGTTTTACGGCGAATGAATCATCAACGATAGAGAATGGATTGAAGTTTGAATGTTCGGTGAAACAGCAAGCTTCTAGTCCTGTGTTGACAAGTCTGTGCCAATTTAACCTTGAAGTTCAGGGAATGAATGTCAGGTACGGTTTTTCATGAAAATATAAGCTTCTAATGCCGTATCAACAAGATTACGGCGAATTTCCTCATGAAACATTTCGGAATGAGGAAAGGAACAGATAATGTTGAAACTGAAAGCTTCTATAACAGCAGATACAGGTTAGGGTTACTTGGGTCATGAAGACTAGGGAATGGATGGCAGGAAAATGACTTTGTTAAATTGATTGCTTCTATAAAGGAACAACTGTTTTACGGCGAATGAATCATCAACGATAGAGAATGGATTGAAGGTTGAATGTTCGGTGAAACAGCAAGCTTCTTGTCCCGGGCCGACAAGTCTGAGCCAATTTAACCATGATGTTTAGGGAATGAATGTCAGGTAAGGTTTTTCATGAAAATATAAGCTTCTAATGCCGTATCAACAAGTTTACGGCGAATTTCCTCATGAAACATTTCGGAATGAGGAAAGGAACAGATAATGTTGAAACTGAAAGATTCTATTACAGCAGATACAGGTTGGGGTTACTTGGGTCATGAATCCTAGGGACTGGATGGCAGGAAAATGACTTTGTTAAATTGATTGCTTCTATAAAGAAACAACAGTTTTACGGCGAATGAATCATCAACGATAGAGAATGGATTGAAGTTTGAATGTTCGGTGAAACAGCAAGCTTCTAGTCCTGTGTTGACAAGTCTGTGCCAATTTAACCTTGAAGTTCAGGGAATGAATGTCAGGTACGGTTTTTCATGAAAATATAAGCTTCTAATGCCGTATCAACAAGATTACGGCGAATTTCCTCATGAAACATTTCGGAATGAGGAAAGGAACAGATAATGTTGAAACTGAAAGCTTCTATAACAGCAGATACAGGTTAGGGTTACTTGGGTCATGAAGACTAGGGAATGGATGGCAGGAAAATGACTTTGTTAAATTGATTGCTTCTATAAAGGAACAACTGTTTTACGGCGAATGAATCATCAACGATAGAGAATGGATTGAAGGTTGAATGTTCGGTGAAACAGCAAGCTTCTTGTCCCGGGCCGACAAGTCTGAGCCAATTTAACCATGAAGTTCAGT
Source organism: Acanthosepion lycidas (assembly GCA_963932145.1). Classification (NCBI taxonomy): domain Eukaryota; kingdom Metazoa; phylum Mollusca; class Cephalopoda; order Sepiida; family Sepiidae; genus Acanthosepion; species Acanthosepion lycidas. The sequence continues at coordinate 90,034,777 of OZ010599.1, read as the reverse complement.
GAATGAATGTCAGGTACGGTTTTTCATGAAAATATAAGCTTCTAATGCCGTATCAACAAGTTTACGGCGAATTTCCTCATGAAACATTTCGGAATGAGGAAAGGAACAGATAATGTTGAAACTGAAAGATTCTATTACAGCAGGTACAGGTTGGGGTTACTTGGGTCATGAATCCTAGGGACTGGATGGCAGGGAAATGACATTGTCAAATTGATTGCTTCTATAAAGAAACAAAAGTTTTACGTTGAATGAATCATCAACGATAGAGAATGGATTGAAGGTTGAATGTTCGGTGAAACTGCAAGCTTCTAGTCCTGTGTTGACAAGTCTGTGCCAATTTAACCATGAATTTCAGGGAATGAATATCAGGTACGGTTTTTCATGAAAATATAAGCTTCTAATGCCGTATCAACAAGTTTACGGCGAATTTCCTCATGAAACATTTCGGAATGAGGAAAGGAACAGATAATTTTGAAACTGAAAGCTTCTATTACAGCAGATACAGGTTGGTGTGACTTGGGTCATGAATCCTAGGGACTGGATGGCAGGAAAATGACTTTGTTAAATTGATTGCTTCTATAAAGAAACAACAGTTTTACGGCGAATGAATCATCAACCATAGAGAATGGATTGAAGGTTGAATGTTCGGTGAAACAGCAAGCTTCTTGTCCCGGGCCGACAAGTCTGAGCCAATTTAACCATGAAGTTCAGGGAATGAATGTCAGGTACGGTTTTTCATGAAAATATAAGCTTCTAATGCCGTATCAACAAGTATACGGCGAATTTCCTCTTGAAACATTTCGGAATGAGGAAAGGAAGAGATAATGTTGAAACTGAAAGCTTCTATTACAGCAGATACAGGTTGGGGTTACCTGGGTCATGAATCCTATGGACTGGATGGCAGGAAAATGACTTTGTTAAATTGATTGCTTCTATAAAGAAACAACAGTTTTACGGCGAATGAATCATCAACGATAGAGAATGGATTGAAGGTTGAATGTTCGGTGAAACAGCAAGCTTCTAGTCCTGTGCCGACAAGTCTGTGCCAATTTGACCATGAAGTTCAGGGAATGAATGTCAGGTACGGTTTTTCATGAAAATATAAGCTTCTAATGCCGTATCAACAAGTTTAGGGCGAATTTCCTCATGAAACATTTCGGAATGAGGAAAGGAACAGATAATGTTGAAACTGAAAGCTTCTATTACAGCAGATACAGGTTGCGGTTAATTGGGCCATGAAGCCTGGGGACTGGATGGCAGGAAAATGACTTTGTTAAATTGATTGCTTCTATAAAGAAACAACAGTTTTACGGCGAATGAATCATCAACGATAGAGAATGGATTGAAGGTTGAATGTTCGGTGAAACAGCAAGCTTCTTGTCCCGGGCCGACAAGTCTGTGCCAATTTAACCATGAAGTTCAGGGAATGAATGTCAGGTACGGTTTTTCATGAAAATATAAGCTTCTAATGCCGTATCAACAAGTTTACGGCGAATTTCCTCATGAAACATTTCGGAATGAGGAAAGGAACAGATAATGTTGAAACTGAAAGCTTCTATTACAGCAGATACAGGTTGGTGTGACTTGGGTCATGAATCCTAGGGACTGGATGGCAGGAAAATGACTTTGTTAAATTGATTGCTTCTATAAAGAAACAACAGTTTTACGGCGAATGAATCATCAACCATAGAGAATGGATTGAAGGTTGAATGTTCGGTGAAACAGCAAGCTTCTTGTCCCGGGCCGACAAGTCTGAGCCAATTTAACCATGAAGTTCAGGGAATGAATGTCAGGTACGGTTTTTCATGAAAATATAAGCTTCTAATGCCGTATCAACAAGTATACGGCGAATTTCCTCTTGAAACATTTCGGAATGAGGAAAGGAAGAGATAATGTTGAAACTGAAATCTTCTATTACAGCAGATACAGGTTGGGGTTACCTGGGTCATGAATCCTATGGACTGGATGGCAGGAAAATGACTTTGTTAAATTGATTGCTTCTATAAAGAAACAACAGTTTTACGGCGAATGAATCATCAACGATAGAGAATTGATTGAAGGTTGAATGTTCGGTGAAACAGCAAGCTTCTAGTCCTGTGCCGACAAGTCTGTGCCAATTTGACCATGAAGTTCAGGGAATGAATGTCAGGTACGGTTTTTCATGAAAATATAAGCTTCTAATGCCGTATCAACAAGTTTACGGCGAATTTCCTCATGAAACATTTCGGAATGAGGAAAGGAACAGATAATGTTGAAACTGAAAGCTTCTATTACAGCAGATACAGGTTGCGGTTAATTGGGCCATGAAGCCTGGGGACTGGATGGCAGGAAAATGACTTTGTTAAATTGATTGCTTCTATAAAGAAACAACAGTTTTACGGCGAATGAATCATCAACGATAGAGAATGGATTGAAGGTTGAATGTTCGGTGAAACAGCAAGCTTCTTGTCCCGGGCCGACAAGTCTGTGCCAATTTAACCATGAAGTTCAGGGAATGAATGTCAGGTACGGTTTTTCATGAAAATATAAGCTTCTAATGCCGTATCAACAAGTTTACGGCGAATTTCCTCATGAAACATTTCGGAATGAGGAAAGGAACAGATAATGTTGAAACTGAAAGCTTCTATTACAGCATATACAGGTTGGGGTTAATTGGGTCATGAATCCTAGGGACTGGATGGCAGGAAAATGACTTTGTTAAATTGATTGCTTCTATAAAGAAACAACAGTTTTACGGCGAATGAATCATCAACGATAGAGAATGGATTGAAGGTTGAATGTTCGGTGAAACTGCAAGCTTCTTGTCCCGGGCCGACAAGTCTGTGCCAATTTAACCATGAAGTTCAGGGAATGAATGTCAGGTACGGTTTTCCATGAAAATATAAGCTTCTAATGCCGTATCAACAAGTTTACGGCGAATTTCCTCATGAAACATTTCGGAATGAGGAAAGGTACAGATAATGTTGAAACTGAAAGCTTCTATTACAGCAGATACAGGTTGCGGTTAATTGGGCCATGAAGCCTGGGGACTGGATGGCAGGAAAATGACTTTGTTAAATTGATTGCTTCTATAAAGAAACAACAGTTTTACGGCGAATGAATCATCAACGATAGAGAATGGATTGAAGGTTGAATGTTCGGTGAAACAGCAAGCTTCTTGTCCCGGGCCGACAAGTCTGTGCCAATTTAACCATGAAGTTCAGGGAATGAATGTCAGGTACGGTTTTTCATGAAAATATAAGCTTCTAATGCCGTATCAACAAGTTTACGGCGAATTTCCTCATGAAACATTTCAGAATGAGGAAAGGAACAGATAATGTTGAAACTGAAAGCTTCTATTACAGCAGATACAGGTTGGGGTTAATTGGGTCATGAATCCTAGGGACTGGATGGCAGGAAAATGACTTTGTTAAATTGATTGCTTCTATAAAGAAACAACAGTTTTACGGCGAATGAATCATCAACGATAGAGAATGGATTGAAGGTTGAATGTTCGGTGAAACAGAAAGCTTCTTGTCCCGGGCCGACAAGTCTGTGCCAATTTAACCATGAAGTTCAGGGAATGAATGTCAGGTACGGTTTTCCATGAAAATATAAGCTTCTAATGTCGTATCAACAAGTTTACGGCGAATTTCCTCATGAAACATTTCGGAATGAGGAAAGGAACAGATAATGTTGAAACTGAAAGCTTCTATTACAGCAGATACAGGTTGCGGTTAATTGGGCCAAGAAGCCTGGGGACTGGATGGCAGGAAAATGACTTTGTTAAATTGATTGCTTCTATAAAGAAACAACAGTTTTACGGCGAATGAATCATCAACGATAGAGAATGGATTGAAGTTTGAATGTTCGGTGAAACAGCAAGCTTCTTGTCCCGGGCCGACAAGTCTGAGCCAATTTAACCATGAAGTTCAGGGAATGAATGTCAGGTACGGTTTTTCATGAAAATATAAGCTTCTAATGCCGTATCAACAAGTTTACGGCGAATTTCCTCATGAAACATTTCGGAATGAGGAAAGGAAGAGATAATGTTGAAACTGAAAGCTTCTATTACAGCAGATACAGGTTGGGGTTACCTGGGTCATGAATCCTATGGACTGGATGGCAGGAAAATGACATTGTTAAATTGATTGCTTCTATAAAGAAACAACAGTTTTACGGCGAATGAATCATCAACGATAGAGAATGGATTGAAGTTTGAATGTTCGGTGAAACAGCAAGCTTCTAGTCCTGTGCCGACAAGTCTGTGCCAATTTGACCATGAAGTTCAGGGAATGAATGTCAGGTACGGTTTTTCATGAAAATATAAGCTTCTAATGCCGTATCAACAAGTTTACGGCGAATTTCCTCATGAAACATTTCGGAATGAGGAAAGGAACAGATAATGTTGAAACTGAAAGCTTCTATTACAGCAGATACAGGTTGCGGTTAATTGGGCCATGAAGCCTGGGGACTGGATGGCAGGAAAATGACTTTGTTAAATTGATTGCTTCTATAAAGAAACAACAGTTTTACGGCGAATGAATCATCAACGATAGAGAATGGATTGAAGGTTGAATGTTCGGTGAAACAGCAAGCTTCTTGTCCCGGGCCGACAAGTCTGTGCCAATTTAACCATGAAGTTCAGGGAATGAATGTCAGGTACGGTTTTTCATGAAAATATAAGCTTCTAATGCCGTATCAACAAGTTTACGGCGAATTTCCTCATGAAACATTTCGGAATGATGAAAGGAACAGATAATGTTGAAACTGAAAGCTTCTATTACAGCAGATACAGGTTGGCGTGACTTGGGTCATGAATCCTAGGGACTGGATGGCAGGAAAATGACTTTGTTAAATTGATTGCTTCTATAAAGAAACAACAGTTTTACGGCGAATGAATCATCAACCATAGAGAATGGATTGAAGGTTGAATGTTCGGTGAAACAGCAAGCTTCTTGTCCCGGGCCGACAAGTCTGAGCCAATTTAACCATGAAGTTCAGGGAATGAATGTCAGGTACGGTTTTTCATGAAAATATAAGCTTCTAATGCCGTATCAACAAGTATACGGCGAATTTCCTCTTGAAACATTTCGGAATGAGGAAAGGAAGAGATAATGTTGAAACTGAAATCTTCTATTACAGCAGATACAGGTTGGGGTTACCTGGGTCATGAATCCTATGGACTGGATGGCAGGAAAATGACTTTGTTAAATTGATTGCTTCTATAAAGAAACAACAGTTTTACGGCAAATGAATCATCAATGATAGAGAATGGATTGAAGGTTGAATGTTCGGTGAAACAGCAAGCTTCTAGTCCTGTGCCGACAAGTCTGTGCCAATTTGACCATGAATTTCAGGGAATGAATGTCAGGTACGGTTTTTCATGAAAATATAAGCTTCTAATGCCGTATCAACAAGTTTACGGCGAATTTCCTCATGAAACATTTCGGAATGAGGAAAGGAACAGATAATGTTGAAACTGAAAGCTTCTATTACAGCAGATACAGGTTGCGGTTAATTGGGCCATGAAGCCTGGGGACTGGATGGCAGGAAAATGACTTTGTTAAATTGATTGCTTCTATAAAGAAACAACAGTTTTACGGCGAATGAATCATCAACGATAGAGAATGGATTTAAGTTTGAATGTTCGGTGAAACAGCAAGCTTCTTGTCCCGGACCGACAAGTCTGAGCCAATTTAACCATGAAGTTCAGGGAATGAATGTCAGGTACGGTTTTTCATGAAAATATAAGCTTCTAATGCCGTATCAACAAGTTTACGGCGAATTTCCTCATGAAACATTTCGGAATGAGGAAAGGAAGAGATAATGTTGAAACTGAAAGCTTCTATTACAGCAGATACAGGTTGGGGTTACCTGGGTCATGAATCCTATGGACTGGATGGCAGGAAAATGACTTTGTTAAATTGATTGCTTCTATAAAGAAACAACAGTTTTACGGCGAATGAATCATCAACGATAGAGAATGGATTGAAGGTTGAATGTTCGGTGAAACAGCAAGCTTCTAGTCCTGTGCCGACAAGTCTGTGCCAATTTGACCATGAAGTTCAGGGAATGAATGTCAGGTACGGTTTTTCATGAAAATATAAGCTTCTAATGCCGTATCAACAAGTTTACGGCGAATTTCCTCATGAAACATTTCGGAATGAGGAAAGGAACAGATAATGTTGAAACTGAAAGCTTCTATTACAGCAGATACAGGTTGCGGTTAATTGGGCCATGAAGCCTGGGGACTGGATGGCAGGAAAATGACTTTGTTAAATTGATTGCTTCTATAAAGAAACAACAGTTTTACGGCGAATGAATCATCAACGATAGAGAATGGATTGAAGGTTGAATGTTCGGTGAAACAGCAAGCTTCTTGTCCCGGGCCGACAAGTCTGTACCAATTTAACCATGAAGTTCAGGGAATGAATGTCAGGTACGGTTTTTCATGAAAATATAAGCTTCTAATGCCGTATCAACAAGTTTACGGCGAATTTCCTCATGAAACATTTCGGAATGAGGAAAGGAACAGATAATGTTGAAACTGAAAGCTTCTATTACAGCAGATACAGGTTGGGGTTAATTGGGTCATGAATCCTAGGGACTGGATGGCAGGAAAATGACTTTGTTAAATTGATTGCTTCTATAAAGAAACAACAGTTTTACGGCGAATGAATCATCAACGATAGAGAATGGATTGAAGGTTGAATGTTCGGTGAAACAGCAAGCTTCTTGTCCCGGGCCGACAAGTCTGTGCCAATTTAACCATGAAGTTCAGGGAATGAATGTCAGGTACGGTTTTCCATGAAAATATAAGCTTCTAATGCCGTATCAACAAGTTTACGGCGAATTTCCTCGTGAAACATTTCGGAATGAGGAAAGGAACAGATAATGTTGAAACTGAAAGCTTCTATTACAGCAGATACAGGTTGCGGTTAATTGGGCCATGAAGCCTGGGGACTGGATGGCAGGAAAATGACTTTGTTAAATTGATTGCTTCTATAAAGAAACAACAGTTTTACGGCGATTGAATCATCAACGATAGAGAATGGATTTAAGTTTGAATGTTCGGTGAAACAGCAAGCTTCTTGTCCCGGGCCGACAAGTCTGAGCCAATTTAACCATGAAGTTCAGGGAATGAATGTCAGGTACGGTTTTTCATGAAAATATAAGCTTCTAATGCCGTATCAACAAGTTTACGGCGAATTTCCTCATGAAACATTTCGGAATGAGGAAAGGAACAGATAATGTTGAAACTGAAAGCTTCTATTACAGCAGATACAGGTTGCGGTTAATTGGGCCATGAAGCCTGGGGACTGGATGGCAGGAAAATGACTTTGTTAAATTGATTGCTTCTATAAAGAAACAACAGTTTTACGGCGAATGAATCATCAACGATAGAGAATGGATTTAAGTTTGAATGTTCGGTGAAACAGCAAGCTTCTTGTCCCGGGCCGACAAGTCTGAGCCAATTTAACCATGAAGTTCAGGGAATGAATGTCAGGTACGGTTTTTCATGAAAATATAAGCTTCTAATGCCGTATCAACAAGTTTACGGCGAATTTCCTCATGAAACATTTCGGAATGAGGAAAGGAACAGATAATGTTGAAACTGAAAGCTTCTATTACAGCAGATACAGGTTGCGGTTAATTGGGCCATGAAGCCTGGGGACTGGATGGCAGGAAAATGACTTTGTTAAATTGATTGCTTCTATAAAGAAACAACAGTTTTACTGCGAATGAATCATCAAAGATAGAAAATGTATTGAAGGTTGAATGTTCGGTGAAACAGCAAGCTTCTTGTCCCGGGCCGACAAGTCTGAGCCAATTTAACCATGATGTTCAGGGAATGAATGTCAGGTCAGGTTTTTCATGAAAATATAAGCTTCTAATGCCGTATCAACAAGTTTACGGCGAATTTCCTCATGAAACATTTCGGAATGAGGAAAGGAAGAGATAATGTTGAAACTGAAAGCTTCTATTACAGCAGATACAGGTTGGGGTTAATTGGGTCATGAATCCTAGGGACTGGATGGCAGGAAAATGACTTTGTTAAATTGATTGCTTCTATAAAGAAACAACAGTTTTACGTTGAATGAATCATCAACGATAGAGAATGGATTGAAGGTTGAATGTTCGGTGAAACAGCAAGCTTCTTGTCCCGGGCCGACAAGTCTGTGCCAATTTAACCATGAAGTTCAGGGAATGAATGTCAGGTACGGTTTTTCATGAAAATATAAGCTTCTAATGCCGTATCAACAAGTTTACGGCGAATTTCCTCATGAAACATTTCGGAATGAGGAAAGGAACAGATAATGTTGAAACTGAAAGCTTCTATTACAGCATATACAGGTTGGGGTTAATTGGGTCATGAATCCTAGGGACTGGATGGCAGGAAAATGACTTTGTTAAATTGATTGCTTCTATAAAGAAACAACAGTTTTACGGCGAATGAATCATCAACGATAGAGAATGGATTGAAGGTTGAATGTTCGGTGAAACAGCAAGCTTCTTGTCCCGGGCCGACAAGTCTGTGCCAATTTAACCATGAAGTTCAGGGAATGAATGTCAGGTACGGTTTTCCATGAAAATATAAGCTTCTAATGCCGTATCAACAAGTTTACGGCGAATTTCCTCATGAAACATTTCGGAATGAGGAAAGGAACAGATAATGTTGAAACTGAAAGCTTCTATTACAGCAGATACAGGTTGCGGTTAATTGGGCCATGAAGCCTGGGGACTGGATGGCAGGAAAATGACTTTGTTAAATTGATTGCTTCTATAAAGAAACAACAGTTTTACGGCGAATGAATCATCAACGATAGAGAATGGATTTAAGTTTGAATGTTCGGTGAAACAGCAAGCTTCTTGTCCCGGGCCGACAAGTCTGAGCCAATTTAACCATGAAGTTCAGGGAATGAATGTCAGGTACGGTTTTTCATGAAAATATAAGCTTCTAATGCCGTATCAACAAGTTTACGGCGAATTTCCTCATGAAACATTTCGGAATGAGGAAAGGAAGAGATAATGTTGAAACTGAAAGCTTCTATTACAGCAGATACAGGTTGGGGTTACCTGGGTCATGAATCCTATGGACTGGATGGCAGGAAAATGACTTTGTTAAATTGATTGCTTCTATAAAGAAACAACAGTTTTACGGCGAATGAATCATCAACGATAGAGAATGGATTGAAGGTTGAATGTTCGGTGAAACAGCAAGCTTCTTGTCCCGGGCCGACAAGTCTGTGCCAATTTAACCATGAAGTTCAGGGAATGAATGTCAGGTACGGTTTTCCATGAAAATATAAGCTTCTAATGCCGTATCAACAAGTTTACGGCGAATTTCCTCATGAAACATTTCGGAATGAGGAAAGGAACAGATAATGTCGAAACTGAAAGCTTCTATTACAGCAGATACAGGTTGCGGTTAATTGGGCCATGAAGCCTGGGGACTGGATGGCAGGAAATGACTTTGTTAAATTGATTGCTTCTATAAAGAAACAACAGTTTTACTGCGAATGAATCATCAAAGATAGAAAATGGATTGAAGGTTGAATGTTCGGTGAAACAGCAAGCTTCTTGTCCCGGGCCGACAAGTCTGAGCCAATTTAACCATGATGTTCAGCGAATGAATGTCAGGTCAGGTTTTTCATGAAAATATAAGCTTCTAATGCCGTATCAACAAGTTTACGGCGAATTTCCTCATGAAACATTTCGGAATGAGGAAAGGAACAGATAATGTTGAAACTGAAAGCTTCTATTACAGCAGATACAGGTTGGGGTTAATTGGGTCATGAATCCTAGGGACTGGATGGCAGGAAAATGACTTTGTTAAATTGATTGCTTCTATAAAGAAACAACAGTTTTACGGCGAATGAATCATCAACGATAGAGAATGGATTGAAGTTTGAATGTTCGGTGAAACAGCAAGCTTCTAGTCCTGTGTTGACAAGTCTGTGCCAATTTAACCTTGAATTTCAGGGAATGAATGTCAGGTACGGTTTTTCATGAAAATATAAGCTTCTAATGCCGTATCAACAAGATTACGGCGAATTTCCTCATGAAACATTTCGGAATGAGGAAAGGAACAGATAATGTTGAAACTGAAAGCTTCTATAACAGCAGATACAGGTTAGGGTTACTTGGGTCATGAAGACTAGGGAATGGATGGCAGGAAAATGACTTTGTTAAATTGATTGCTTCTATAAAGAAACAACTGTTTTACGGCGAATGAATCATCAACGATAGAGAATGGATTGAAGGTTGAATGTTCGGTGAAACAGCAAGCTTCTTGTCCCGGGCCGACAAGTCTGAGCCAATTTAACCATGAAGTTCAGGGAATGAATGTCAGGTACGGTTTTTCATGAAAATATAAGCTTCTAATGCCGTATCAACAAGTTTACGGCGAATTTCCTCATGAAACATTTCGGAATGAGGAAAGGAACAGATAATGTGGAAACTGAAAGCTTCTATTACAGCAGATACAGGTTGGGGTTAACTGGGTCATGAATCCTAGGGACTGGATGGCAGGAAAATGATTTTGTTAAATTGATTGCTTCTATAAAGAAACAACAGTTTTACGGCGAATGAATCATCAACCATTGAGAATGGATTGAAGGTTGAATGTTCGGTGAAACAGCAAGCTTCTTGTCCTGTGCCGACAAGTCTGAGCCAATTTAACCATGAAGTTCAGGGAATGAATGTCAGGTACGGTTTTTCATGAAAATATAAGCTTCTAATCCCGTATCAACAAGTTTACGGCGAATTTCCTCATGAAACATTTTGGAATGAGGAAAGGAACAGATAATGTTGAAACTGAAAGATTCTATTACAGCAGGGACAGGTTGGGGTTACTTGGGTCATGAATCCTAGGGACTGGATGGCAGGGAAATGACATTGTCAAATTGATTGCTTCTATAAAGAAACAACAGTTTTACGGGGAATGAATCATCAACGATAGAGAATGGATTGAAGGTTGAATGTTCGGTGAAACAGCAAGCTTCTAGTCCTGTGTTGACAAGTCTGTGCCAATTTAACCATGAAGTTCAGGGAATGAATGTCAGGTACGGTTTTTCATGAAAATATAAGCTTCTAATGCCGTATCAACAAGTTTACGGCGAATTTCCTCATGAAACATTTCGGAATGAGGAAAGGAACAGATAATGTTGAAACTGAAAGCTTCTATTACAGCAGATACAGGTTGCGGTTAATTGGGCCATGAAGCCTGGGGACTGGATGGCAGGAAAATGACTTTGTTAAATTGATTGCTTCTATAAAGAAACAACAGTTTTACGGCGAATGAATCATCAACGATAGAGAATGGATTTAAGTTTGAATGTTCGGTGAAACAGCAAGCTTCTTGTCCCGGGCCGACAAGTCTGAGCCAATTTAACCATGAAGTTCAGGGAATGAATGTCAGGTACGGTTTTTCATGAAAATATAAGCTTCTAATGCCGTATCAACAAGTTTACGGCGAATTTCCTCATGAAACATTTCGGAATGAGGAAAGGAAGAGATAATGTTGAAACTGAAAGCTTCTATTACAGCAGATACAGGTTGGGGTTACCTGGGTCATGAATCCTATGGACTGGATGGCAGGAAAATGACTTTGTTAAATTGATTGCTTCTATAAAGAAACAACAGTTTTACGGCGAATGAATCATCAACGATAGAGAATGGATTGAAGGTTGAATGTTCGGTGAAACAGCAAGCTTCTTGTCCCGGGCCGACAAGTCTGTGCCAATTTAACCATGAAGTTCAGGGAATGAATGTCAGGTACGGTTTTCCATGAAAATATAAGCTTCTAATGCCGTATCAACAAGTTTACGGCGAATTTCCTCATGAAACATTTCGGAATGAGGAAAGGAACAGATAATGTTGAAACTGAAAGCTTCTATTACAGCAGATACAGGTTGCGGTTAATTGGGCCATGAAGCCTGGGGACTGGATGGCAGGAAATGACTTTGTTAAATTGATTGCTTCTATAAAGAAACAACAGTTTTACTGCGAATGAATCATCAAAGATAGAAAATGGATTGAAGGTTGAATGTTCGGTGAAACAGCAAGCTTCTTGTCCCGGGCCGACAAGTCTGAGCCAATTTAACCATGATGTTCAGCGAATGAATGTCAGGTCAGGTTTTTCATGAAAATATAAGCTTCTAATGCCGTATCAACAAGTTTACGGCGAATTTCCTCATGAAACATTTCGGAATGAGGAAAGGAACAGATAATGTTGAAACTGAAAGCTTCTATTACAGCAGATACAGGTTGGGGTTAATTGGGTCATGAATCCTAGGGACTGGATGGCAGGAAAATGACTTTGTTAAATTGATTGCTTCTATAAAGAAACAACAGTTTTACGGCGAATGAATCATCAACGATAGAGAATGGATTGAAGTTTGAATGTTCGGTGAAACAGCAAGCTTCTAGTCCTGTGTTGACAAGTCTGTGCCAATTTAACCTTGAATTTCAGGGAATGAATGTCAGGTACGGTTTTTCATGAAAATATAAGCTTCTAATGCCGTATCAACAAGATTACGGCGAATTTCCTCATGAAACATTTCGGAATGAGGAAAGGAACAGATAATGTTGAAACTGAAAGCTTCTATAACAGCAGATACAGGTTAGGGTTACTTGGGTCATGAAGACTAGGGAATGGATGGCAGGAAAATGACTTTGTTAAATTGATTGCTTCTATAAAGAAACAACTGTTTTACGGCGAATGAATCATCAACGATAGAGAATGGATTGAAGGTTGAATGTTCGGTGAAACAGCAAGCTTCTTGTCCCGGGCCGACAAGTCTGAGCCAATTTAACCATGAAGTTCAGGGAATGAATGTCAGGTACGGTTTTTCATGAAAATATAAGCTTCTAATGCCGTATCAACAAGTTTACGGCGAATTTCCTCATGAAACATTTCGGAATGAGGAAAGGAACAGATAATGTGGAAACTGAAAGCTTCTATTACAGCAGATACAGGTTGGGGTTAACTGGGTCATGAATCCTAGGGACTGGATGGCAGGAAAATGATTTTGTTAAATTGATTGCTTCTATAAAGAAACAACAGTTTTACGGCGAATGAATCATCAACCATTGAGAATGGATTGAAGGTTGAATGTTCGGTGAAACAGCAAGCTTCTTGTCCTGTGCCGACAAGTCTGAGCCAATTTAACCATGAAGTTCAGGGAATGAATGTCAGGTACGGTTTTTCATGAAAATATAAGCTTCTAATCCCGTATCAACAAGTTTACGGCGAATTTCCTCATGAAACATTTCGGAATGAGGAAAGGAACAGATAATGTTGAAACTGAAAGATTCTATTACAGCAGGGACAGGTTGGGGTTACTTGGGTCATGAATCCTAGGGACTGGATGGCAGGGAAATGACATTGTCAAATTGATTGCTTCTATAAAGAAACAACAGTTTTACGGGGAATGAATCATCAACGATAGAGAATGGATTGAAGGTTGAATGTTCGGTGAAACAGCAAGCTTCTAGTCCTGTGTTGACAAGTCTGTGCCAATTTAACCATGAAGTTCAGGGAATGAATGTCAGGTACGGTTTTTCATGAAAATATAAGCTTCTAATGCCGTATCAACAAGTTTACGGCGAATTTCCTCATGAAACATTTCGGAATGAGGAAAGGAACAGATAATGTTGAAACTGAAAGCTTCTATTACAGCAGATACAGGTTGCGGTTAATTGGGCCATGAAGCCTGGGGACTGGATGGCAGGAAAATGACTTTGTTAAATTGATTGCTTCTATAAAGAAACAACAGTTTTACGGCGAATGAATCATCAACGATAGAGAATGGATTTAAGTTTGAATGTTCGGTGAAACAGCAAGCTTCTTGTCCCGGGCCGACAAGTCTGAGCCAATTTAACCATGAAGTTCAGGGAATGAATGTCAGGTACGGTTTTTCATGAAAATATAAGCTTCTAATGCCGTATCAACAAGTTTACGGCGAATTTCCTCATGAAACATTTCGGAATGAGGAAAGGAACAGATAATGTTGAAACTGAAAGCTTCTATTACAGCAGATACAGGTTGCGGTTAATTGGGCCATGAAGCCTGGGGACTGGATGGCAGGAAAATGACTTTGTTAAATTGATTGCTTCTATAAAGAAACAACTGTTTTACGGCGAATGAATCATCAACGATAGAGAATGGATTGAAGGTTGAATGTTCGGTGAAACAGCAAGCTTCTTGTCCCGGGCCGACAAGTCTGAGCCAATTTAACCATGAAGTTCAGGGAATGAATGTCAGGTACGGTTTTTCATGAAAATATAAGCTTCTAATGCCGTATCAACAAGTTTACGGCGAATTTCCTCATGAAACATTTCGGAATGAGGAAAGGAACAGATAATGTTGAAACTGAAAGCTTCTATTACAGCAGATACAGGTTGGGGTTACTTGGGTCATGAATCCTAGGGACTGGATGGCAGGAAAATGCCTTTGTTAAATTGATTGCTTCTATAAAGAAACAACAGTTTTACGGCGAATGAATCATCAACGATAGAGAATGGATTGAAATTTGAATGTTCGGTGAAACAGCAAGCTTCTAGTCCTGTGTTGACAAGTCTGTGCCAATTTAACCATGAAGTTCAGGGAATGAATGTCAGGTACGGTTTTTCATGAAAATATAAGCTTCTAATGCCGTATCAACAAGTTTACGGCGAATTTCCTCATGAAACATTTCGGAATGAGGAAAGGAACAGATAATGTTGAAACTGAAAGCTTCTATTACAGCAGATACAGGTTGGGGTTAACTGGGTCATGAATCCTAGGGACTGGATGGCAGGAAAATGATTTTGTTAAATTGATTGCTTCTATAAAGAAACAACAGTTTTACGGCGAATGAATCATCAACCATTGAGAATGGATTGAAGGTTGAATGTTCGGTGAAACAGCAAGCTTCTTGTCCTGTGCCGACAAGTCTGAGCCAATTTAACCATGAAGTTCAGGGAATGAATGTCAGGTACGGTTTTTCATGAAAATATAAGCTTCTAATCCCGTATCAACAAGTTTACGGCGAATTTCCTCATGAAACATTTCGGAATGAGGAAAGGAACAGATAATGTTGAAACTGAAAGATTCTATTACAGCAGGTACAGGTTGGGGTTACTTGGGTCATGAATCCTAGGGACTGGATGGCAGGGAAATGACATTGTCAAATTGATTGCTTCTATAAAGAAACAACAGTTTTACGGGGAATGAATCATCAACGATAGAGAATGGATTGAAGGTTGAATGTTCGGTGAAACAGCAAGCTTCTAGTCCTGTGTTGACAAGTCTGTGCCAATTTAACCATGAAGTTCAGGGAATAAATGTCAGGTACGGTTTTTCATGAAAATATAAGCTTCTAATGCCGTATCAACAAGTTTACGGCGAATTTCCTCATGAAACATTTCGGAATGAGGAAAGGAACAGATAATGTTGAAACTGAAAGCTTCTATTACAGCAGATACAGGTTGGGGTTACTTGGGTCATGAATCCTACGGACTGGATGCCAGGAAAATGACTTTGTTAAATTGATTGCTTCTATAAAGAAACAACAGTTTTACGGCGAATGAATCATCAACGATAGAGAATGGATTGGAGGTTGAATGTTCGGTGAAACAGCAAGCTTCTAGTCCTGTGCCGACAAGTCTGAGCCAATTTAACCATGAAGTTCAGGGAATGAATGTCAGGTACGGTTTTTCATGAAAATATAAGCTTCTAATGCCGTATCAACAAGTTTACGGCGAATTTCCTCATGAAACATTTCGGAATGAGGAAAGGAACAGATAATGTTGAAACTGAAAGCTTCTATTACAGCAGATACAGGTTGGGGTTACTTGGGTCATGAATCCTAGGGAATGGATGGCAGGAAAATGACTTTGTTAAATTGATTGCTTCTATAAAGAAACAACAGTTTTACGGCGAATGAATCATCAACGATAGAGAATGGATTGAAGGTTGAATGTTCGGTGAAACTGCAAGCTTCTAGTCCTGTGTTGACAAGTCTGTGCCAATTTAACCATGAATTTCAGGGAATGAATATCAGGTACGGTTTTTCATGAAAATATAAGCTTCTAATGCCGTATCAACAAGTTTACGGCGAATTTCCTCATGAAACATTTCGGAATGAGGAAAGGAACAGATAATGTTGAAACTGAAAGCTTCTATTACAGCAGATACATGTTGGGGTTAATTGGGCCATGAAGCCTGGGGACTGGATGGCAGGAAAATGACTTTGTTAAATTGATTGCTTCTATAAAGAAACAACAGTTTTACGGCGAATGAATCATCAACGATAGAGAATGGATTGAAGGTTGAATGTTCGGTGAAACTGCAAGCTTCTAGTCCTGTGTTGACAAGTCTGTGCCAATTTAACCATGAATTTCAGGGAATGAATATCAGGTACGGTTTTTCATGAAAGTATAAGCTTCTAATACCGTATCAACAAGTTTACGGCGAATTTCCTCATGAAACATTTCGGAATGAGGAAAGGAACAGATAATGTTGAAACTGAAAGCTTCTATTACAGCAGATACATGTTGGGGTTAATTGGGTCATGAATCCTAGGGACTGGATGGCAGGAAAATGACTTTATTAAATTGATTGCTTCTATAAAGAAACAACAGTTTTACGTTGAATGAATCATCAACGATAGAGAATGGATTGAAGGTTGAATGTTCAGTGAAACTGCAAGCTTCTAGTTCTGTATTGACAAGTCTGTGCCAATTTAACCATGAATTTCAGGGAATGAATATCAGGTATGGTTTTTCATGAAAATATAAGCTTCTAATGCCGTATCAACAAGTTTACGGCGAATTTCCTCATGAAACATTTCGGAATGTGGAAAGGAACAGATAATGTTGAAACTGAAATCTTCTATTACAGCAGATACAGGTTGTGGTTACTTGGGTCATGAATCCTAGGGACTGGATGGCAGGAAAATGACTTTGTTAAATTGATTGCTTCTATAAAGAAACAACAGTTTTACGGCGAATGAATCATCAACCATAGAGAATGGATTGAAGGTTGAATGTTCGGTGAAACAGCAAGCTTCTTGTCCTGTGTTGACAAGTCTGTGACAATTTAGCCATGAATTTCAGGCAATGAATGTCAGGTCCGGTTTTTCATGAAAATATAAACTTCTAATGCCGTATCAACAAGTTTACGGCGAATTTCCTCATGAAACATTTAGGAATGAGGAAAGGAACAGATAATGTTGAAACTGAAAGCTTCTATTACAGCAGATACATGTTGGGGTTAATTGGGCCATGAAGCCTGGGGACTGGATGGCAGGAAAATTATTTGTTAAATTGATTGCTTCTATAAAGAAACAACAGTTTTACGGCGAATGAATCATCAACGATAGAGAATGGATTGAAGGTTGAATGTTCGGTGAAACAGCAAGCTTCTAGTCCTGTGTTGACAAGTCTGTGACAATTTAACCATGAAGTTCAGGGAATGAATGTCAGGTACGGTTTTTCATGAAAATATAAGCTTCTAATGCCGTATCAACAAGTTTACGGCGAATTTCCTCATGAAACATTTAGGAATGAGGAAAGGAACAGATAATGTTGAAACTGAAAGCTTCTATTACAGCAGATACATGTTGGGGTTAATTGGGCCATGAAGCCTGGGGACTGGATGGCAGGAAAATGACTTTGTTAAATTGATTGCTTCTATAAAGAAACAACAGTTTTACGTTGAATGAATCATCAACGATAGAGAATGGATTGAAGGTTGAATGTTCGGTGAAACAGCAAGCTTCTAGGTCTGTGTCGACGAATCTGTGCCAAATTAACCGTGAAGTTCAGGGAATGAATGTCAGGTACGGTTTTTCATGAAAATATATGCTTCTAATGCCGTATCAACAAGTATACGGCGAATTTCCTCATGAAACATTTCGGAATGAGGAAAGGAACAGATAATGTTGAAACTGAAAGCTTCTATTACAGCAGATACATGTTGGGGTTAATTTGGCCATGAAGCCTGGGGACTGGATGGCAGGAAAATGACTTTGTTAAATTGATTGCTTCTATAAAGAAACAACAGTTTTACGGCGAATGAATCATCAACGATAGAGAATGGATTGAACGTTGAATGTTCGGTGAAACAGCAAGCTTCTAGTCCTGTGTTGACAAGTCTGTGACAATTTAACCATGAAGTTCAGGGAATGAATGTCAGGTACGGTTTTTCATGAAAATATAAGCTTCTAATGCCGTATCAACAAGTTTACGGCGAATTTCCTCATGAAACATTTCGGAATGAGGAAAGGAACAGATAATGTTGAAACTGAAAGCTTGTATTAAAGCAGATACAGGTTGGGGTTAATTGGGTCATGAATCCTAGGGACTGGATGGCAGGAAAATGACTTTGTTTAATTGATTGCTTCTATAAAGAAACAACAGTTTTACGGCGAATGAATCATCAACCATAGAGAATGGATAGAAGGTTGAATGTTCGGTGAAACAGCAAGCTTCTTGTCCTGTGTTGACAAGTCTGTGACAATTTAGCCATGAATTTCAGGGAATGAATGTCAGGTACGGTTTTTCATGAAAATATAAACTTCTAATGCCGTATCAACAAGTTTACGGCGAATTTCCTCATGAAACATTTCGGAATGAGGAAAGGAACAGATAATGTTTAAACTGAAAGCTTCTATTACAGCAGATACATGTTGGGGTTAATTGGGCCATGAAGACTGGGGACTGGATGGCAGGAAAATTATTTGTTAAATTGATTGCTTCTATAAAGAAACAACAGTTTTACGTTGAATGAATCATCAACGATAGAGAATGGATTGAAGGTTGAATGTTCGGTGAAACAGCAAGCTTCTAGTTCTGTATCGACAAATCTGTGCCAATTTAACCATGAAGTTCAGGGAATGAATATCAGGTAAGTTTTTTCATGAAAATATAAGCTTCTAATGCCGTATCAACAAGTTTACGGCGAATTTCCTCATGAAACATTTCGGAATGAGGAAAGGAACAGATAATGTTGAAACTGAAAGCTTCTATTACAGCAGATACAGGTTGGGGTTAATTGGGTCATGAATCCTAGGGACTGGATGGCAGGAAAATGACTTTATTAAATTGATTGCTTCTATAAAGAAACAACAGTTTTACGGCGAATGAATCATCAACGAGAGAGAATGGATTGAAGGTTGAATGTTCGGTGAAACAGCAAGCTTCTAGTCCTGTGCCGACAAATCTGTGCCAATTTAACCATGAAGTTCAGGGAATGAATGTCAGGTACGGTTTTTCATGAAAATATAAGCTTCTAATGCCGTATCAACAAGTTTTCGGCGAATTTCCTCATGAAACATTTCGGAATGAGGAAAGGAACAGATAATGTTGAAACTGAAAGCTTCTATTACAGCAGATACAGGTTGGGGTTAATTGGGTCATGAATCCTAGGGAGTGGATGGCAGGAAAATGACTTTGTTAAATTGATTGCTTCTATAAAGAAACAACTGTTTTACGGCGAATGAATCATCAACGATAGAGAATGGATTGAAGGTTGAATGTTCGGTGAAACAGAAAGCTTCTAGTTCTGTGCCGACAAATCTGTGCCAATTTAACCATGAAGTTCAGGGGATGAATGTCAGGTACGCTTTTTCATGAAAATATAAGATTCTAATGCCGTATCAACAAGTTTACGGCGAATTTCCTCATGAAACATTTAGGAATGAGGAAAGGAACAGATAATGTTGAAACTGAAAGCTTCTATTACAGCAGATACAGGTTGGGGTTAAGTGGGTCATGAATCCTATGGACTGGATGGCAGGAAAATGACTTTGTTAAATTGATTGCTTCTATAAAGAAACAACAGTTTTACGGCGAATGAATCATCAACGATAGAGAATGGATTGAAGGTTGAATGTTCGGTGAAACAGCAAGCTTCTAGTTCTGTGTCGACATATCTGTGCCAATTTAACCATGAAGTTCAGGGAATGAATGTCAGGTACGGTTTTTCATGAAAATATAAGCTTCTAATGCCGTATCAACAAGTTTACGGCGAATTTCCTCATGAAACATTTCGGAATGAGGAAAGGAACAGATAATGTTGAAACTGAAAGCTTCAATTACAGCAGATACAGGTTGGGGTTAATTGGCTCATGAATCCTAGGGACTGGATGGCAGGAAAATGTCTTTATTAAATTGATTGCTCCTATAAAGAAACAACAGTTTTACGTTGAATGAATCATCAGCGATAGAGAATTGATTGAAGGTTGAATGTTCGGTGAAACAGCAAGCTTCTTGTCCCGGGCCAAAAAGTCTGAGCCAATTTAACCATGAAGTTCAGGTAATGAATGTCAGGTACGGTTTTTCATGAAAATATAGGCTTCTAATGCCGTATCAACAAGTTTACGGCGAATTTCCTCATGAAACATTTCGGAATGAGAAAAGGAACAGATAATGTTGAAACTGAAAGCTTCTATTACAGCAGATACAGGTTGGGGTTAATTGGGTCATGAATCCTAGGGACTGGATGGAAGGAAAATGACTTTGTTAAATTGATTGCTTCTATAAAGAAACAACAGTTTTACGGCGAATGAATCATCAACGATAGAGAATGGATTGATGGTTGAATGATCGGTGAAACAGCAAGCTCCTAGTCCTGTGTTGACAAGTCTGTGACAATTTAACCATGAAGTTCAGGGAATGAATATCAGGTACGGTTTTTCATGAAAATATAAGCTTCTAATGCCGTATCAACAATTTTACGGCGAATTTCCTCATGAAACATTTCGGAATGAGGAAAGGAACAGATAATGTTGAAACTGAAAGCTTCTATTACAGCAGATACATGTTGGAGTTAATTGGGCCATGAAGCCTGGGGATAGGATGGCAGGAAAATGACTTTGTTAAATTGATTGCTTCTATAAAGAAACAACAGTTTTACGTTGAATGAATCATCAACGATAGAGAATGGATTGAAGGTTGAATGTTCGGTGAAACAGCAAGCTTCTAGTTCTGTGCCGACAAATCTGTGCCAATTTAACCATGAAGTTCAGGGAATGAATGTCAGTTACGTTTTTTCATGAAAATTTAAGCTTCTAATACCGTATCAACAAGTTTACGGCGAATTTCCTCATGAAACATTTCGGAATGAGGAAAGGAACAGATAATGTTGAAACTGAAAGCTTCTATTACAGCAGATACAGGTTGGGGTTAATTGGGTCATGAATCCTAGGGAATGGATGGCAGGAAAATGACTTTAATAAATTGAGTGCTTCTATAAAGAAACAACATTTTTACGGCGAATGAATCATCAACGATAGAGAATGGATTGAAGGTCTAATGTTCGGTGAAACAGCAAGCTTCTAGTCCTGTGTTGACAAGTCTGTGCCAATTTAACCATGAAGTTCAGGGAATGAATGTCAGGTACGGTTTTTCATGAAAATATAAGCTTCTAATGCCGTATCAACAAGTTTACGACGAATTTTCTCATGAAACATTTCGGAATGAGGAAAGGAACAGATAATGTTGAAACTGAAAGCTTCTATTACAGCAGATACAGGTTGGGGTTACCTGGGTCATGAATCCTATGGACTGGATGGCAGGAAAATGACTTTGTTAAATTGATTGCTTCTATAAAGTAACAACAGTTTTACGGCGAATGAATCATCAACGATAGAGAATGGATTGAAGGTTGAATGTTCGGTGAAACAGCAAGCTTCTAGTCCTGTGCCGACAAATCTGTGCCAATTTAACCATGAAGTTCAGGGAATGAATGTCAGGTACGGTTGTTCATGAAAATATAAGCTTCTAATGCCGTATCAACAAGTTTACGGCGAATTTCCTCATGAAACATTTCGGAATGAGGAAAGGAACAGATAATGTTGAAACTGAAATCTTCTATTACAGCAGATACAGGTTGGGGTTAATTGGGTCATGAATCCTAGGGACTGGATTGCAGGAAAATGACTCTGTTAAATTGATTGCCTCTATAAAGAAACAACAGTTTTACGGCGAATGAATCATCAACGATAGAGAATGGATTGAAGTTTGAATGTTCGGTGAAACAGCAAGCTTCTTGTCCCGGGCCGACAAGTCTGAGCCAATTTAACCATGAAGTTCAGGGAATGAATGTCAGGTACGGTTTTTCATGAAAATATAAGCTTCTAATGCCGTATCAACAAGTTTACGGCGAATTTCCTCATGAAACATTTCGGAATGAGGAAAGTAACAGATAATGTTGAAACTGAAAGCTTCTATTTCAGCAGAAACATGTTGGGGTTAATTGGGCCATGAAGCCTGGAGACTGGATGGAGGGAAAATGACTTTGTTACTTTGATTGCTTCTATAAAGAAACAACATTTTTACGGCGAATGAATCATCAACGATAGAGAATGGATTGAAGGTTGAATGTTCGGTGAAACAGCAAGCTTCTAGTCCTGTGTTGACAAGTCTGTGACAATTTAACCATGAATTTCAGGGAATGAATGTCAGGTACGGTTTTTCATGAAAATATAAGCTTCTAATGCCGTATCAACAAGTTTACGGCGAATTTCCTCATGAAACATTTCGGAATGAGGAAAGGTACAGATAATGTTGAAACTGAAAGCTTCTATTACAGCAGATACATGTTGGAGTTAATTGGGCCATGAAGCCTGTGGACTGGATGGCAGGAAAATGACTTTGTTAAATTGATTGCTTCTATAAAGAAACAACAGTTTTACGTTGAATGAATCATCAACGATAGAGAATGGATTGAAGGTTTAATGTTCGGTGAAACAGCAAGCTTCTAGTTCTGTGTCGACAAATCTGTGCCAATTTAACCATGAAGTTCAGGGAATGAATGTCAGGTACGGTTTTTCATACAAATATAAGCTTCTAATGCCGTATGAACAAGTTTACGGCGAATTTCCTCATGAAACATTTCGGAATGAGGAAAGGAACAGATAATTTTGAAACTGAAAGCTTCTATTACAGCAGATACATGTTGGGGTTAATTGGGCCATGAAGCCTGGGGACTGGATGGCAGGAAAATGACTTTGTTAAATTGATTTCTTCTATAAAGACACAACAGTTTTACGTTGAATGAATAATCAACGATAGAGAATTGATTGAAGGTTGAATGTTCGGTGAAACAGCAAGCTTCTTGTCCCGGGCCGACAAGTCTGAGCCAATTTAACCATGAAGTTCAGGGAATGAATGTCAGGTACGGTTTTTCATGAAAATATAAGCTTCTAATGCCGTATCAACAAGTTTACGGCGAATTTCCTCATGAAACATTTCGGAATGAGGAAAGTAACAGATAATGTTGAAACTGAAAGCTTCTATTTCAGCAGATACATGTTGGGGTTAATTGGGCCATGAAGCCTGGAGACTGGATGGAGGGAAAATGACTTTGTTACATTGATTGCTTCTATAAAGAAACAACATTTTTACGGCGAATGAATCATCAACGATAGAGAATGGATTGAAGGTTGAATGTTCGGTGAAACAGCAAGCTTCTAGTCCTGTGTTGACAAGTCTGTGACAATTTAACCATGAATTTCAGGGAATGAATGTCAGGTACGGTTTTTCATGAAAATATAAGCTTCTAATGCCGTATCAACAAGTTTACGGAGAATTTCCTCATGAAACATTTCGGAATGAGGAAAGGAACAGATAATGTTGAAACTGAAAGCTTCTATTGCAGCAGATACAGGTTGGGGTTAATTGGGTCATGAATCCTAGGGAATGGATGGCAGGAAAATGACTTTAATAAATTGAGTGCTTCTATAAAGAAACAACATTTTTACGGCGAATGAATCATCAACGATAGAGAATGGATTGAAGGTCTAATGTTCGGTGAAACAGCAAGCTTCTAGTCCTGTGTTGACAAGTCTGTGCCAATTTAACCATGAAGTTCAGGGAATGAATGTCAGGTACGGTTTTTCATGAAAATATAAGCTTCTAATGCCGTATCAACAAGTTTACGACGAATTTTCTCATGAAACATTTCGGAATGAGGAAAGGAACAGATAATGTTGAAACTGAAAGCTTCTATTACAGCAGATACAGGTTGGGGTTACCTGGGTCATGAATCCTATGGACTGGATGGCAGGAAAATGACTTTGTTAAATTGATTGCTTCTATAAAGTAACAACAGTTTTACGGCGAATGAATCATCAACTATAGAGAATGGATTGAAGGTTGAATGTTCGGGGAAACAGCAAGCTTCTAGACTTGTGACGACAAGTCTGTGCCAATTTGACCATGAAGTTCAGGGAATGAATGTCAGGTACGGTTTTTCATGAAAATATAAGCTTCTAATGCCGTATCAACAAGTTTACGGCGAATTTCCTCATGAAACATTTCGGAATGAGGAAAGGAACAGATAATGTTGAAACTGAAAGCTTCTATTACAGCAGATAAAGGTTGCGGTTAATTGGGCCATGAAGCCTGGGGACTGGATGGCAGGAAAATGACTTTGTTAAATTGATTGCTTCTATAAAGAAACAACAGTTTTACGGCGAATGAATCATCAACGATAGAGAATGGATTGAAGGTTGAATGTTCGGTGAAACAGCAAGCTTCTAGTCCTGTGCCGACAAGTCTGTGCCAATTTAACCATGAAGTTCAGGGAATGAATGTCAGGTCAGGTTTTTCATGAAAATATAAGCTTCTAATGCCGTATCAAAAAGTTTACGGCGAATTTCCTCATGAAACATTTCGGAATGAGGAAAGGAACAGATAATGTTGAAACTGAAAGCTTCTATTACAGCAGATACAGGTTGGGGTTAATTGGGTCATGAATCCTAGGGACTGGATGGCAGGAAAATGACTTTGTTAAATTGATTGCTTCTATAAAGAAACAACAGTTTTACGGCGAATGAATCATCAACGATAGAGAATGGAATGAAGGTTGAATGTTCGGTGAAACAGCAAGCTTCTAGTCCTGTGCCGACAAGTCTGTGCCAATTTAACCATGATGTTCAGGGAATGAATGTCAGGTACGGTTTTTCATGAAAATATAAGCTTCTAATGCCGTATCAACAAGTATACGGCGAATTTCCTCTTGAAACATTTCGGAATCAGGAAAGGAAGAGATAATTTTGAAACTGAAAGCTTCTATTACAGCAGATACAGGTTGGGGTTACCTGGGTCATGAATCCTATGGACTGGATGGCAGGAAAATGACTTTGTTAAATTGATTGCTTCTATAAAGTAACAACAGTTTTACGGCGAATGAATCATCAACTATAGCGAATGGATTGAAGGTTGAATGTTCGGTG
Organism: Acanthosepion lycidas; assembly: GCA_963932145.1. Lineage (NCBI taxonomy): Eukaryota > Metazoa > Mollusca > Cephalopoda > Sepiida > Sepiidae > Acanthosepion > Acanthosepion lycidas. The sequence continues at coordinate 90,009,566 of OZ010599.1, read as the reverse complement.
AAACAGCAAGCTTCTAGTCCTGTGCCGACAAGTCTGTGCCAATTTGACCATGAAGTTCAGGGAATGAATGTCAGGTACGGTTTTTCATGAAAATATAAGCTTCTAATGCCGTATCAACAAGTTTACGGCGAATTTCCTCATGAAACATTTCGGAATGAGGAAAGGAACAGATAATGTTGAAACTGAAAGCTTCTATTACAGCAGATAAAGGTTGCGGTTAATTGGGCCATGAAGCCTGGGGACTGGATGGCAGGAAAATGACTTTGTTAAATTGATTGCTTCTATAAAGAAACAACAGTTTTACGGCGAATGAATCATCAACGATAGAGAATGGATTGAAGGTTGAATGTTCGGTGAAACAGCAAGCTTCTTGTCCCGGGCCGACAAGTCTGTGCCAATTTAACCATGAAGTTCAGGGAATGAATGTCAGGTACGGTTTTTCATGAAAATATAAGCTTCTAATGCCGTATCAACAAGTTTACGGCGAATTTCCTCATGAAACATTTCGGAATGAGGAAAGGAACAGATAATGTTGAAACTGAAAGCTTCTATTACAGCAGATACAGGTTGCGGTTAATTGGGCCATGAAGCCTGGGGACTGGATGGCAGGAAAATGACTTTGTTAAATTGATTGCTTCTATAAAAAAACAACAGTTTTACGGCGAATGAATCATCAACGATAGAGAATGGATTGAAGGTTGAATGTTCGGTGAAACAGCAAGCTTCTTGTCCCGGGCCGACAAGTCTGAGCCAATTTAACCATGAAGTTCAGGGAATAATGTCAGGTACGGTTTTTCATGAAAATATAAGCTTCTAATGCCGTATCAACAAGTTTACGGCGAATTTCCTCATGAAACATTTCGGAATGAGGAAAGGAACAGATAATGTTGAAACTGAAATATTCTATTACAGCAGATACAGGTTGGGGTTAATTGGGTCATGAATCCTAGGGACTGGATGGCAGGAAAATGACTTTGTTAAATTGATTGCTTCTATAAAGAAACAACAGTTTTACGGCGAATGAATCATCAACGATAGAGAATGGATTGAAGTTTGAATGTTTGGTGAAACAGCAAGCTTCTAGTCCTGTGACGACAAGTCTTAGACAAATTATCCATGAAGTTCAGGGAATGAATGTCAGGTACGGTTTTTCATGAAAATATAAGCTTCTAATGCCGTATCAACAAGTTTACGGCGAATTTCCTCATGAAACATTTCGGAATGAGGAAAGGAACAGATAATGTTGAAACTGAAAGCTTCTATTACAGCAGATACAGGTTGGGGTTAGTTGGGTCATGAATCCTAGGGAATGGATGGCAGGAAAATGACTTTGTTAAATTGATTGCTTCTATAAAGAAACAACAGTTTTACGTTGAATGAATCATCAACGATAGAGAATGGATTGAATGTTGAATGTTCGGTGAAACAGCAAGCTTCTAGTCCTGTGCCGACAAGTCTTAGACAAATTATCCATGAAGTTCAGGGAATGAATGTCAGGTACGGTTTTTCATGAAAATATAAGCTTCTAATGCCGTATTAACAAGTTTACGGCGAATTTCCTCATGAAACATTTCGGAGTGAGGAAAGGAACAGATAATGTTGAAACTGAAAGCTTCTATTACAGCAGATACAGGTTGGGGTTAGTTGGGTCATGAATCCTAGGGAATGGATGGCAGGAAAATGACTTTGTTAAATTGATTGCTTCTATAAAGAAACAACAGTTTTACGTTGAATGAATCATCAACGATAGAGAATGGATTGAATGTTGAATGTTCGGTGAAACAGCAAGCTTCTAGTCCTGTGCCGACAAGTCTTAGACAAATTATCCATGAAGTTCAGGGAATGAATGTCAGGTACGGTTTTTCATGAAAATATAAGCTTCTAATGCCGTATTAACAAGTTTACGGCGAATTTCCTCATGAAACATTTCGGAGTGAGGAAAGGAACAGATAATGTTGAAACTGAAAGCTTCTATTACAGCAGATACAGGTTGGGGTTAGTTGGGTCATGAATCCTAGGGAATGGATGGCAGGAAAATGACTTTGTTAAATTGATTGCTTCTATAAAGAAACAACAGTTTTACATTGAATGAATCATCAACGATAGAGAATGGATTGAAGGTTGAATGTTTGGTGAAACAGCAAGCTTCTAGTCCTGTGCCGACAAGTCTGTGCCAATTTAACCATGAAGTTCAGGGAATGAATGTCAGGTACGGTTTTTCATGAAAATATAATCTTCTAATGCCGTATCAACAAGTTTACGGCGAATTTCCTCATGAAACATTTCGGAATGAGGAAAGGAACAGATAATGTTGAAACTGAAAGCTTCTATTACAGCAGATACACGTTGGGGTTAATTGGGTCATGAATCCTAGGGAATGGATGCCAGGAAAATGACTTTATTAAATTGATTGCTTCTATAAAGAAACAACAGTTTTACGTTGAATGAATCATCAACGAGAGAGAATGGATTGAAGGTTGAATGTTCGGTGAAACAGCAAGCTTCTAGTCCTGTGCCGACAAGTCTTAGACAAATTATCCATGAAGTTCAGGGAATGAATGTCAGGTACGGTTTTTCATGAAAATATAAGCTTCTAATGCCGTATCAACAAGTTTACGGCGAATTTCCTCATGAAACATTTCGGAATGAGGAAAGGAACAGATAATGTTGAAACTGAAATCTTCTATTACAGCAGATACAGGTTGGGGTTATTGGGTCATGAATCCTAGGGACTGGATGGCAGGAAAATGACTTTGTTAAATTGATTGCTTCTATAAAGAAACAACAGTTTTACGTTGAATGAATCATCAACGAGAGAGAATGGATTGAAGGTTGAATGTTCGGTGAAACAGCAAGCTTCTAGTCCTGTGCCGACAAGTCTTAGACAAATTATCCATGAAGTTCAGGGAATGAATGTCAGGTACGGTTTTTCATGAAAATATAAGCTTCTAATGCCGTATCAACAAGTTTACGGCGAATTTCCTCATGAAACATTTCGGAATGAGGAAAGGAACAGATAATGTTGAAACTGAAATCTTCTATTACAGCAGATACAGGTTGGGGTTAGTTGGGTCATGAATCCTAGGGACTGGATGGCAGGAAAATGACTTTGTTATATTGATTGCTTCTATAAAGAAACAACAGTTTTACGTTGAATGAATCATCAACGATAGAGAATGGATTGAATGTTGAATGTTCGGTGAAACAGCAAGCTTCTAGTCCTGTGCCGACAAGTCAGTGCCAATTTAACCATGAATTTCAGGGAATGAATGTCAGGTACGGTTTTTCATGAAAATATAAGCTTCTAATGCCGTATCAACAAGTTTACGGCGAATTTCCTCATGAAACATTTCGGAATGAGGAAAGGAACAGATAATGTTGAAACTGAAAGCTTCTATTACAGCAGATACACGTTGAGGTTAATTGGGCCATGAAGCCTAGGAAATGGATGGCAGGAAAATGACTTTGTTAAATTGATTGCTTCTATAAAGAAACAACAGTTTTACGTTGAATGAATCATCAACGATAGAGAATGGATTGAATGTTGAATGTTCGGTGAAACAGCAAGCTTCTAGTCCTGTGCCGACAAGTCTGTGCCAATTTAACCATGAAGTTCAGGGAATGAATGTCAGGTACGGTTTTTCATGAAAATATAAGCTTCTAATGCCGTATCAATAAGTTTACGGCGAATTTCCTCATGAAACATTTCGGAATGAGGAAAGGAACAGATAATGTTGAAACGGAAAGCTTCTATTACAGCAGATACAGGTTGGGGTTAGTTGGGTCATGAATCCTAGGGAATGGATGGCAGGAAAATGACTTTGTTAAATTGATTGCTTCTATAAAGAAACAACAGTTTTACGTTGAATGAATCATCAACGATAGAGAATGGATTGAATGTTGAATGTTCGGTGAAACAGCAAGCTTCTAGTCCTGTGCCGACAAGTCTGTGCCAATTTAACCATGAAGTTCAGGGAATGAATATCAGGTACGGTTTTTCATGAAAATATAAGCTTCTAATGCCGTATCAACAAGTTTACGGCGAATTTCCTCATGAAACATTTCGGAATGAGGAAAGGAACAGATAATGTTGAAACTGAAAGCTTCTATTACAGCAGATACAGGTTGGCGTTAGTTGGGTCATGAATCCTAGGGAATGGATGGCAGGAAAATGACTTTGTTAAATTGATTGCTTCTATAAAGAAACAACAGTTTTACGTTGAATGAATCATCAACGATAGAGAATGGATTGAAGGTTGAATGTTCGGTGAAACAGCAAGCTTCTAGTCCTGTGCCGACAAGTCTTAGACAAATTATCCATGAAATTCAGGGAATGAATGTCAGGTACGGTTTTTCATGAAAATATAAGCTTCTAATGCCGTATCAACAAGTTTACGGAGAATTTCCTCATGAAACATTTCGGAATGAGGAAAGGAACAGATAATGTTGAAACTGAAAGCTTCTATTACAGCAGATACAGGTTGGGGTTAGTTGGGTCATGAATCCTAGGGACTGGATGGCAGGAAAATGACTTTATTAAATTGATTGCTTCTATAAAGAAACAACAGTTTTACGTTGAATGAATCATCAACGAGAGAGAATGGATTGAAGGTTGAATGTTCGGTGAAACAGCAAGCTTCTAGTCCTGTGCCGACAAGTCTTAGACAAATTATCCATGAAGTTCAGGGAATGAATGTCAGGTACGGTTTTTCATGAAAATATAGGCTTCTAATGCCGTATCAACAAGTTTACGGCGAATTTCCTCATGAAACATTTCGGAATGAGGAAAGGAACAGATAATGTTGAAACTGAAAGCTTCTATTACAGCAGATACAGGTTGGGGTTAGTTGGGTCATGAATCCTAGGGACTGGATGGCAGGAAAATGACTTTGTTATATTGATTGCTTCTATAAAGAAACAACAGTTTTACGTTGAATGAATCATCAACGATAGAGAATGGATTGAATGTTGAATGTTCGGTGAAACAGCAAGCTTCTAGTCCTGTGCCGACAAGTCAGTGCCAATTTAACCATGAATTTCAGTGAATGAATGTCAGGTACGGTTTTTCATGAAAATATAAGCTTCTAATGCCGTATCAACAAGTTTACGGCGAATTTCCTCATGAAACATTTCGGAATGAGGAAAGGAACAGATAATGTTGAAACTGAAAGCTTCTATTACAGCAGATACAGGTTGGGGTTAGTTGGGTCATGAATCCTAGGGAATGGATGCCAGGAAAATGACTTTATTAAATTGATTGCTTCTATAAAGAAACAACAGTTTTACGTTGAATGAATCATCAACGAGAGAGAATGGATTGAAGGTTGAATGTTCGGTGAAACAGCAAGCTTCTAGTCCTGTGCCGACAAGTCTTAGACAAATTATCCATGAAGTTCAGGGAATGAATGTCAGGTACGGTTTTTCATGAAAATATAAGCTTCTAATGCCGTATCAACAAGTTTACGGCGAATTTCCTCATGAAACATTTCGGAATGAGGAAAGGAACAGATAATGTTGAAACTGAAAGCTTCTATTACAGCAGATACAGGTTGGGGTTAGTTGGGTCATGAATCCTAGGGAATGGATGGCAGGAAAATGTCTTTGTTAAATTGATTGCTTCTATAAAGAAACAACAGTTTTACGTTGAATGAATCATCAACGATAGAGAATGGATTGAATGTTGAATGTTCGGTGAAACAGCAAGCTTCTAGTCCTGTGCCGACAAGTCTGTGCCAATTTAACCATGAAGTTCAGGGAATGAATGTCAGGTACGGTTTTTCATGAAAATATAAGCTTCTAATGCCGTATCAACAAGTTTACGGCGAATTTCCTCATGAATCATTTCGGAATGAGGAAAGGAACAGATAATGTTGAAACGGAAAGCTTCTATTACAGCAGATACAGATTGGGGTTAGTTGGGTCATGAATCCTAGGGAATGGATGGCAGGAAAATGACTTTGTTAAATTGATTGCTTCTATAAAGAAACAACAGTTTTACGTTGAATGAATCATCAACGATAGAGAATGGATTGAATGTTGAATGTTCGGTGAAACAGCAAGCTTCTAGTCCTGTGCCGACAAGTCTGTGCCAATTTAACCATGAAGTTCAGGGAATGAATGTCAGGTACGGTTTTTCATGAAAATATAATCTTCTAATGCCGTATCAACAAGTTTACGGCGAATTTCCTCATGAAACATTTCGGAATGAGGAAAGGAACAGATAATGTTGAAACTGAAAGCTTCTATTACAGCAGATACACGTTGGGGTTAATTGGGTCATGAATCCTAGGGAATGGATGCCAGGAAAATGACTTTATTAAATTGATTGCTTCTATAAAGAAACAACAGTTTTACGTTGAATGAATCATCAACGAGAGAGAATGGATTGAAGGTTGAATGTTCGGTGAAACAGCAAGCTTCTAGGCCTGTGCCGACAAGTCTTAGACAAATTATCCATGAAGTTCAGGGAATGAATGTCAGGTACGGTTTTTCATGAAAATATAAGCTTCTAATGCCGTATCAACAAGTTTACGGCGAATTTCCTCATGAAACATTTCGGAATGAGGAAAGGAACAGATAATGTTGAAACTGAAAGCTTCTATTACAGCAGATACAGGTTGGGGTTACTTGGGTCATGAATCCTAGGGAATGGATGGCAGGAAAATGACTTTGTTAAATTGATTGCTTCTATAAAGAAACAACAGTTTTACGTTGAATGAATCATCAACGATAGAGAATGGATTGAATGTTGAATGTTCGGTGAAACAGCAAGCTTCTAGTCCTGTGCCGACAAGTCTGTGCCAATTTAACCATGAAGTTCAGGGAATGAATATCAGGTACGGTTTTTCATGAAAATATAAGCTTCTAATGCCGTATCAACAAGTTTACGGCGAATTTCCTCATGAAACATTTCGGAATGAGGAAAGGAACAGATAATGTTGAAACTGAAAGCTTCTATTACAGCAGATACAGGTTGGCGTTAGTTGGGTCATGAATCCTAGGGAATGGATGGCAGGAAAATGACTTTGTTAAATTGATTGCTTCTATAAAGAAACAACAGTTTTACGTTGAATGAATCATCAACGATAGAGAATGGATTGAAGGTTGAATGTTCGGTGAAACAGCAAGCTTCCAGTCCTGTGCCGACAAGTCTTAGACAAATTATCCATGAAGTTCAGGGAATGAATGTCAGGTACGGTTTTTCATGAAAATATAAGCTTCTAATGCCGTATCAACAAGTTTACGGAGAATTTCCTCATGAAACATTTCGGAATGAGGAAAGGAACAGATAATGTTGAAACTGAAAGCTTCTATTACAGCAGATACAGGTTGGGGTTAGTTGGGTCATGAATCCTAGGGAATGGATGGCAGGAAAATGACTTTGTTAAATTGATTGCTTCTATAAAGAAACAACAGTTTTACGTTGAATGAATCATCAACGATAGAGAATGGATTGAAGGTTGAATGTTTGGTGAAACAGCAAGCTTCTAGTCCTGTGCCGACAAGTCTGTGCCAATTTAACCATGAAGTTCAGGGAATGAATGTCAGGTGCGGTTTTTCATGAAAATATAATCTTCTAATGCCGTATCAACAAGTTTACGGCGAATTTCCTCATGAAACATTTCGGAATGAGGAAAGGAACAGATAATGTTGAAACTGAAAGCTTCTATTACAGCAGATACACGTTGGGGTTAATTGGGTCATGAATCCTAGGGAATGGATGGCAGGAAAATGACTTTGTTAAATTGATTGCTTCTATAAAGAAACAACAGTTTTAGGTTGAATGAATCATCAACGATAGAGAATGGATTGAAGGTTGAATGTTCGGTGAAACAGCAAGCTTCTAGTCCTGTGCCGACAAGTCTTAGACAAATTATCCATGAAGTTCAGGGAATGAATGTCAGGTACGGTTTTTCATGAAAATATAAGCTTCTAATGCCGTATCAACAAGTTTACGGAGAATTTCCTCATGAAACATTTCGGAATGAGGAAAGGAACAGATAATGTTGAAACTGAAAGCTTCTATTACAGCAGATACAGGTTGGGGTTAGTTGGGTCATGAATCCTAGGCAATGGATGGCAGGAAAATGACTTTGTTAAATTGATTGCTTCTATAAAGAAACAACAGTTTTACGTTGAATGAATCATCAACGATAGAGAATGGATTGAAGGTTGAATGTTTGGTGAAACAGCAAGCTTCTAGTCCTGTGCCGACAAGTCTGAGCCAATTTAACCATGAAGTTCAGGGAATGAATGTCAGGTACGGTTTTTCATGAAAATATAAGCTTCTAATGCCGTATCAACAAGTTTACGGCGAATTTCCTCATGAAACATTTCGGAATGAGGAAAGGAACAGATAATGTTGAAACTGAAAGCTTCTATTACAGCAGATACACGTTGGGGTTAATTGGGTCATGAATCCTAGGGAATGGATGGCAGGAAAATGACTTTGTTAAATTGATTGCTTCTATAAAGAAACAACAGTTTTAGGTTGAATGAATCATCAACGATAGAGAATGGATTGAAGGTTGAATGTTCGGTGAAACAGCAAGCTTCTAGTCCTGTGCCGACAAGTCTTAGACAAATTATCCATGAAGTTCAGGGAATGAATGTCAGGTACGGTTTTTCATGAAAATATAAGCTTCTAATGCCGTATCAACAAGTTTACGGAGAATTTCCTCATGAAACATTTCGGAATGAGGAAAGGAACAGATAATGTTGAAACTGAAAGCTTCTATTACAGCAGATACAGGTTGGGGTTAGTTGGGTCATGAATCCTAGGCAATGGATGGCAGGAAAATGACTTTGTTAAATTGATTGCTTCTATAAAGAAACAACAGTTTTACGTTGAATGAATCATCAACGATAGAGAATGGATTGAAGGTTGAATGTTTGGTTAAACAGCAAGCTTCTAGTCCTGTGCCGACAAGTCTGAGCCAATTTAACCATGAAGTTCAGGGAATGAATGTCAGGTACGGTTTTTCATGAAAATATAAGCTTCTAATGCCGTATCAACAAGTTTACGGCGAATTTCCTCATGAAACATTTCGGAATGAGGAAAGGAACAGATAATGTTGAAACTGAAAGCTTCTATTACAGCAGATACACGTTGGGGTTAATTGGGTCATGAATCCTAGGGAATGGATGGCAGGAAAATGACTTTGTTAAATTGATTGCTTCTATAAAGAAACAACAGTTTTAGGTTGAATGAATCATCAACGATAGAGAATGGATTGAAGGTTGAATGTTCGGTGAAACAGCAAGCTTCTAGTCCTGTGCCGACAAGTCTGAGCCAATTTAACCATGAAGTTCAGGGAATGAATGTCAGGTACGGTTTTTCATGAAAATATAAGCTTCTAATGCCGTATCAACAAGTTTACGGCGAATTTCCTCATGAAACATTTCGGAATGAGGAAAGGAACAGATAATGTTGAAACTGAAAGCTTCTATTACAGCAGATACACGTTGGGGTTAATTGGGTCATGAATCATAGGGACTGGATGGCAGGAAAATGATTTTTTTAAATTGATTGCTTCCATAAAGAAATAACAGTTTTACGGTGAATGAATCATCTACGATAGAGAATGGATTGAAGGTTGAATGTTCGGTGAAACAGCAAGCTTCTAGTCCTGTGCCGACAAGTCTGAGCCAATTTAACCATGAAGTTCAGGGAATGAATGTCAGGTACGGTTTTTCATGAAAATATAAGCTTCTAATGCCGTATCAACAAGTTTACGGCGAATTTCCTCATGAAACATTTCGGAATGAGGAAAGGAACAGATAATGTTGAAACTGAAAGCTTCTATTACAGCAGATACAGGTTGGGGTTAATTGGGTCATGAATCCTAGGGAATGGATGGCAGGAAAATGACTTTGTTAAATTGATTGCTTCTATAAAGAAACAACAGTTTTAGGTTGAATGAATCATCAACGATAGAGAATGGATTGAAGGTTGAATGTTCGGTGAAACAGCAAGCTTCTAGTCCTGTGCCGACAAGTCTGTGCCAATTTAACCATGAAGTTCAGGGAATGAATGTCAGGTACGGTTTTTCATGAAAATATAAGCTTCTAATGCCGTATCAACAAGTTTACGGCGAATTTCCTCATGAAACATTTCGGAATGAGGAAAGGAACAGATAATGTTGAAACTGAAAGCTTCTATTACAGCAGATACACGTTGGGGTTAATTGGGTCATGAATCCTAGGGAATGGATGGCAGGAAAATGAGTTTGTTAAATTGATTGCTTCTATAAAGAAACAACAGTTTTACGTTGAATGAATCATCAACGATAGAGAATGGATTGAAGGTTGAATGTTCGGTGAAACAGCAAGCTTCTAGTCCTGTGCCGACAAGTCTGTGCCAATTTAACCATGAAGTTCAGGGAATGAATGTCAGGTACGGTTTTTCATGAAAATATAAGCTTCTAATGCCGTATCAACAAGTTTACGGCGAATTTCCTCATGAAACATTTCGGAATGAGGAAAGGAACAGATAATGTTGAAACTGAAAGCTTCTATTACAGCAGATACACGTTGGGGTTAATTGGGTCATGAATCCTAGGGAATGGATGCCAGGAAAATGACTTTGTTAAATTGATTGCTTCTATAAAGAAACAACAGTCTTACGTTGAATGAATCATCAACGATAGAGAATGGATTGAAGGTTGAATGTTCGGTGAAACAGCAAGCTTCTAGTCCTGTGCCGACAAGTCTTAGACAAATTATCCATGAAGTTCAGGGAATGAATGTCAGGTACGGTTTTTCATGAAAATATAAGCTTCTAATGCCGTATCAACAAGTTTACGGCGAATTTCCTCATGAAACATTTCGGAATGAGGAAAAGAACAGATAATGTTGAAACTGAAAGCTTCTATTACAGCAGATACAGGTTGGGGTTAGTTGGGTCATGAATCCTAGGGAATGGATGCCAGTAAAATGACTTTATTAAATTGATTGCTTCTATAAAGAAACAACAGTTTTACGTTGAATGAATCATCAACGATAGAGAATGGATTGAATGTTGAATGTTCGGTGAAACAGCAAGCTTCTAGTCCTGTGCCGACAAGTCTTAGACAAATTATCCATGAAGTTCAGGGAATGAATGTCAGGTACGGTTTTTCATGAAAATATAAGCTTCTAATGCCGTATCAACAAGTTTGCGGCGAATTTCCTCATGAAACATTTCGGAATGAGGAAAGGAACTGATAATGTTGAAACTGAAAGCTTCTATTACAGCAGATACAGGTTGGGGTTAGTTGGGTCATGAATCCTAGGGACTGGCTGGCAGGAAAATGACTTTGTTAAATTGATTGCTTCTATAAAGAAACAACAGTTTTACGTTGAATGAATCATCAACGATAGAGAATGGATTGAAGGTTGAATGTTCGGTGAAACAGCAAGCTTCTAGTCCTGTGCCGACAAGTCTGTGCCAATTTAACCATGAAGTTCAGGGAATGAATGTCAGGTACGGTTTTTCATGAAAATATAAGCTTCTAATGCCGTATCAACAAGTTTACGGCGAATTTCTTCATGAAACATTTCGGAATGAGGAAAGGAACAGATAATGTTGAAACTGAAAGCTTCTATTACAGCAGATACACGTTGAGGTTAATTAAGCCATGAAGGCTAGGGAATGGATGCCAGGAAAATGACTTTGTTAAATTGATTGCTTCTATAAAGAAACAACAGTTTTACGGCGAATGAATCACCAACGATAGAGAATGGATTGAATTTTGAATGTTCGGTGAAACAGCAAGCTTCTAGTCCTGTGCCGACCAGTCTGAGCCAATTTAACCATGTAGTTCAGGGAATGAATGTCAGGTACGTTTTTTCATGAAAATATAAGCTTCTAATGCCGTATCAACAAGTTTACGGCGAATTTCCTTATGAAACATTTCGGAATGAGGAAAGGAACAGATAATGTTGAAACTGAAAGCTTCTATTACAGCAGATACATGTTGGGGTTAATTGGGCCATGAAGCCTAGGAAATGGATGGCAGGAAAATGACTTTGTTAAATTTATTGTTTCTATAAAGAAACAACAGTTTTACGGCGAATGAATCATCAACGATAGAGAATGGATTGAAGGTTGAATGTTCGGTGAAACAGCAAGCTTCTTATCCTGTGCCGACAAGTCTGAGCCAATTTAACCATGAAGTTCAGGGAATGAATGTCAGGTACGGTTTTTCATGAAAATATAATCTTCTAATGCTGTATCAACAAGTTTACGGCGAATTTCCTCATGAAACCTTTCGGAATGAGGAAAGAAACAGATAATGTTGAAACAGAAAGCTTCTATTACAGCAGATACAGGTTGGGGTTAATTGGGCCATGAAGCCTAGGAAATGGATGGCAGGAAAATGACTTTGTTAAATTTATTGTTTCTATAAAGAAACAACAGTTTTACGGCGAATGAATCATCAACGATAGAGAATGGATTGAAGTTTGAATGTTCGGTGAAACAGCAAGCTTCTAGTACTGTGCCGACAAGTCTGAGCCAATTTAACCATGAAGTTCAGGGAATGAATGTCAGGTACGGTTTTTCATGAAAATATAGGCTTCTAATGCCGTATCAACAAGTTTACGGGGAATTTCCTGATGAAACTTTTCGGAATGAGGAAAGGAACAGATAATGTTGAAACTGAAAGCTTCTATTACAGCATATACATGTTGGGGTTAATTGGGCCATGAAGCCTAGGAAATGGATGGCAGGAAAATGACTTTGTTAAATTGATTGCTTCTATAAAGAAACAACAGTTTTACGGCGAATGAATCATCAACGATAGAGAATGGATTGAGTGTTGAATGTTCGGATAAACAGCAAGCTTCTTGTCCTGTGCCGACAAGTCTTAGACAAATTATCCATGAAGTTCAGGGAATGAATGTCAGGTACGGTTTTTCATGAAAATATAAGCTTCTAATGCCGTACAAACAAGTTTGCGGCGAATTTCCTTATGAAACATTTCGGAATGAGGAAAGGAACAGATAATGTTGAAACTGAAAGCTTCTATTACAGCAGATACATGTTGGGGTTAATTGGGCCATGAATCCTAGGGACTGGATGGCAGGAAAATGACTTTGTTAAATTGATTGCTTCTATAAAGAAACAACAGTTTTACGGCGAATGAATCATCAACGATAGAGAATGGATTGAAGGTTGAATGTTCGGTGAAACAGCAAGCTTCTTATCCTGTGCCGACAAGTCTGAGCCAATTTAACCATGAAGTTCAGGGAATGAATGTCAGGTACGGTTTTTCATGAAAATACAATCTTCTAATGCTGTATCAACAAGTTTACGGCGAATTTCCTCATGAAACGTTTCGGAATGAGGAAAGAAACAGATAATGTTGAAACAGAAAGCTTCTATTACAGCAGATACAGGTTGGGGTCAATTGGGCCATGAAGCCTAGGAAATGGATGGCAGGAAAATGACTTTGTTAAATTGATTGCTTCTATAAAGAAACAACAGTTTTACGGCGAATGAATCATCAACAATAGAGAATGGATTGAAGGTTGAATGTTCGGTGAAACAGCAAGCTTCTTGTCCTGTGCCGACAAGTCTGAGCCACTTTAACCATGAAGTTCAGGGAATGAATGTCAGGTACGGTTTTTCATGAAAATATAAGCTTCTAATGCTGTATCAACAAGTTTACGGCGAATTTCCTTATGAAACATTTCGGAATGAGGAAAGGAACAGATAATGTTGAAACTGAAAGCTTCTATTACAGCAGATACATGTTGGGGTTAATTGGGCCATGAAGCCTAGGAAATGGATGGCAGGAAAATGACTTTGTTAAATTTATTGTTTCTATAAAGAAACAACAGTTTTACGGCGAATGAATCATCAACGATAGAGAATGGATTGAAGGTTGAATGTTCGGTGAAACAGCAAGCTTCTTATCCTGTGCCGACAAGTCTGAGCCAATTTAACCATGAAGTTCAGGGAATGAATGTCAGGTACGGTTTTTCATGAAAATATAATCTTCTAATGCTGTATCAACAAGTTTACGGCGAATTTCCTCATGAAACCTTTCGGAATGAGGAAAGAAACAGATAATGTTGAAACAGAAAGCTTCTATTACAGCAGATACAGGTTGGGGTTAATTGGGCCATGAAGCCTAGGAAATGGATGGCAGGAAAATGACTTTGTTAAATTTATTGTTTCTATAAAGAAACAACAGTTTTACGGCGAATGAATCATCAACGATAGAGAATGGATTGAAGTTTGAATGTTCGGTGAAACAGCAAGCTTCTAGTACTGTGCCGACAAGTCTGAGCCAATTTAACCATGAAGTTCAGGGAATGAATGTCAGGTACGGTTTTTCATGAAAATATAGGCTTCTAATGCCGTATCAACAAGTTTACGGGGAATTTCCTGATGAAACTTTTCGGAATGAGGAAAGGAACAGATAATGTTGAAACTGAAAGCTTCTATTACAGCATATACATGTTGGGGTTAATTGGGCCATGAAGCCTAGGAAATGGATGGCAGGAAAATGACTTTGTTAAATTGATTGCTTCTATAAAGAAACAACAGTTTTACGGCGAATGAATCATCAACGATAGAGAATGGATTGAGTGTTGAATGTTCGGATAAACAGCAAGCTTCTTGTCCTGTGCCGACAAGTCTTAGACAAATTATCCATGAAGTTCAGGGAATGAATGTCAGGTACGGTTTTTCATGAAAATATAAGCTTCTAATGCCGTACAAACAAGTTTGCGGCGAATTTCCTTATGAAACATTTCGGAATGAGGAAAGGAACAGATAATGTTGAAACTGAAAGCTTCTATTACAGCAGATACATGTTGGGGTTAATTGGGCCATGAATCCTAGGGACTGGATGGCAGGAAAATGACTTTGTTAAATTGATTGCTTCTATAAAGAAACAACAGTTTTACGGCGAATGAATCATCAACGATAGAGAATGGATTGAAGGTTGAATGTTCGGTGAAACAGCAAGCTTCTTATCCTGTGCCGACAAGTCTGAGCCAATTTAACCATGAAGTTCAGGGAATGAATGTCAGGTACGGTTTTTCATGAAAATACAATCTTCTAATGCTGTATCAACAAGTTTACGGCGAATTTCCTCATGAAACGTTTCGGAATGAGGAAAGAAACAGATAATGTTGAAACAGAAAGCTTCTATTACAGCAGATACAGGTTGGGGTCAATTGGGCCATGAAGCCTAGGAAATGGATGGCAGGAAAATGACTTTGTTAAATTGATTGCTTCTATAAAGAAACAACAGTTTTACGGCGAATGAATCATCAACAATAGAGAATGGATTGAAGGTTGAATGTTCGGTGAAACAGCAAGCTTCTTGTCCTGTGCCGACAAGTCTGAGCCACTTTAACCATGAAGTTCAGGGAATGAATGTCAGGTACGGTTTTTCATGAAAATATAAGCTTCTAATGCTGTATCAACAAGTTTACGGCGAATTTCCACATTAAACATTTCGGAATGAGGAAAGGAACAGATAATGTTGAAATTGAAAGCTTCTATTACAGCAGATACATGTTGGGGTTAATTGGGCCATGACGCCTAGGAAATGCATGGCAGGAAAATGACTTTGTTAAATTGGTTGCTTCTATAAAGAAACAACAGTTTACGGCGAATGAATCTTCAACGATAGAGAATGGATTGAAGGTTGAATGTTCGGTGAAACAGCAAGCTTCTTATCCTGTGCCGACAAGTCTGAGCCAATTTAACCATGAAGTTCAGGGAATGAATGTCAGGTACGGTTTTTCATGAAAATATAATCTTCTAATGCTGTATCAACAAGTTTACGGCGAATTTCCTCATGAAACCTTTCGGAATGAGGAAAGAAACAGATAATGTTGAAACAGAAAGCTTCTATTACAGCAGATACAGGTTAGGGTTAATTGGGCCATGAAGCCTAGGAAATGGATGGCAGGAAAATGACTTTGTTAAATTTATTGTTTCTATAAAGAAACAACAGTTTTACGGCGAATGAATCATCAACGATAGAGAATGGATTGAAGTTTGAATGTTCGGTGAAACAGCAAGCTTCTAGTACTGTGCCGACAAGTCTGAGCCAATTTAACCATGAAGTTCAGGGAATGAATGTCAGGTACGGTTTTTCATGAAAATATAGGCTTCTAATGCCGTATCAAGAAGTTTACGGCGAATTTCCTGATGAAACTTTTCGGAATGAGGAAAGGAACAGATAATGTTGAAACTGAAAGCTTCTATTACAGCAGATACAGGTTGGGGTTACTTGGGTCATGAATCCTAGGGAATGGATGGCAGGAAAATGACTTTGTTAAATTGATTGCTTCTATAAAGAAACAACAGTTTTACGGCGAATGAATCATCAACGATAGAGAATGGATTGAATGTTGAATGTTGAATGTTCGGTGAAACAGCAAGCTTCTTGTTCCGTGCCGACAAGTCTTAGACAAATTATCCATGAAGTTCAGGGAATGAATGTCAGGTACGGTTTTTCATGAAAATATAATCTTCTAATGCTGTATCAACAAGTTTACGGCGAATTTCCACATGAAACATTTCGGAATGAGGAAAGGAACAGATAATGTTGAAATTGAAAGCTTCTATTACAGCAGACACATGTTGGGGTTAATTGGGCCATGAAGCCTAGGAAATGGATGGCAGGAAAATGACTTTGTTAAATTGGTTGCTTCTATAAAGAAACAACAGTTTTACGGCGAATGAATCATCAACGATAGAGAATGGATTGAGTGTTGAATGTTCGGTGAAACAGCAAGCTTCTTGTCCTGTGCCGACAAGTCTTAGACTAATTATCCATGAAGTTCAGGGAATGAATGTCAGGTACGGTTTTTTCTTGAAAATATAAGCTTCTAATGCCGTACCAACAAGTTTACGGCGAATTTCCTCATGAAACGTTTCGGAATGAGGAAAGAAACAGATAATGTTGAAACAGAAAGCTTCTATTACATCTGATACAGGTTGGGGTTAATTGGGTCATGAAGCCTAGGAAATGGATGGCAGGAAAATGACTTTGTTAAATTGATTGCTTCTATAAAGAAACAACAGTTTTACGGCGAATGAATCACCAACGATAGAGAATGGATTGAAGTTTGAATGTTCGGTGAAACAGCAAGCTTCTAGTCCTGTGCCGACCAGTCTGAGCCAATTTAACCATGAAGTTCAGGGAATGAATGTCAGGTACGGTTTTTCATGAAAATATAAGCTTCTAATGCCGTATCAACATGTTTACGGCGAATTTCCTTATGAAACATTTCGGAATGAGGAAAGGAACAGATAATGTTGAAACTGAAAGCTTCTATTACAGCAGATACATGTTGAGGTTAATTGGGCCATGAAGCCTAGGAAATGGATGGCAGGAAAATGACTTTGTTAAATTGATTGCTTCTATAAAGAAACAACAGTTTTACGGCGAATGAATCATCAACGATAGAGAATGGATTGAAGTTTGAATGTTCGGTGAAACAGCAAGCTTCTTGTCCTGTGCCGACAAGTCTGAGCCACTTTAACCATGAAGTTCAGGGAATGAATGTCAGGTACGGTTTTTCATGAAAATATAGGCTTCTAATGCCGTATCAACAAGTATACGGCGAATTTCCTCATGAAACATTTCGGAATGAGGAAAGGAACAGATAATGTTGAATCTGAAAGATTCTATTACAGCAGATACAGGTTGGGGTTACTTGGGTCATGAAGCCTAGGAAATGGATGGCAGGAAAATGACTTTGTTAAATTGATTGCTTCTATAAAGAAACAACAGTTTTACGGCGAATGAATCATCAACGATAGAGAATGTATTGAATGTTGAATGTTGAATGTTCGGTGAAACAGCAATCTTCTTTTCCCGTGCCGACAAGTCTTAGACAAATTATCCATGAAGTTCAGGGAATGAATGTCAGGTACGGTTTTTCATGAAAATATAATCTTCTAATGCTGTATCAACAAGTTTACGGCAAATTTCCACATGAAACATTTCGGAATGTGGATAGGAACAGATAATGTTGAAATTGAAATCTTCTATTACAGCAGATACATGTTGGGGTTAATTGGGCCATGAAGCCTAGGAAATGGATGGCAGGAAAATGAGTTTGTTAAATTGGTTGCTTCTATAAAGAAACAACAGTTTTACGGCGAATGAATCATCAACGATAGAGAATGGATTGAGTGTTGAATGTTCGGTGAAACAGCTAGCTTCTTGTCCTGTGCCGAAAAGTCTTAGACTAATTATCCATGAAGTTCAGGGAATGAATGTCAGGTACGGTTTTTTCTTGAAAATATAAGCTTCTAATGCCGTACCAACAAGTTTACGGCGAATTTCCTCATGAAACGTTTCGGAATGAGGAAAGAAACAGATAATGTTGAAACAGAAAGCTTCTATTACATCTGATACAGGTTGGGGTTAATTGGGTCATGAAGCCTAGGAAATGGATGGCAGGAAAATGACTTTGTTAAATTGATTGCTTCTATAAAGAAACAACCGTTTTACGGCGAATGAATCACCAACGATAGAGAATGGATTGAAGTTTGAATGTTCGTTGAAACAGCAAGCTTCTAGTCCTGTGCCGACCAGTCTGAGCCAATTTAACCATGAAGTTCAGGGAATGAATGTCAGGTACGGTTTTTCATGAAAATATAAGCTTCTAATGCCGTATCAACATGTTTACGGCGAATTTCCTTATGAAACATTTCGGAATGAGGAAAGGAACAGATAATGTTGAAACTGAAAGCTTCTATTACAGCAGATACATGTTGAGGTTAATTGGGCCATGAAGCCTAGGAAATGGATGGCAGGAAAATGACTTTGTTAAATTGATTGCTTCTATAAAGAAACAACAGTTTTACGGCGAATGAATCATCAACGATAGAGAATGTATTGAATGTTGAATGTTCGGTGAAACAGCAAGCTTCTTGTCCTGTGCCGACAAGTCTCAGCCACTTTAACCATGAAGTTCAGGGAATGAATGTCAGGTACGGTTTTTCATGAAAATATAAGCTTCTAATGCCGTATCAACAAGTTTACGGCGAATTTCCTCATGAAACATTTCGGAATGAGGAAAGGAACAGATAATGTTGAAACTGAAAGATTCTATTACAGCAGATACAGGTTGGGGTTACTTGGGTCATGAAGCCTAGGAAATGGATGGCAGGAAAATGACTTTGTTAAATTGATTGCTTCTATAAAGAAACAACAGTTTTACGGCGAATGAATCATCAACGATAGAGAATGTATTGAATGTTGAATGTTGAATGTTCGGTGAAACAGCAATCTTCTTTTCCCGTGCCGACAAGTCTTAGACAAATTATCCATGAAGTTCAGGGAATGAATGTCAGGTACGGTTTTTCATGAAAATATAATCTTCTAATGCTGTATCAACAAGTTTACGGCAAATTTCCACATGAAACATTTCGGAATGAGGATAGGAACAGATAATGTTGAAATTGAAATCTTCTATTACAGCAGATACATGTTGGGGTTAATTGGGCCATGAAGCCTAGGAAATGGATGGCAGGAAAATGAGTTTGTTAAATTGGTTGCTTCTATAAAGCAACAACAGTTTTACGGCGAATGAATCATCAACGATAGAGAATGGATTGAGTGTTGAATGTTCGGTGAAACAGCAAGCTTCTTGTCCTGTGCCGACAAGTCTTAGACTAATTATCCATGAAGTTCAGGGAATGAATGTCCCGTACTTTTTTTTTCTTGAAAATATAAGCTTCTAATGCCGTACCAACAAGTTTACGGCGAATTTCCTCATGAAACGTTTCGGAATGAGGAAGGAAACAGATAATGTTGAAATAGAAAGCTTCTATTACATCTGATACAGGTTGTGGTTAATTGGGTCATGAAGCCTAGGAAATGGATGGCAGGAAAATGACTTTGTTAAATTGATTGCTTCTATAAAGAAACAACAGTTTTACGGCGAATGAATCATCAACGATAGAGAATGTATTGAATGTTGAATGTTCGGTGAAACAGCAAGCTTCTTGTCCCGAGCCGACATGTCTGAGCCAATTTAACCATGAAGTTCAGGGAATGAATGTCAGGTACGGTTTTTCATGTAAATATAAGCTTCTAATGCCGTATGAACAAGTTTACTGCGAATTTCCTCATGAAACATTTCGGAATGAGGAAAGGAACAGATAATGTTGAAACTGAAAGCTTCTATTACAGCAGATACATGTTGGGGTTAATTGGGCCATGAAGCCTAGGAAATGGATGGCAGGAAAATGACTTTGTTAAATTGATTGCTTCTATAAAGAAACAACAGTTTTACGGCGAATGAATCATCAACAATAGAGAATGGATTGAAGGTTGAATGTTCGGTGAAACAGCAAGCTTCTTATCCTGTGCCGACAAGTCTGAGCCAATTTAACCATGAAGTTCAGGGAATGAATGTCAGGTACGGTTTTTCATGAAAATATAGGCTTCTAATGCCGTATCAACAAGTTTACGGCGAATTTCCTGATGAAACTTTTCGGAATGAGGAAAGGAACAGATAATTTTGAAACTGAAAGCTTCTATTACAGCAGATACAGGTTGGGGTTACTTGGGTCATGATTCCTAGGGAATGGATGGCAGGAAAATGACTTTGTTAAATTGATTGCTTCTATAAAGAAACAACAGTTTTACGGCGAATGAATCATCAACAATAGAGAATGGATTGAAGGTTGAATGTTCGGTGAAACAGCAAGCTTCTTGTCCTGTGCCGACAAGTCTGAGCCACTTTAACCATGAAGTTCAGGGAATGAATGTCAGGTACGGTTTTTCATGAAAATATAAGCTTCTAAAGCTGTATCAACAAGTTTACGGCGAATTTCCGCATGAAACATTTCGGAATGAGGAAAGGAACAGATAATGTTGAAACTGAAAGCTTCTATTACAGCAGATACATGTTGAGGTTAATTGGGCCATGAAGCCTAGGAAATGGATGGCAGGAAAATGACTTTGTTAAATTGATTGCTTCTATAAAGAAACAACAGTTTTACGGCGAATGAATCATCAACAATAGAGAATGGATTGAAGGTTGAATGTTCGGTGAAACAGCAAGCTTCTTGTCCTATGCCGACAAGTCTGAGCCACTTTAACCATGAAGTTCAGGGAATGAATGTCAGGTACGGTTTTTTCTTGAAAATATAAGCTACTAATGCCGTACCAACAAGTTTACGGCGAATTTCCTCATGAAACGTTTCGGAATGAGGAAAGGAACAGATAATGTTGAAACTGAAAGCTTCTATTACATCTGATACAGGTTGGGGTTAATTGGGTCATGAAGCCTAGGAAATGGATGGCAGGAAAATGACTTTGTTAAATTGATTGCTTCTATAAAGAAACAACAGTTTTACGGCGAATGAATCACCAACGATAGAGAATGGATTGAAGTTTGAATGTTCGGTGAAACAGCAAGCTTCTAGTCCTGTGCCGACCAGTCTGAGCCAATTTAACCATGAAGTTCAGGGAATGAATGTCAGGTACGGTTTTTCATGAAAATATAAGCTTCTAATGCCGTATCAACAAGTTTACGGCGAATTTCCTTATGAAACATTTCGGAATGAGGAAAGGAACAGATAATGTTGAAACTGAAAGCTTCTATTACAGCAGATACATGTTGAGGTTAATTGGGCCATGAAGCCTAGGAAATGGATGGCAGGAAAATGACTTTGTTAAATTGATTGCTTCTATAAAGAAACAACAGTTTTACGGCGAATGAATCATCAACGATAGAGAATGTATTGAATGTTGAATGTTCGGTGAAACAGCAAGCTTCTTGTCCCGTGCCGACAAGTCTGAGCCAATTTAACCATGGAGTTCAGGGAATGAATGTCAGGTACGGTTTTTCATGAAAATATAAGCCTCTAATGCCGTATCAACAAGTTTACGGCGAATTTCCTCATGAAACTTTACGGAATGAGAAAAGGAACAGATAATGTTGAAACTGAAAGCTTCTATTACAGCAGATACATGTTGGGGTTACTTGGGTCATGAATCCTAGGGACTGGATGGCAGGAAAATGACTTTGTTAAATTGATTGCTTCTATAAAGAAACAACAGTTTTACGGAGAATGAATCATCAACGATAGAGAATGTATTGAATGTTGAATGTTTGGTGAAACAGCAAGCTTCTTGTGCGTGCCGACAAGTCTGAGCCAATTTAACCATGAAGTTCAGGGAATGAATGTCAGGTACGGTTTTTCATGAAAATATAAGCTTCTAATGCCGTATCAACAAGTTTACGGCGAATTTCCTCATGAAACTTTTCGGAATGAGGAAAGGAACAGATAATGTTGAAACTGAAAGCTTCTATTACAGCAGATACATGTTGGGGTTAATTGGGCCATGAAGCCTAGGAAATGGATGGCAGGAAAATGACTTTGTTAAATTGATTGCTTCTATAAAGAAACAACAGTTTTACGGCGAATGAATCATCAACGATAGAGAATGTATTGAATGTTGAATGTTCGGTGAAACAGCAAGCTTCTTGTCCCGTGCCGATAAGTCTGAGCCAATTTAACCATGAATTTCAGGGAATGAATGTCAGGTACGGTTTTTTATGAAAATATAAGCTTCTAATGCCGTATCAACAAGTTTACGGCGAATTTCCTTATGAAACATTTCGGAATGAGGAAAGGAACAGATAATGTTGAAACCTAAAGCTTCTATTACAGCAGATACATGTTGGGGTTAATTGGGCCATGAAGGCTAGGAAATGGATGGCAGGAAATTGACTTTGTTAAATTGATTGCTTCTATAAAGAAACAACAGTTTTACGGCGAATGAATCATCAACGATAGAGAATGGATTGAAGGTTAAATGTTCGGTGAAACAGCAAGCTTCTTGTCCCGGGCCGACAAGTCTGAGCCAATTTAACCATGAAGTTCAGGGAATGAATGTCAGGTACGGTTTTTCATGAAAATATTAGCTTCTAATGCCGTATCAACAAGTTTACGGCGAATTTCCTCATGAAACTTTACGGAATGAGAAAAGGAACAGATAATGTTGAAACTGAAAGCTTCTATTACAGCAGATACAGGTTGGGGTTACTTGGGTCATGAATCCTAGGGACTGGATGGCAGGAAAATGACTTTGTTAAATTGATTGCTTCTATAAAGAAACAACAGTTTTACGGAGAATGAATCATCAACGATAGAGAATGTATTGAATGTTGAATGTTTGGTGAAACAGCAAGCTTCTTGTGCGTGCCGACAAGTCTGAGCCAATTTAACCATGAAGTTCAGGGAATGAATGTCAGGTACGGTTTTTCATGAAAATATAAGCTTCTAATGCCGTATCAACAAGTTTACGGCGAATTTCCTCATGAAACTTTTCGGAATGAGGAAAGGATCAGATAATGTTGAAACTGAAAGCTTCTATTACAGCAGATACATGTTGGGGTTAATTGGGCCATGAAAGATAGGAAATGGATGGCAGGAAAATGACTTAGTTAAATTGATTGCTTCTATAAAGAAACAACAGTTTTACGGCGAATGAATCATCAACGATAGAGAATGTATTGAATGTTGAATGTTTGGTGAAACAGCAAGCTTCTTGTCCCGTGCCGACAAGTCTGAGCCAATTTAACCATGAAGTTCAGGGAATGAATGTCAGGTACGGTTTTTCATGAAAATATAAGCTTCTAATGCCGTATCAACAAGTTTACGGCGAATTTCCTCATGAAACTTTACGGAATGAGAAAAGGAACAGATAATGTTGAAACTGAAAGCTTCTATTACAGCAGATACAGGTTGGGGTTACTTGGGTCATGAATCCTAGGGACTGGATGGCAGGAAAATGATTTTGTTAAATTGATTGCTTCTATAAAGAAACAACAGTTTTACGGCGAATGAATCATCAACGATAGAGAATGTATTGAATGTTGTATGTTCGGTGAAACAGCAAGCTTCTTGTCCCGTGCCGACAAGTCTGAGCCAATTTAACCATGAATTTCAGGGAATGAATATCAGGTACGTTTTTTTATGAAAATATAAGCTTCTAATGCCGTATCAACAAGTTTACGGCGAATTTCCTCATGAAACATTTCGGAATGAGGAAAGGAACAGATAATGTTGAAACCTAAAGCTTCTATTACAGCAGATACATGTTGGGGTTAATTGGGCCATGAAGGCTAGGAAATGGATGGCAGGAAATTGACTTTGTTAAATTGATTGCTTCTATAAAGAAACAACAGTTTTACGGCGAATGAATCATCAACGATAGAAAATGTATTGAATGTTGAATGTTTGGTGAAACAGCAAGCTTCTTGTCCCGTGCCGACAAGTCTGAGCCAATTTAACCATGAATTTCAGGGAATGAATGTCAGGTACGGTTTTTTATGAAAATATAAGCTTCTAATGCCGTATCAACAAGTTTACGGCGAATTTCCTCATGAAACATTTCGGAATGAGGAAAGGAACAGATAATTTTGAAACTGAAAGCTTCTATTACAGCAGATACAGGTTGGGGTTACTTGGGTCATGATTCCTAGGGAATGGATGGCAGGAAAATGACTTTGTTAAATTGATTGCTTCTATAAAGAAACAACAGTTTTACGGCGAATGAATCATCAACAATAGAGAATGGATTGAAGGTTGAATGTTCGGTGAAACAGCAAGCTTCTTGTCCTGTGCCGACAAGTCTGAGCCACTTTAACCATGAAGTTCAGGGAATGAATGTCAGGTACGGTTTTTCATGAAAATATAAGCTTCTAAAGCTGTATCAACAAGTTTACGGCGAATTTCCGCATGAAACATTTCGGAATGAGGAAAGGAACAGATAATGTTGAAACTGAAAGCTTCTATTACAGCAGATACATGTTGAGGTTAATTGGGCCATGAAGCCTAGGAAATGGATGGCAGGAAAATGACTTTGTTAAATTGATTGCTTCTATAAAGAAACAACAGTTTTACGGCGAATGAATCATCAACAATAGAGAATGGATTGAAGGTTAAATGTTCGGTGAAACAGCAAGCTTCTTGTCCTATGCCGACAAGTCTGAGCCACTTTAACCATGAAGTTCAGGGAATGAATGTCAGGTACGGTTTTTTCTTGAAAATATAAGCTACTAATGCCGTACCAACAAGTTTACGGCGAATTTCCTCATGAAACGTTTCGGAATGAGGAAAGGAACAGATAATGTTGAAACTGAAAGCTTCTATTACATCTGATACAGGTTGGGGTTAATTGGGTCATGAAGCCTAGGAAATGGATGGCAGGAAAATGACTTTGTTAAATTGATTGCTTCTATAAAGAAACAACAGTTTTACGGCGAATGAATCACCAACGATAGAGAATGGATTGAAGTTTGAATGTTCGGTGAAACAGCAAGCTTCTAGTCCTGTGCCGACCAGTCTGAGCCAATTTAACCATGAAGTTCAGGGAATGAATGTCAGGTACGGTTTTTCATGAAAATATAAGCTTCTAATGCCGTATCAACAAGTTTACGGCGAATTTCCTTATGAAACATTTCGGAATGAGGAAAGGAACAGATAATGTTGAAACTGAAAGCTTCTATTACAGCAGATACATGTTGAGGTTAATTGGGCCATGAAGCCTAGGAAATGGATGGCAGGAAAATGACTTTGTTAAATTGATTGCTTCTATAAAGAAACAACAGTTTTACGGCGAATGAATCATCAACGATAGAGAATGTATTGAATGTTGAATGTTCGGTGAAACAGCAAGCTTCTTGTCCCGTGCCGACAAGTCTGAGCCAATTTAACCATGGAGTTCAGGGAATGAATGTCAGGTACGGTTTTTCATGAAAATATAAGCCTCTAATGCCGTATCAACAAGTTTACGGCGAATTTCCTCATGAAACTTTACGGAATGAGAAAAGGAACAGATAATGTTGAAACTGAAAGCTTCTATTACAGCAGATACATGTTGGGGTTACTTGGGTCATGAATCCTAGGGACTGGATGGCAGGAAAATGACTTTGTTAAATTGATTGCTTCTATAAAGAAACAACAGTTTTACGGAGAATGAATCATCAACGATAGAGAATGTATTGAATGTTGAATGTTTGGTGAAACAGCAAGCTTCTTGTGCGTGCCGACAAGTCTGAGCCAATTTAACCATGAAGTTCAGGGAATGAATGTCAGGTACGGTTTTTCATGAAAATATAAGCTTCTAATGCCGTATCAACAAGTTTACGGCGAATTTCCTCATGAAACTTTTCGGAATGAGGAAAGGAACAGATAATGTTGAAACTGAAAGCTTCTATTACAGCAGATACATGTTGGGGTTAATTGGGCCATGAAGCCTAGGAAATGGATGGCAGGAAAATGACTTTGTTAAATTGATTGCTTCTATAAAGAAACAACAGTTTTACGGCGAATGAATCATCAACGATAGAGAATGTATTGAATGTTGAATGTTCGGTGAAACAGCAAGCTTCTTGTCCCGTGCCGATAAGTCTGAGCCAATTTAACCATGAATTTCAGGGAATGAATGTCAGGTACGGTTTTTTATGAAAATATAAGCTTCTAATGCCGTATCAACAAGTTTACGGCGAATTTCCTTATGAAACATTTCGGAATGAGGAAAGGAACAGATAATGTTGAAACCTAAAGCTTCTATTACAGCAGATACATGTTGGGGTTAATTGGGCCATGAAGGCTAGGAAATGGATGGCAGGAAATTGACTTTGTTAAATTGATTGCTTCTATAAAGAAACAACAGTTTTACGGCGAATGAATCATCAACGATAGAGAATGGATTGAAGGTTAAATGTTCGGTGAAACAGCAAGCTTCTTGTCCCGGGCCGACAAGTCTGAGCCAATTTAACCATGAAGTTCAGGGAATGAATGTCAGGTACGGTTTTTCATGAAAATATTAGCTTCTAATGCCGTATCAACAAGTTTACGGCGAATTTCCTCATGAAACTTTACGGAATGAGAAAAGGAACAGATAATGTTGAAACTGAAAGCTTCTATTACAGCAGATACAGGTTGGGGTTACTTGGGTCATGAATCCTAGGGACTGGATGGCAGGAAAATGACTTTGTTAAATTGATTGCTTCTATAAAGAAACAACAGTTTTACGGAGAATGAATCATCAACGATAGAGAATGTATTGAATGTTGAATGTTTGGTGAAACAGCAAGCTTCTTGTGCGTGCCGACAAGTCTGAGCCAATTTAACCATGAAGTTCAGGGAATGAATGTCAGGTACGGTTTTTCATGAAAATATAAGCTTCTAATGCCGTATCAACAAGTTTACGGCGAATTTCCTCATGAAACTTTTCGGAATGAGGAAAGGATCAGATAATGTTGAAACTGAAAGCTTCTATTACAGCAGATACATGTTGGGGTTAATTGGGCCATGAAAGATAGGAAATGGATGGCAGGAAAATGACTTAGTTAAATTGATTGCTTCTATAAAGAAACAACAGTTTTACGGCGAATGAATCATCAACGATAGAGAATGTATTGAATGTTGAATGTTTGGTGAAACAGCAAGCTTCTTGTCCCGTGCCGACAAGTCTGAGCCAATTTAACCATGAAGTTCAGGGAATGAATGTCAGGTACGGTTTTTCATGAAAATATAAGCTTCTAATGCCGTATCAACAAGTTTACGGCGAATTTCCTCATGAAACTTTACGGAATGAGAAAAGGAACAGATAATGTTGAAACTGAAAGCTTCTATTACAGCAGATACAGGTTGGGGTTACTTGGGTCATGAATCCTAGGGACTGGATGGCAGGAAAATGATTTTGTTAAATTGATTGCTTCTATAAAGAAACAACAGTTTTACGGCGAATGAATCATCAACGATAGAGAATGTATTGAATGTTGTATGTTCGGTGAAACAGCAAGCTTCTTGTCCCGTGCCGACAAGTCTGAGCCAATTTAACCATGAATTTCAGGGAATGAATATCAGGTACGTTTTTTTATGAAAATATAAGCTTCTAATGCCGTATCAACAAGTTTACGGCGAATTTCCTCATGAAACATTTCGGAATGAGGAAAGGAACAGATAATGTTGAAACCTAAAGCTTCTATTACAGCAGATACATGTTGGGGTTAATTGGGCCATGAAGGCTAGGAAATGGATGGCAGGAAATTGACTTTGTTAAATTGATTGCTTCTATAAAGAAACAACAGTTTTACGGCGAATGAATCATCAACGATAGAAAATGTATTGAATGTTGAATGTTTGGTGAAACAGCAAGCTTCTTGTCCCGTGCCGACAAGTCTGAGCCAATTTAACCATGAATTTCAGGGAATGAATGTCAGGTACGGTTTTTTATGAAAATATAAGCTTCTAATGCCGTATCAACAAGTTTACGGCGAATTTCCTCATGAAACATTTCGGAATGAGGAAAGGAACAGATAATGTTCAAACCTAAAGCTTCTATTACAGCAGATACATGTTGGGGTTAATTGGGCCATGAAGGCTAGGAAATGGATGGCAGGAAATTGACTTTGTTAAATTGATTGCTTCTATAAAGAAACAACAGTTTTACGGCGAATGAATCATCAACGATAGAGAATGGATTGAAGGTTGAATGTTCGGTGAAACAGCAAGCATCTTGTCCCGGGCCGACAAGTCTGAGCCAATTTAACCATGAAGTTCAGGGAATGAATGTCAGGTACGGTTTTTCATGAAAATATAAGCTTCTAATGCCGTATCAACAAGTTTACGGCGAATTTCCTCATGAAACTTTACGGAATGAGAAAAGGAACAGATAATGTTGAAACTGAAAGCTTCTATTACAGCAGATACAGGTTGGGGTTACTTGGGTCATGAATCCTAGGGACTGGATGGCAGGAAAATGATTTTGTTAAATTGATTGCTTCTATAAAGAAACAACAGATTTACGGCGAATGAATCATCAACGATAGAGAATGTATTGAATGTTGAATGTTCGGTGAAACAGCAAGCTTCTTGTCCCGTGCCGACAAGTCTGAGCCAATTTAACCATGAATTTCAGGGAATGAAAATCAGGTACGGTTTTTTATGAAAATATAAGCTTCTAATGCCGTATCAACAAGTTTACGGCGAATTTCCTCATGAAACATTTCGGAATGAGGAAAGGAACAGATAATGTTCAAACCTAAAGCTTCTATTACAGCAGATACATGTTGGGGTTAATTGGGCCATGAAGGCTAGGAAATGGATGGCAGGAAATTGACTTTGTTAAATTGATTGCTTCTATAAAGAAACAACAGTTTTACGGCGAATGAATCATCAACAATAGAGAATGGATTGAAGGTTGAATGTTCGGTGAAACAGCAAGCTTCTTGTCCTGTGCCGACAAGTCTGAGCCACTTTAACCATGAAGTTCAGGGAATGAATGTCAGGTACGGTTTTTCATGAAAATATAAGCTTCTAATGCCGTATCAACAAGTTTACGGCGAATTTCCTCATGAAACTTTTCGGAATGAGGAAAGGAACAGATAATGTTGAAACTGAAAGCTTCTATTACAGCAGATACAGGTTGGGGTTACTTGGGTCATGAATCCTA
Source organism: Acanthosepion lycidas (assembly GCA_963932145.1). NCBI lineage: Eukaryota > Metazoa > Mollusca > Cephalopoda > Sepiida > Sepiidae > Acanthosepion > Acanthosepion lycidas. The sequence goes on along the minus strand of OZ010599.1, from coordinate 89,980,116 downwards.
GGGACTGGATGGCAGGAAAATGACTTTGTTAAATTGATTGCTTCTATAAAGAAACAACAGTTTTACGGAGAATGAATCATCAACGATAGAGAATGTATTGAATGTTGAATGTTTGGTGAAACAGCAAGCTTCTTGTGCGTGCCGACAAGTCTGAGCCAATTTAACCATGAAGTTCAGGGAATGAATGTCAGGTACGGTTTTTCATGAAAATATAAGCTTCTAATGCCGTATCAACAAGTTTACGGCGAATTTCCTCATGAAACTTTTCGGAATGAGGAAAGGATCAGATAATGTTGAAACTGAAAGCTTCTATTACAGCAGATACATGTTGGGGTTAATTGGGCCATGAAGCCTAGGAAATGGATGGCAGGAAAATGACTTAGTTAAATTGATTGCTTCTATAAAGAAAAAACAGTTTTACGGCGAATGAATCATGAACAATAGAGAATGGATTGAAGGTTGAATGTTCGGTGAAACAGCAAGCTTCTTGTCCTGTGCCGACAAGTCTGAGCCACTTTAACCATGAAGTTCAGGGAATGAATGTCAGGTACGTTTTTTCATGAAAATATAAGCTTCTAATGCCGTATCAACAAGTTTACGGCGAATTTCCTCATGAAACTTTTCGGAATGAGGAAAGGAACAGATAATGTTGAAACTGAAAGCTTCTATTACAGAAGATACAGGTTGGGGTTACTTGGGTCATGAATCCTAGGGACTGGATGGCAGGAAAATGACTTTGTTAAATTGATTGCTTCTATAAAGAAACAACAGTTTTACGGCGAATGAATCATCAACGATAGAGAATGTATTGAATGTTGAATGTTTGGTGAAACAGCAAGCTTCTTGTCCCGTGCCGACAAGTCTGAGCCAATTTAACCATGAAGTTCAGGGAATGAATGTCAGGTACGGTTTTTCATGAAAATATAAGCTTCTAATGCCGTATCAACAAGTTTACGGCGAATTTCCTCATGAAACTTTACGGAATGAGAAAAGGAACAGATAATGTTGAAACTGAAAGCTTCTATTACAGCAGATACAGGTTGGGGTTACTTGGGTCATGAATCCTAGGGACTGGATGGCAGGAAAATGATTTTGTTAAATTGATTGCTTCTATAAAGAAACAACAGTTTTACGGCGAATGAATCATCAACGATAGAGAATGTATTGAATGTTGTATGTTCGGTGAAACAGCAAGCTTCTTGTCCCGTGCCGACAAGTCTGAGCCAATTTAACCATGAATTTCAGGGAATGAATATCAGGTACGTTTTTTTATGAAAATATAAGCTTCTAATGCCGTATCAACAAGTTTACGGCGAATTTCCTCATGAAACATTTCGGAATGAGGAAAGGAACAGATAATGTTGAAACCTAAAGCTTCTATTACAGCAGATACATGTTGGGGTTTATTGGGCCATGAAGGCTAGGAAATGGATGGCAGGAAATTGACTTTGTTAAATTGATTGCTTCTATAAAGAAACAACAGTTTTACGGCGAATGAATCATCAACGATAGAAAATGTATTGAATGTTGAATGTTTGGTGAAACAGCAAGCTTCTTGTCCCGTGCCGACAAGTCTGAGCCAATTTAACCATGAATTTCAGGGAATGAATGTCAGGTACGGTTTTTTATGAAAATATAAGCTTCTAATGCCGTATCAACAAGTTTACGGCGAATTTCCTCATGAAACATTTCGGAATGAGGAAAGGAACAGATAATGTTCAAACCTAAAGCTTCTATTACAGCAGATACATGTTGGGGTTAATTGGGCCATGAAGGCTAGGAAATGGATGGCAGGAAATTGACTTTGTTAAATTGATTGCTTCTATAAAGAAACAACAGTTTTACGGCGAATGAATCATCAACGATAGAGAATGGATTGAAGGTTGAATGTTCGGTGAAACAGCAAGCATCTTGTCCCGGGCCGACAAGTCTGAGCCAATTTAACCATGAAGTTCAGGGAATGAATGTCAGGTACGGTTTTTCATGAAAATATAAGCTTCTAATGCCGTATCAACAAGTTTACGGCGAATTTCCTCATGAAACTTTACGGAATGAGAAAAGGAACAGATAATGTTGAAACTGAAAGCTTCTATTACAGCAGATACAGGTTGGGGTTACTTGGGTCATGAATCCTAGGGACTGGATGGCAGGAAAATGATTTTGTTAAATTGATTGCTTCTATAAAGAAACAACAGATTTACGGCGAATGAATCATCAACGATAGAGAATGTATTGAATGTTGAATGTTCGGTGAAACAGCAAGCTTCTTGTCCCGTGCCGACAAGTCTGAGCCAATTTAACCATGAATTTCAGGGAATGAAAATCAGGTACGGTTTTTTATGAAAATATAAGCTTCTAATTCCGTATCAACAAGTTTACGGCGAATTTCCTCATGAAACATTTCGGAATGAGGAAAGGAACAGATAATGTTCAAACCTAAAGCTTCTATTACAGCAGATACATGTTGGGGTTATTTGGGCCATGAAGGCTAGGAAATGGATGGCAGGAAATTGACTTTGTTAAATTGATTGCTTCTATAAAGAAACAACAGTTTTACGGCGAATGAATCATCAACAATAGAGAATGGATTGAAGGTTGAATGTTCGGTGAAACAGCAAGCTTCTTGTCCTGTGCCGACAAGTCTGAGCCACTTTAACCATGAAGTTCAGGGAATGAATGTCAGGTACGGTTTTTCATGAAAATATAAGCTTCTAATGCCGTATCAACAAGTTTACGGCGAATTTCCTCATGAAACTTTTCGGAATGAGGAAAGGAACAGATAATGTTGAAACTGAAAGCTTCTATTACAGCAGATACAGGTTGGGGTTACTTGGGTCATGAATCCTAGGGACTGGATGGCAGGAAAATGACTTTGTTAAATTGATTGCTTCTATAAAGAAACAACAGTTTTACGGCGAATGAATCATCAACGATAGAGAATGTATTGAATGTTGAATGTTTGGTGAAACAGCAAGCTTCTTGTCCCGTGCCGACAAGTCTGAGCCACTTTAACCATGAAGTTCAGGGAATGAATGTCAGGTACGGTTTTTCATGAAAATATAAGCTTCTAATGCCGTATCAACAAGTTTACGGCGAATTTCCTCATGAAACTTTTCGGAATGAGGAAAGGAACAGATAATGTTGAAACTGAAAGCTTCTATTACAGCAGATACAGGTTGGGGTTACTTGGGTCATGAATCCTAGGGACTGGATGGCAGGAAAATGACTTTGTTAAATTGATTGCTTCTATAAAGAAACAACAGTTTTACGGCGAATGAATCATCAACGATAGAGAATGTATTGAATGTTGAATGTTTGGTGAAACAGCAAGCTTCTTGTCCCGTGCCGACAAGTCTGAGCCACTTTAACCATGAAGTTCAGGGAATGAATGTCAGGTACGGTTTTTCATGAAAATATAAGCTTCTAATGCCGTATCAACAAGTTTACGGCGAATTTCCTCATGAAACTTTTCGGAATGAGGAAAGGAACAGATAATGTTGAAACTGAAAGCTTCTATTACAGCAGATACAGGTTGGGGTTACTTGGGTCATGAATCCTAGGGACTGGATGGCAGGAAAATGACTTTGTTAAATTGATTGCTTCTATAAAGAAACAACAGTTTTACGGCGAATGAATCATCAACGATAGAGAATGTATTGAATGTTGAATGTTTGGTGAAACAGCAAGCTTCTTGTCCCGTGCCGACAAGTCTGAGCCAATTTAACCATGAAGTTCAGGGAATGAATGTCAGGTACGGTTTTTCATGAAAATATAAGCTTCTAATGCCGTATCAACAAGTTTACGGCGAATTTCCTCATGAAACTTTACGGAATGAGAAAAGGAACAGATAATGTTGAAACTGAAAGCTTCTATTACAGCAGATACAGGTTGGGGTTACTTGGGTCATGAATCCTAGGGACTGGATGGCAGGAAAATGACTTTGTTAAATTGATTGCTTCTATAAAGAAACAACAGTTTTACGGCGAATGAATCAGCAACGATAGAGAATGTATTGAATGTTGAATGTTTGGTGAAACAGCAAGCTTCTTGTCCCGTGCCGACAAGTCTGAGCCAATTTAACCATGAAGTTCAGGGAATGAATGTCAGGTACGGTTTTTCATGAAAATATAAGCTTCTAATGCCGTATCAACAAGTTTACGGCGAATTTCCTCATGAAACTTTTCGGAATGAGGAAAGGAACAGATAATGTTGAAACTGAAAGCTTCTATTACAGCAGATACAGGTTGGGGTTACTTGGGTCATGAATCCTAGGGACTGGATGGCAGGAAAATGACTTTGTTAAATTGATTGCTTCTATAAAGAAACAACAGTTTTACGGAGAATGAATCATCAACGATAGAGAATGTATTGAATGTTGAATGTTTGGTGAAACAGCAAGCTTCTTGTGCGTGCCGACAAGTCTGAGCCAATTTAACCATGAAGTTCAGGGAATGAATGTCAGGTACGGTTTTTCATGAAAATATAAGCTTCTAATGCCGTATCAACAAGTTTACGGCGAATTTCCTCATGAAACTTTACGGAATGAGAAAAGGAACAGATAATGTTGAAACTGAAAGCTTCTATTACAGCAGATACAGGTTGGGGTTACTTGGGTCATGAATCCTAGGGACTGGATGGCAGGAAAATGATTTTGTTAAATTGATTGCTTCTATAAAGAAACAACAGATTTACGGCGAATGAATCATCAACGATAGAGAATGTATTGAATGTTGAATGTTCGGTGAAACAGCAAGCTTCTTGTCCCGTGCCGACAAGTCTGAGCCAATTTAACCATGAATTTCAGGGAATGAAAATCAGGTACGGTTTTTTATGAAAATATAAGCTTCTAATGCCGTATCAACAAGTTTACGGCGAATTTCCTCATGAAACATTTCGGAATGAGGAAAGGAACAGATAATGTTCAAACCTAAAGCTTCTATTACAGCAGATACATGTTGGGGTTAATTGGGCCATGAAGGCTAGGAAATGGATGGCAGGAAATTGACTTTGTTAAATTGATTGCTTCTATAAAGAAACAACAGTTTTACGGCGAATGAATCATCAAAAATAGAGAATGGATTGAAGGTTGAATGTTCGGTGAAACAGCAAGCTTCTTGTCCTGTGCCGACAAGTCTGAGCCACTTTAACCATGAAGTTCAGGGAATGAATGTCAGGTACGGTTTTTCATGAAAATATAAGCTTCTAATGCCGTATCAACAAGTTTACGGCGAATTTCCTCATGAAACTTTTCGGAATGAGGAAAGGAACAGATAATGTTGAAACTGAAAGCTTCTATTACAGCAGATACAGGTTGGGGTTACTTGGGTCATGAATCCTAGGGACTGGATGGCAGGAAAATGACTTTGTTAAATTGATTGCTTCTATAAAGAAACAACAGTTTTACGGCGAATGAATCATCAACGATAGAGAATGTATTGAATGTTGAATGTTTGGTGAAACAGCAAGCTTCTTGTCCCGTGCCGACAAGTCTGAGCCACTTTAACCATGAAGTTCAGGGAATGAATGTCAGGTACGGTTTTTCATGAAAATATAAGCTTCTAATGCCGTATCAACAAGTTTACGGCGAATTTCCTCATGAAACTTTTCGGAATGAGGAAAGGAACAGATAATGTTGAAACTGAAAGCTTCTATTACAGCAGATACAGGTTGGGGTTACTTGGGTCATGAATCCTAGGGACTGGATGGCAGGAAAATGACTTTGTTAAATTGATTGCTTCTATAAAGAAACAACAGTTTTACGGCGAATGAATCATCAACGATAGAGAATGTATTGAATGTTGAATGTTTGGTGAAACAGCAAGCTTCTTGTCCCGTGCCGACAAGTCTGAGCCAATTTAACCATGAAGTTCAGGGAATGAATGTCAGGTACGGTTTTTCATGAAAATATAAGCTTCTAATGCCGTATCAACAAGTTTACGGCGAATTTCCTCATGAAACTTTACGGAATGAGAAAAGGAACAGATAATGTTGAAACTGAAAGCTTCTATTACAGCAGATACAGGTTGGGGTTACTTGGGTCATGAATCCTAGGGAATGGATGGCAGGAAAATGACTTTGTTAAATTGATTGCTTCTATAAAGAAACAACAGTTTTACGGCGAATGAATCATCAACGATAGAGAATGTATTGAATGTTGAATGTTTGGTGAAACAGCAAGCTTCTTGTCCCGTGCCGACAAGTCTGAGCCAATTTAACCATGAAGTTCAGGGAATGAATGTCAGGTACGGTTTTTCATGAAAATATAAGCTTCTAATGCCGTATCAACAAGTTTACGGTGAATTTCCTCATGAAACATTTCGGAATGAGGAAAGGAACAGATAATGTTGAAACTGATAGCTTCTATTACAGCAGATACAGGTTGGGGTTACTTGGGTCATGAATCCTAGGGAATGGATGGCAGGAAAATGACTTTGTTAAATTGATTGCTTCTATAAAGAAACAACAGTTTTACGGCGAATGAATCAGCAACGATAGAGAATGTATTGAATGTTGAATGTTTGGTGAAACAGCAAGCTTCTTGTCCCGTGCCGACAAGTCTGAGCCAATTTAACCATGAAGTTCAGGGAATGAATGTCAGGTACGGTTTTTTATGAAAATATAACCTTGTAATGCCGTATCAACAAGTTTACGGCGAATTTCCTCATGAAACATTTCGGAATGAGGAAAGGAACAGATAATGTTGAAACCTAAAGCATCTATTACAGCAGATACATGTTGGGGTTAATTGGGCCATGAAGGCTAGGAAATGGATGGCAGGAAATTGACTTTGTTAAATTGATTGCTTCTATAAAGAAACAACAGTTTTACGGCGAATGAATCATCAACGATAGAGAATGTATTGAATGTTGAATGTTCGGTGAAACAGCAAGCTTCTTGTCCCGTGCCGACAAGTCTGAGCCAATTTAACCATGAAGTTCAGGGAATGAATGTCAGGTACGGTTTTTCATGAAAATATAAGCTTCTAATGCCGTATCAACAAGTTTACGGCGAATTTCCTCATGAAACTTTTCGGAATGAGGAAAGGAACAGATAATGTTGAAACTGAAAGCTTCTATTACAGCAGATACAGGTTGGGGTTACTTGGGTCATGAATCCTAGGGACTGGATGGCAGGAAAATGACTTTGTTAAATTGATTGCTTCTATAAAGAAACAACAGTTTTACGGAGAATGAATCATCAACGATAGAGAATGTATTGAATGTTGAATGTTTGGTGAAACAGCAAGCTTCTTGTGCGTGCCGACAAGTCTGAGCCAATTTAACCATGAAGTTCAGGGAATGAATGTCAGGTACGGTTTTTCATGAAAATATAAGCTTCTAATGCCGTATCAACAAGTTTACGGCGAATTTCCTCATGAAACTTTACGGAATGAGAAAAGGAACAGATAATGTTGAAACTGAAAGCTTCTATTACAGCAGATACAGGTTGGGGTTACTTGGGTCATGAATCCTAGGGACTGGATGGCAGGAAAATGATTTTGTTAAATTGATTGCTTCTATAAAGAAACAACAGATTTACGGCGAATGAATCATCAACGATAGAGAATGTATTGAATGTTGAATGTTCGGTGAAACAGCAAGCTTCTTGTCCCGTGCCGACAAGTCTGAGCCAATTTAACCATGAATTTCAGGGAATGAAAATCAGGTACGGTTTTTTATGAAAATATAAGCTTCTAATGCCGTATCAACAAGTTTACGGCGAATTTCCTCATGAAACATTTCGGAATGAGGAAAGGAACAGATAATGTTCAAACCTAAAGCTTCTATTACAGCAGATACATGTTGGGGTTAATTGGGCCATGAAGGCTAGGAAATGGATGGCAGGAAATTGACTTTGTTAAATTGATTGCTTCTATAAAGAAACAACAGTTTTACGGCGAATGAATCATCAAAAATAGAGAATGGATTGAAGGTTGAATGTTCGGTGAAACAGCAAGCTTCTTGTCCTGTGCCGACAAGTCTGAGCCACTTTAACCATGAAGTTCAGGGAATGAATGTCAGGTACGGTTTTTCATGAAAATATAAGCTTCTAATGCCGTATCAACAAGTTTACGGCGAATTTCCTCATGAAACTTTTCGGAATGAGGAAAGGAACAGATAATGTTGAAACTGAAAGCTTCTATTACAGCAGATACAGGTTGGGGTTACTTGGGTCATGAATCCTAGGGACTGGATGGCAGGAAAATGACTTTGTTAAATTGATTGCTTCTATAAAGAAACAACAGTTTTACGGCGAATGAATCATCAACGATAGAGAATGTATTGAATGTTGAATGTTTGGTGAAACAGCAAGCTTCTTGTCCCGTGCCGACAAGTCTGAGCCACTTTAACCATGAAGTTCAGGGAATGAATGTCAGGTACGGTTTTTCATGAAAATATAAGCTTCTAATGCCGTATCAACAAGTTTACGGCGAATTTCCTCATGAAACTTTTCGGAATGAGGAAAGGAACAGATAATGTTGAAACTGAAAGCTTCTATTACAGCAGATACAGGTTGGGGTTACTTGGGTCATGAATCCTAGGGACTGGATGGCAGGAAAATGACTTTGTTAAATTGATTGCTTCTATAAAGAAACAACAGTTTTACGGCGAATGAATCATCAACGATAGAGAATGTATTGAATGTTGAATGTTTGGTGAAACAGCAAGCTTCTTGTCCCGTGCCGACAAGTCTGAGCCAATTTAACCATGAAGTTCAGGGAATGAATGTCAGGTACGGTTTTTCATGAAAATATAAGCTTCTAATGCCGTATCAACAAGTTTACGGCGAATTTCCTCATGAAACTTTACGGAATGAGAAAAGGAACAGATAATGTTGAAACTGAAAGCTTCTATTACAGCAGATACAGGTTGGGGTTACTTGGGTCATGAATCCTAGGGACTGGATGGCAGGAAAATGACTTTGTTAAATTGATTGCTTCTATAAAGAAACAACAGTTTTACGGCGAATGAATCAGCAACGATAGAGAATGTATTGAATGTTGAATGTTTGGTGAAACAGCAAGCTTCTTGTCCCGTGCCGACAAGTCTGAGCCAATTTAACCATGAAGTTCAGGGAATGAATGTCAGGTACGGTTTTTCATGAAAATATAAGCTTCTAATGCCGTATCAACAAGTTTACGGCGAATTTCCTCATGAAACTTTTCGGAATGAGGAAAGGAACAGATAATGTTGAAACTGAAAGCTTCTATTACAGCAGATACAGGTTGGGGTTACTTGGGTCATGAATCCTAGGGACTGGATGGCAGGAAAATGACTTTGTTAAATTGATTGCTTCTATAAAGAAACAACAGTTTTACGGCGAATGAATCATCAACGATAGAGAATGTATTGAATGTTGAATGTTCGGTGAAACACCAAGCTTCTTGTCCCGTGCCGACAAGTCTGAGCCAATTTAACCATGAAGTTCAGGGAATGAATGTCAGGTACGGTTTTTCATGAAAATATAAGCTTCTAATGCCGTATCAACAAGTTTACGGCGAATTTCCTCATGAAACTTTACGGAATGAGAAAAGGAACAGATAATGTTGAAACTGAAAGCTTCTATTACAGCAGATACAGGTTGGGGTTACTTGGGTCATGAATCCTAGGGACTGGATGGCAGGAAAATGACTTTGTTAAATTGATTGCTTCTATAAAGAAACAACAGTTTTACGGCGAATGAATCATCAACGATAGAGAATGTATTGAATGTTGAATGTTCGGTGAAACAGCAAGCTTCTTGTGCCGTGCCGACAAGTCTGAGCCAATTTAACCATGAATTTCAGGGAATGAATGTCAGGTACGGTTTTTTATGAAAATATAACCTTGTAATGCCGTATCAACAAGTTTACGGCGAATTTCCTCATGAAACATTTCGGAATGAGGAAAGGAACAGATAATGTTGAAACCTAAAGCATCTATTACAGCAGATACATGTTGGGGTTAATTGGGCCATGAAGGCTAGGAAATGGATGGCAGGAAATTGACTTTGTTAAATTGATTGCTTCTATAAAGAAACAACAGTTTTACGGCGAATGAATCATCAACGATAGAGAATGTATTGAATGTTTAATGTTTGGTGAAAAAGCAAGCTTCTTGTCCCGTGCCGACAAGTCTGAGCCAATTTAACCATGAAATTCAGGGAATGAATGTCAGGTACGGTTTTTTATGAAAATATAAGCTTCTAATGCCGTATCAACAAGTTTACGGCGAATTTCCTCATGAAACTTTTCGGAATGAGGAAAGGAACAGATAATGTTGAAACCTAAAGCTTCTATTACAGCAGATACATGTTGGGGTTAATTGGGCCATGAAGGCTAGGAAATGGATGGCAGGAAATTGACTTTGTTAAATTGATTGCTTCTATAAAGAAACAACAGTTTTACGGCGAATGAATCATCAACAATAGAGAATGGATTGAAGGTTGAATGTTCGGTGAAACAGCAAGCTTCTTGTCCCGTGCCGACAAGTCTGAGCCAATTTAACCATGAAGTTCAGGGAATGAATGTCAGGTACGTTTTTTCATGAAAATATAAGCTTCTAATGCCGTATCAACAAGTTTACGGCGAATTTCCTCATGAAACTTTACGGAATGAGAAAAGGAACAGATAATGTTGAAACTGAAAGCTTCTATTACAGCAGATACAGGTTGGGGTTACTTGGGTCATGAATCCTAGGGACTGGATGGCAGGAAAATGACTTTGTTAAATTGATTGCTTCTATAAAGAAACAACAGTTTTACGGAGAATGAATCATCAACGATAGAGAATGTATTGAATGTTGAATGTTTGGTGAAACAGCAAGCTTCTTGTGCGTGCCGACAAGTCTGAGCCAATTTAACCATGAAGTTCAGGGAATGAATGTCAGGTACGGTTTTTCATGAAAATATAAGCTTCTAATGCCGTATCAACAAGTTTACGGCGAATTTCCTCATGAAACTTTTCGGAATGAGGAAAGGAACAGATAATGTTGAAACTGAAAGCTTCTATTACAGCAGATACATGTTGGGGTTAATTGGGCCATGAAGCCTAGGAAATGGATGGCAGGAAAATGACTTTGTTAAATTGATTGCTTCTATAAAGAAACAACAGTTTTACGGCGAATGAATCATCAACGATAGAGAATGTATTGAATGTTGAATGTTTGGTGAAACAGCAAGCTTCTTGTCCCGTGCCGACAAGTCTGAGCCAATTTAACCATGAAGTTCAGGGAATGAATGTCAGGTACGGTTTTTCATGAAAATATAAGCTTCTAATGCCGTATCAACAAGTTTACGGCGAATTTCCTCATGAAACTTTTCGGAATGAGGAAAGGAACAGATAATGTTGAAACTGAAAGCTTCTATTACAGCAGATACATGTTGGGGTTAATTGGGCCATGAAGCCTAGGAAATGGATGGCAGGAAAATGACTTTGTTAAATTGATTGCTTCTATAAAGAAACAACAGTTTTACGGCGAATGAATCATCAACGATAGAGAATGTATTGAATGTTGAATGTTTGGTGAAACAGCAAGCTTCTTGTGCCGTGCCGACAAGTCTGAGCCAATTTAACCATGAAGTTCAGGGAATGAATGTCAGGTACGGTTTTTCATGAAAATATAAGCTTCTAATGCCGTATCAACAAGTTTACGGCGAATTTCCTCATGAAACTTTTCGGAATGAGGAAAGGAACAGATAATGTTGAAACTGAAAGCTTCTATTACAGCAGATACAGGTTGGGGTTACTTGGGTCATGAATCCTAGGGACTGGATGGCAGGAAAATGACTTTGTTAAATTGATTGCTTCTATAAAGAAACAACAGTTTTACGGCGAATGAATCATCAACGATAGAGAATGTATTGAATGTTGAATGTTCGGTGAAACACCAAGCTTCTTGTCCCGTGCCGACAAGTCTGAGCCAATTTAACCATGAAGTTCAGGGAATGAATGTCAGGTACGGTTTTTCATGAAAATATAAGCTTCTAATGCCGTATCAACAAGTTTACGGCGAATTTCCTCATGAAACTTTACGGAATGAGAAAAGGAACAGATAATGTTGAAACTGAAAGCTTCTATTACAGCAGATACAGGTTGGGGTTACTTGGGTCATGAATCCTAGGGACTGGATGGCAGGAAAATGACTTTGTTAAATTGATTGCTTCTATAAAGAAACAACAGTTTTACGGCGAATGAATCATCAACGATAGAGAATGTATTGAATGTTGAATGTTCGGTGAAACAGCAAGCTTCTTGTGCCGTGCCGACAAGTCTGAGCCAATTTAACCATGAAGTTCAGGGAATGAATGTCAGGTACGGTTTTTTATGAAAATATAACCTTGTAATGCCGTATCAACAAGTTTACGGCGAATTTCCTCATGAAACATTTCGGAATGAGGAAAGGAACAGATAATGTTGAAACTGAAAGCTTCTATTACAGCAGATACAGGTTGGGGTTACTTGGGTCATGAATCCTAGGGACTGGATGGCAGGAAAATGACTTTGTTAAATTGATTGCTTCTATAAAGAAACAACAGTTTTACGGCGAATGAATCATCAACGATAGAGAATGTATTGAATGTTGAATGTTCGGTGAAACACCAAGCTTCTTGTCCCGTGCCGACAAGTCTGAGCCAATTTAACCATGAAGTTCAGGGAATGAATGTCAGGTACGGTTTTTCATGAAAATATAAGCTTCTAATGCCGTATCAACAAGTTTACGGCGAATTTCCTCATGAAACTTTACGGAATGAGAAAAGGAACAGATAATGTTGAAACTGAAAGCTTCTATTACAGCAGATACAGGTTGGGGTTACTTGGGTCATGAATCCTAGGGACTGGATGGCAGGAAAATGACTTTGTTAAATTGATTGCTTCTATAAAGAAACAACAGTTTTACGGCGAATGAATCATCAACGATAGAGAATGTATTGAATGTTGAATGTTCGGTGAAACACCAAGCTTCTTGTGCCGTGCCGACAAGTCTGAGCCAATTTAACCATGAATTTCAGGGAATGAATGTCAGGTACGGTTTTTTATGAAAATATAACCTTGTAATGCCGTATCAACAAGTTTACGGCGAATTTCCTCATGAAACATTTCGGAATGAGGAAAGGAACAGATAATGTTGAAACCTAAAGCTTCTATTACAGCAGATACATGTTGGGGTTAATTGGGCCATGAAGGCTAGGAAATGGATGGCAGGAAATTGACTTTGTTAAATTGATTGCTTCTATAAAGAAACAACAGTTTTACGGCGAATGAATCATCAACGATAGAGAATGTATTGAATGTTTAATGTTTGGTGAAAAAGCAAGCTTCTTGTCCCGTGCCGACAAGTCTGAGCCAATTTAACCATGAAATTCAGGGAATGAATGTCAGGTACGGTTTTTTATGAAAATATAAGCTTCTAATGCCGTATCAACAAGTTTACGGCGAATTTCCTCATGAAACTTTTCGGAATGAGGAAAGGAACAGATAATGTTGAAACCTAAAGCTTCTATTACAGCAGATACATGTTGGGGTTAATTGGGCCATGAAGGCTAGGAAATGGATGGCAGGAAATTGACTTTGTTAAATTGATTGCTTCTATAAAGAAACAACAGTTTTACGGCGAATGAATCATCAACAATAGAGAATGGATTGAAGGTTGAATGTTCGGTGAAACAGCAAGCTTCTTGTCCCGTGCCGACAAGTCTGAGCCAATTTAACCATGAAGTTCAGGGAATGAATGTCAGGTACGTTTTTTCATGAAAATATAAGCTTCTAATGCCGTATCAACAAGTTTACGGCGAATTTCCTCATGAAACTTTACGGAATGAGAAAAGGAACAGATAATGTTGAAACTGAAAGCTTCTATTACAGCAGATACAGGTTGGGGTTACTTGGGTCATGAATCCTAGGGACTGGATGGCAGGAAAATGACTTTGTTAAATTGATTGCTTCTATAAAGAAACAACAGTTTTACGGAGAATGAATCATCAACGATAGAGAATGTATTGAATGTTGAATGTTTGGTGAAACAGCAAGCTTCTTGTGCGTGCCGACAAGTCTGAGCCAATTTAACCATGAAGTTCAGGGAATGAATGTCAGGTACGGTTTTTCATGAAAATATAAGCTTCTAATGCCGTATCAACAAGTTTACGGCGAATTTCCTCATGAAACTTTTCGGAATGAGGAAAGGAACAGATAATGTTGAAACTGAAAGCTTCTATTACAGCAGATACATGTTGGGGTTAATTGGGCCATGAAGCCTAGGAAATGGATGGCAGGAAAATGACTTTGTTAAATTGATTGCTTCTATAAAGAAACAACAGTTTTACGGCGAATGAATCATCAACGATAGAGAATGTATTGAATGTTGAATGTTTGGTGAAACAGCAAGCTTCTTGTCCCGTGCCGACAAGTCTGAGCCAATTTAACCATGAAGTTCAGGGAATGAATGTCAGGTACGGTTTTTCATGAAAATATAAGCTTCTAATGCCGTATCAACAAGTTTACGGCGAATTTCCTCATGAAACTTTACGGAATGAGAAAAGGAACAGATAATGTTGAAACTGAAAGCTTCTATTACAGCAGATACAGGTTGGGGTTACTTGGGTCATGAATCCTAGGGACTGGATGGCAGGAAAATGACTTTGTTAAATTGATTGCTTCTATAAAGAAACAACAGTTTTACGGCGAATGAATCAGCAACGATAGAGAATGTATTGAATGTTGAATGTTTGGTGAAACAGCAAGCTTCTTGTCCCGTGCCGACAAGTCTGAGCCAATTTAACCATGAAGTTCAGGGAATGAATGTCAGGTACGGTTTTTCATGAAAATATAAGCTTCTAATGCCGTATCAACAAGTTTACGGCGAATTTCCTCATGAAACTTTTCGGAATGAGGAAAGGAACAGATAATGTTGAAACTGAAAGCTTCTATTACAGCAGATACAGGTTGGGGTTACTTGGGTCATGAATCCTAGGGACTGGATGGCAGGAAAATGACTTTGTTAAATTGATTGCTTCTATAAAGAAACAACAGTTTTACGGCGAATGAATCATCAACGATAGAGAATGTATTGAATGTTGAATGTTCGGTGAAACACCAAGCTTCTTGTCCCGTGCCGACAAGTCTGAGCCAATTTAACCATGAAGTTCAGGGAATGAATGTCAGGTACGGTTTTTCATGAAAATATAAGCTTCTAATGCCGTATCAACAAGTTTACGGCGAATTTCCTCATGAAACTTTACGGAATGAGAAAAGGAACAGATAATGTTGAAACTGAAAGCTTCTATTACAGCAGATACAGGTTGGGGTTACTTGGGTCATGAATCCTAGGGACTGGATGGCAGGAAAATGACTTTGTTAAATTGATTGCTTCTATAAAGAAACAACAATTTTACGGCGAATGAATCATCAACGATAGAGAATGTATTGAATGTTTAATGTTTGGTGAAAAAGCAAGCTTCTTGTCCCGTGCCGACAAGTCTGAGCCAATTTAACCATGAAATTCAGGGAATGAATGTCAGGTACGGTTTTTTATGAAAATATAAGCTTCTAATGCCGTATCAACAAGTTTACGGCGAATTTCCTCATGAAACTTTTCGGAATGAGGAAAGGAACAGATAATTTTGAAACCTAAAGCTTCTATTACAGCAGATACATGTTGGGGTTAATTGGGCCGTGAAGGCTAGGAAATGGATGGCAGGAAATTGACTTTGTTAAATTGATTGCTTCTATAAAGAAACAACAGTTTTACGGCGAATGAATCATCAACAATAGAGAATGGATTGAAGGTTGAATGTTCGGTGAAACAGCAAGCTTCTTGTCCCGTGCCGACAAGTCTGAGCCAATTTAACCATGAAGTTCAGGGAATGAATGTCAGGTACGTTTTTTCATGAAAATATAAGCTTCTAATGCCGTATCAACAAGTTTACGGCGAATTTCCTCATGAAACTTTACGGAATGAGAAAAGGAACAGATAATGTTGAAACTGAAAGCTTCTATTACAGCAGATACAGGTTGGGGTTACTTGGGTCATGAATCCTAGGGACTGGATGGCAGGAAAATGACTTTGTTAAATTGATTGCTCCTATAAAGAAACAACAGTTTTACGGAGAATGAATCATCAACGATAGAGAATGTATTGAATGTTGAATGTTTGGTGAAACAGCAAGCTTCTTGTGCGTGCCGACAAGTCTGAGCCAATTTAACCATGAAGTTCAGGGAATGAATGTCAGGTACGGTTTTTCATGAAAATATAAGCTTCTAATGCCGTATCAACAAGTTTACGGCGAATTTCCTCATGAAACTTTTCGGAATGAGGAAAGGAACAGATAATGTTGAAACTGAAAGCTTCTATTACAGCAGATACATGTTGGGGTTAATTGGGCCATGAAGCCTAGGAAATGGATGGCAGGAAAATGACTTTGTTAAATTGATTGCTTCTATAAAGAAACAACAGTTTTACGGCGAATGAATCATCAACAATAGAGAATGGATTGAAGGTTGAATGTTCGGTGAAACAGCAAGCTTCTTGTCCTGTGCCGACAAGTCTGAGCCACTTTAACCAGGAAGTTCAGGGAATGAATGTCAGGTACGGTTTTTCATGAAAATATAAGCTTCTAATGCCGTATCAACAAGTTTACGGCGAATTTCCTCATGAAACTTTTCGGAATGAGGAAAGGAACAGATAATGTTGAAACTGAAAGCTTCTATTACAGCAGATACAGGTTGGGGTTACTTGGGTCATGAATCCTAGGGACTGGATGGCAGGAAAATGACTTTGTTAAATTGATTGCTACTATAAAGAAACAACAGTTTTACGGCGAATGAATCATCAACGATAGAGAATGTATTGAATGTTGAATGTTCGGTGAAACAGCAAGCTTCTTGTCCCGTGCCGACAAGTCTGAGCCAATTTAACCAATAAGTTCAGGGAATGAATGTCAGGTACGGTTTTTCATGAAAATATAAGCTTCTAATGCCGTATCAACAAGTTTACGGCGAATTTCCTCATGAAACTTTTCGGAATGAGGAAAGGAACAGATAATGTTGAAACTGAAAGCTTCTATTACAGCAGATACAGGTTGGGGTTACTTGGGTCATGAATCCTAGGGACTGGATGGCAGGAAAATGACTTTGTTAAATTGATTGCTACTATAAAGAAACAACAGTTTTACGGCGAATGAATCATCAACGATAGAGAATGTATTGAATGTTGAATGTTCGGTGAAACAGCAAGCTTCTTGTCCCGTGCCGACAAGTCTGAGCCAATTTAACCAATAAGTTCAGGGAATGAATGTCAGGTACGGTTTTTCATGAAAATATAAGCTTCTAATGCCGTATCAACAAGTTTACGGCGAATTTCCTCATGAAACTTTTCGGAATGAGGAAAGGAACAGATAATGTTGAAACTGAAAGCTTCTATTACAGCAGATACAGGTTGGGGTTACTTGGGTCATGAATCCTAGGGACTGGATGGCAGGAAAATGAGTTTGTTAAATTGATTGCTTCTATAAAGAAACAACAGTTTTACGGCGAATGAATCATCAACGATAGAGAATGTATTGAATGTTGAATGTTCGGTGAAACAGCAAGCTTCTTGTCCCGTGCCGACAAGTCTGAGCCAATTTAACCATGAAGTTCAGGGAATGAATGTCAGGTACGGTTTTTCATGAAAATATAAGCTTCTAATGCCGTATCAACAAGTTTACGGCGAATTTCCTCATGAAACTTTTCGGAATGAGGAAAGGAACAGATAATGTTGAAACTGAAAGCTTCTATTACAGCAGATACAGGTTGGGGTTACTTGGGTCATGAATCCTAGGGACTGGATGGCAGGAAAATGACTTTGTTAAATTGATTGCTTCTATAAAGAAACAATAGTTTTACGGCGAATGAATCATCAACGATAGAGAATGTATTGAATGTTGAATGTTTGGTGAAACAGCAAGCTTCTTGTCCCGTGCCGACAAGTCTTAGCCAATTTAACCAGGAAGTTCAGGGAATGAATGTCAGGTACGGTTTTTCATGAAAATATAAGCTTCTAATGCCGTATCAACAAGTTTACGGCGAATTTCCTCATGAAACTTTTCGGAATGAGGAAAGGAACAGATAATGTTGAAACTGAAAGCTTCTATTACAGCAGATACAGGTTGGGGTTACTTGGGTCATGAATCCTAGGGACTGGATGGCAGGAAAATGACTTTGTTAAATTGATTGCTACTATAAAGAAACAACAGTTTTACGGCGAATGAATCATCAACGATAGAGAATGTATTGAATGTTGAATGTTCGGTGAAACAGCAAGCTTCTTGTCCCGTGCCGACAAGTCTGAGCCAATTTAACCAATAAGTTCAGGGAATGAATGTCAGGTACGGTTTTTCATGAAAATATAAGCTTCTAATGCCGTATCAACAAGTTTACGGCGAATTTCCTCATGAAACTTTTCGGAATGAGGAAAGGAACAGATAATGTTGAAACTGAAAGCTCCTATTACAGCAGATACAGGTTGGGGTTACTTGGGTCATGAATCCTAGGGACTGGATGGCAGGAAAATGACTTTGTTAAATTGATTGCTTCTATAAAGAAACAACAGTTTTACGGCGAATGAATCATCAACAATAGAGAATGGATTGAAGGTTGAATGTTCGGTGAAACAGCAAGCTTCTTGTCCTGTGCCGACAAGTCTGAGCCACTTTAACCAGGAAGTTCAGGGAATGAATGTCAGGTACGGTTTTTCATGAAAATATAAGCTTCTAATGCCGTATCAACAAGTTTACGGCGAATTTCCTCATGAAACTTTTCGGAATGAGGAAAGGAACAGATAATGTTGAAACTGAAAGCTTCTATTACAGCAGATACAGGTTGGGGTTACTTGGGTCATGAATCCTAGGGACTGGATGGCAGGAAAATGACTTTGTTAAATTGATTGCTTCTATAAAGAAACAACAGTTTTACGGCGAATGAATCATCAACGATAGAGAATGTATTGAATGTTGAATGTTTGGTGAAACAGCAAGCTTCTTGTCCCGTGCCGACAAGTCTGAGCCAATTTAACCATGAAGTTCAGGGAATGAATGTCAGGTACGGTTTTTCATGAAAATATAAGCTTCTAATGCCGTATCAACAAGTTTACGGCGAATTTCCTCATGAAACTTTTCGGAATGAGGAAAGGAACAGATAATGTTGAAACTGAAAGCTTCTATTACAGCAGATACAGGTTGGGGTTACTTGGGTCATGAATCCTAGGGACTGGATGGCAGGAAAATGACTTTGTTAAATTGATTGCTACTATAAAGAAACAACAGTTTTACGGCGAATGAATCATCAACGATAGAGAATGTATTGAATGTTGAATGTTCGGTGAAACAGCAAGCTTCTTGTCCCGTGCCGACAAGTCTGAGCCAATTTAACCAATAAGTTCAGGGAATGAATGTCAGGTACGGTTTTTCATGAAAATATAAGCTTCTAATGCCGTATCAACAAGTTTACGGCGAATTTCCTCATGAAACTTTTCGGAATGAGGAAAGGAACAGATAATGTTGAAACTGAAAGCTCCTATTACAGCAGATACAGGTTGGGGTTACTTGGGTCATGAATCCTAGGGACTGGATGGCAGGAAAATGACTTTGTTAAATTGATTGCTTCTATAAAGAAACAACAGTTTTACGGCGAATGAATCATCAACAATAGAGAATGGATTGAAGGTTGAATGTTCGGTGAAACAGCAAGCTTCTTGTCCTGTGCCGACAAGTCTGAGCCACTTTAACCAGGAAGTTCAGGGAATGAATGTCAGGTACGGTTTTTCATGAAAATATAAGCTTCTAATGCCGTATCAACAAGTTTACGGCGAATTTCCTCATGAAACTTTTCGGAATGAGGAAAGGAACAGATAATGTTGAAACTGAAAGCTTCTATTACAGCAGATACAGGTTGGGGTTACTTGGGTCATGAATCCTAGGGACTGGATGGCAGGAAAATGACTTTGTTAAATTGATTGCTTCTATAAAGAAACAACAGTTTTACGGCGAATGAATCATCAACGATAGAGAATGTATTGAATGTTGAATGTTTGGTGAAACAGCAAGCTTCTTGTCCCGTGCCGACAAGTCTGAGCCAATTTAACCATGAAGTTCAGGGAATGAATGTCAGGTACGGTTTTTCATGAAAATATAAGCTTCTAATGCCGTATCAACAAGTTTACGGCGAATTTCCTCATGAAACTTTTCGGAATGAGGAAAGGAACAGATAATGTTGAAACTGAAAGCTTCTATTACAGCAGATACAGGTTGGGGTTACTTGGGTCATGAATCCTAGGGACTGGATGGCAGGAAAATGACTTTGTTAAATTGATTGCTTCTATAAAGAAACAACAGTTTTACGGCGAATGAATCATCAACGATAGAGAATGTATTGAATGTTGAATGTTTGGTGAAACAGCAAGCTTCTTGTCCCGTGCCGACAAGTCTGAGCCAATTTAACCATGAAGTTCAGGGAATGAATGTCAGGTACGGTTTTTCATGAAAATATAAGCTTCTAATGCCGTATCAACAAGTTTACGGCGAATTTCCTCATGAAACTTTTCGGAATGAGGAAAGGAACAGATAATGTTGAAACTGAAAGCTTCTATTACAGCAGATACAGGTTGGGGTTACTTGGGTCATGAATCCTAGGGACTGGATGGCAGGAAAATGACTTTGTTAAATTGATTGCTTCTATAAAGAAACAATAGTTTTACGGCGAATGAATCATCAACGATAGAGAATGTATTGAATGTTGAATGTTTGGTGAAACAGCAAGCTTCTTGTCCCGTGCCGACAAGTCTTAGCCAATTTAACCAGGAAGTTCAGGGAATGAATGTCAGGTACGGTTTTTCATGAAAATATAAGCTTCTAATGCCGTATCAACAAGTTTACGGCGAATTTCCTCATGAAACTTTTCGGAATGAGGAAAGGAACAGATAATGTTGAAACTGAAAGCTTCTATTACAGCAGATACAGGTTGGGGTTACTTGGGTCATGAATCCTAGGGACTGGATGGCAGGAAAATGACTTTGTTAAATTGATTGCTACTATAAAGAAACAACAGTTTTACGGCGAATGAATCATCAACGATAGAGAATGTATTGAATGTTGAATGTTCGGTGAAACAGCAAGCTTCTTGTCCCGTGCCGACAAGTCTGAGCCAATTTAACCAATAAGTTCAGGGAATGAATGTCAGGTACGGTTTTTCATGAAAATATAAGCTTCTAATGCCGTATCAACAAGTTTACGGCGAATTTCCTCATGAAACTTTTCGGAATGAGGAAAGGAACAGATAATGTTGAAACTGAAAGCTTCTATTACAGCAGATACAGGTTGGGGTTACTTGGGTCATGAATCCTAGGGACTGGATGGCAGGAAAATGACTTTGTTAAATTGATTGCTACTATAAAGAAACAACAGTTTTACGGCGAATGAATCATCAACGATAGAGAATGTATTGAATGTTGAATGTTCGGTGAAACAGCAAGCTTCTTGTCCCGTGCCGACAAGTCTGAGCCAATTTAACCAATAAGTTCAGGGAATGAATGTCAGGTACGGTTTTTCATGAAAATATAAGCTTCTAATGCCGTATCAACAAGTTTACGGCGAATTTCCTCATGAAACTTTTCGGAATGAGGAAAGGAACAGATAATGTTGAAACTGAAAGCTTCTATTACAGCAGATACAGGTTGGGGTTACTTGGGTCATGAATCCTAGGGACTGGATGGCAGGAAAATGACTTTGTTAAATTGATTGCTTCTATAAAGAAACAACAGTTTTACGGCGAATGAATCATCAACAATAGAGAATGGATTGAAGGTTGAATGTTCGGTGAAACAGCAAGCTTCTTGTCCTGTGCCGACAAGTCTGAGCCACTTTAACCAGGAAGTTCAGGGAATGAATGTCAGGTACGGTTTTTCATGAAAATATAAGCTTCTAATGCCGTATCAACAAGTTTACGGCGAATTTCCTCATGAAACTTTTCGGAATGAGGAAAGGAACAGATAATGTTGAAACTGAAAGCTTCTATTACAGCAGATACAGGTTGGGGTTACTTGGGTCATGAATCCTAGGGACTGGATGGCAGGAAAATGACTTTGTTAAATTGATTGCTTCTATAAAGAAACAACAGTTTTACGGCGAATGAATCATCAACGATAGAGAATGTATTGAATGTTGAATGTTTGGTGAAACAGCAAGCTTCTTGTCCCGTGCCGACAAGTCTGAGCCAATTTAACCATGAAGTTCAGGGAATGAATGTCAGGTACGGTTTTTCATGAAAATATAAGCTTCTAATGCCGTATCAACAAGTTTACGGCGAATTTCCTCATGAAACTTTTCGGAATGAGGAAAGGAACAGATAATGTTGAAACTGAAAGCTTCTATTACAGCAGATACAGGTTGGGGTTACTTGGGTCATGAATCCTAGGGACTGGATGGCAGGAAAATGACTTTGTTAAATTGATTGCTTCTATAAAGAAACAACAGTTTTACGGCGAATGAATCATCAACGATAGAGAATGTATTGAATGTTGAATGTTTGGTGAAACAGCAAGCTTCTTGTCCCGTGCCGACAAGTCTGAGCCAATTTAACCATGAAGTTCAGGGAATGAATGTCAGGTACGGTTTTTCATGAAAATATAAGCTTCTAATGCCGTATCAACAAGTTTACGGCGAATTTCCTCATGAAACTTTTCGGAATGAGGAAAGGAACAGATAATGTTGAAACTGAAAGCTTCTATTACAGCAGATACAGGTTGGGGTTACTTGGGTCATGAATCCTAGGGACTGGATGGCAGGAAAATGACTTTGTTAAATTGATTGCTTCTATAAAGAAACAATAGTTTTACGGCGAATGAATCATCAACGATAGAGAATGTATTGAATGTTGAATGTTTGGTGAAACAGCAAGCTTCTTGTCCCGTGCCGACAAGTCTTAGCCAATTTAACCAGGAAGTTCAGGGAATGAATGTCAGGTACGGTTTTTCATGAAAATATAAGCTTCTAATGCCGTATCAACAAGTTTACGGCGAATTTCCTCATGAAACTTTTCGGAATGAGGAAAGGAACAGATAATGTTGAAACTGAAAGCTTCTATTACAGCAGATACAGGTTGGGGTTACTTGGGTCATGAATCCTAGGGACTGGATGGCAGGAAAATGACTTTGTTAAATTGATTGCTACTATAAAGAAACAACAGTTTTACGGCGAATGAATCATCAACGATAGAGAATGTATTGAATGTTGAATGTTCGGTGAAACAGCAAGCTTCTTGTCCCGTGCCGACAAGTCTGAGCCAATTTAACCAATAAGTTCAGGGAATGAATGTCAGGTACGGTTTTTCATGAAAATATAAGCTTCTAATGCCGTATCAACAAGTTTACGGCGAATTTCCTCATGAAACTTTTCGGAATGAGGAAAGGAACAGATAATGTTGAAACTGAAAGCTCCTATTACAGCAGATACAGGTTGGGGTTACTTGGGTCATGAATCCTAGGGACTGGATGGCAGGAAAATGACTTTGTTAAATTGATTGCTTCTATAAAGAAACAACAGTTTTACGGCGAATGAATCATCAACAATAGAGAATGGATTGAAGGTTGAATGTTCGGTGAAACAGCAAGCTTCTTGTCCTGTGCCGACAAGTCTGAGCCACTTTAACCAGGAAGTTCAGGGAATGAATGTCAGGTACGGTTTTTCATGAAAATATAAGCTTCTAATGCCGTATCAACAAGTTTACGGCGAATTTCCTCATGAAACTTTTCGGAATGAGGAAAGGAACAGATAATGTTGAAACTGAAAGCTTCTATTACAGCAGATACAGGTTGGGGTTACTTGGGTCATGAATCCTAGGGACTGGATGGCAGGAAAATGACTTTGTTAAATTGATTGCTTCTATAAAGAAACAATAGTTTTACGGCGAATGAATCATCAACGATAGAGAATGTATTGAATGTTGAATGTTTGGTGAAACAGCAAGCTTCTTGTCCCGTGCCGACAAGTCTTAGCCAATTTAACCAGGAAGTTCAGGGAATGAATGTCAGGTACGGTTTTTCATGAAAATATAAGCTTCTAATGCCGTATCAACAAGTTTACGGCGAATTTCCTCATGAAACATTTCGGAATGAGGAAAGGAACAGATAATGTTGAAACTGAAAGCTTCTATTACAGCAGATACAGGTTGGGGTTACTTGGGTCATGAATCCTAGGGACTGGATGGCAGGAAAATGACTTTGTTAAATTGATTGCTACTATAAAGAAACAACAGTTTTACGGCGAATGAATCATCAACGATAGAGAATGTATTGAATGTTGAATGTTCGGTGAAACAGCAAGCTTCTTGTCCCGTGCCGACAAGTCTGAGCCAATTTAACCAATAAGTTCAGGGAATGAATGTCAGGTACGGTTTTTCATGAAAATATAAGCTTCTAATGCCGTATCAACAAGTTTACGGCGAATTTCCTCATGAAACTTTTCGGAATGAGGAAAGGAACAGATAATGTTGAAACTGAAAGCTCCTATTACAGCAGATACAGGTTGGGGTTACTTGGGTCATGAATCCTAGGGACTGGATGGCAGGAAAATGACTTTGTTAAATTGATTGCTTCTATAAAGAAACAACAGTTTTACGGCGAATGAATCATCAACAATAGAGAATGGATTGAAGGTTGAATGTTCGGTGAAACAGCAAGCTTCTTGTCCTGTGCCGACAAGTCTGAGCCACTTTAACCAGGAAGTTCAGGGAATGAATGTCAGGTACGGTTTTTCATGAAAATATAAGCTTCTAATGCCGTATCAACAAGTTTACGGCGAATTTCCTCATGAAACTTTTCGGAATGAGGAAAGGAACAGATAATGTTGAAACTGAAAGCTTCTATTACAGCAGATACACGTTGGGGTTAATTGGGTCATGAATCCTAGGGACTGGATGGCAGGAAAATGACTTTGTTAAATTGATTGCTTCTATAAAGAAACAACAGTTTTACGGCGAATGAATCATCAACGATAGAGAATGTATTGAATGTTGAATGTTTGGTGAAACAGCAAGCTTCTTGTCCCGTGCCGACAAGTCTGAGCCAATTTAACCATGAAGTTCAGGGAATGAATGTCAGGTACGGTTTTTCATGAAAATATAAGCTTCTAATGCCGTATCAACAAGTTTACGGCGAATTTCCTCATGAAACTTTTCGGAATGAGGAAAGGAACAGATAATGTTGAAACTGAAAGCTTCTATTACAGCAGATACAGGTTGGGGTTAATTGGGTCATGAATCCTAGGGACTGGATGGCAGGAAAATGACTTTGTTAAATTGATTGCTACTATAAAGAAACAACAGTTTTACGGCGAATGAATCATCAACGATAGAGAATGTATTGAATGTTGAATGTTCGGTGAAACAGCAAGCTTCTTGTCCCGTGCCGACAAGTCTGAGCCAATTTAACCATGAAGTTCAGGGAATGAATGTCAGGTACGGTTTTTCATGAAAATATAAGCTTCTAATGCCGTATCAACAAGTTTACGGCGAATTTCCTCATGAAACTTTTCGGAATGAGGAAAGGAACAGATAATGTTGAAACTGAAAGCTTCTATTACAGCAGATACAGGTTGGGGTTACTTGGGTCATGAATCCTAGGGACTGGATGGCAGGAAAATGACTTTGTTAAATTGATTGCTTCTATAAAGAAACAACAGTTTTACGGCGAATGAATCATCAACGATAGAGAATGTATTGAATGTTGAATGTTTGGTGAAACAGCAAGCTTCTTGTCCCGTGCCGACAAGTCTGAGCCAATTTAACCATGAAGTTCAGGGAATGAATGTCAGGTACGGTTTTTCATGAAAATATAAGCTTCTAATGCCGTATCAACAAGTTTACGGCGAATTTCCTCATGAAACTTTTCGGAATGAGGAAAGGAACAGATAATGTTGAAACTGAAAGCTTCTATTACAGCAGATACAGGTTGGGGTTAATTGGGTCAAGAATCCTAGGGACTGGATGGCAGGAAAATGACTTTGTTAAATTGATTGCTACTATAAAGAAACAACAGTTTTACGGCGAATGAATCATCAACGATAGAGAATGTATTGAATGTTGAATGTTCGGTGAAACAGCAAGCTTCTTGTCCCGTGCCGACAAGTCTGAGCCAATTTAACCATGAAGTTCAGGGAATGAATGTCAGGTACGGTTTTTCATGAAAATATAAGCTTCTAATGCCGTATCAACAAGTTTACGGCGAATTTCCTCATGAAACTTTTCGGAATGAGGAAAGGAACAGATAATGTTGAAACTGAAAGCTTCTATTACAGCAGATACAGGTTGGGGTTACTTGGGTCATGAATCCTAGGGACTGGATGGCAGGAAAATGACTTTGTTAAATTGATTGCTTCTATAAAGAAACAACAGTTTTACGGCGAATGAATCATCAACGATAGAGAATGTATTGAATGTTGAATGTTCGGTGAAACAGCAAGCTTCTTGTCCCGTGCCGACAAGTCTGAGCCAATTTAACCATGAAGTTCAGGGAATGAATGTCAGGTACGGTTTTTCATGAAAATATAAGCTTCTAATGCCGTATCAACAAGTTTACGGCGAATTTCCTCATGAAACTTTTCGGAATGAGGAAAGGAACAGATAATGTTGAAACTGAAAGCTTCTATTACAGCAGATACAGGTTGGGGTTACTTGGGTCATGAATCCTAGGGACTGGATGGCAGGAAAATGACTTTGTTAAATTGATTGCTTCTATAAAGAAACAATAGTTTTACGGCGAATGAATCATCAACGATAGAGAATGTATTGAATGTTGAATGTTTGGTGAAACAGCAAGCTTCTTGTCCCGTGCCGACAAGTCTTAGCCAATTTAACCAGGAAGTTCAGGGAATGAATGTCAGGTACGGTTTTTCATGAAAATATAAGCTTCTAATGCCGTATCAACAAGTTTACGGCGAATTTCCTCATGAAACTTTTCGGAATGAGGAAAGGAACAGATAATGTTGAAACTGAAAGCTTCTATTACAGCAGATACAGGTTGGGGTTACTTGGGTCATGAATCCTAGGGACTGGATGGCAGGAAAATGACTTTGTTAAATTGATTGCTTCTATAAAGAAACAACAGTTTTACGGCGAATGAATCATCAACGATAGAGAATGTATTGAATGTTGAATGTTTGGTGAAACAGCAAGCTTCTTGTCCCGTCCCGACAAGTCTGAGCCAATTTAACCATGAAGTTCAGGGAATGAATGTCAGGTACGGTTTTTCATGAAAATATAAGCTTCTAATGCCGTATCAACAAGTTTACGGCGAATTTCCTCATGAAACTTTTCGGAATGAGGAAAGGAACAGATAATGTTGAAACTGAAAGCTTCTATTACAGCAGATACAGGTTGGGGTTACTTGGGTCATGAATCCTAGGGACTGGATGGCAGGAAAATGACTTTGTTAAATTGATTGCTTCTATAAAGAAACAATAGTTTTACGGCGAATGAATCATCAACGATAGAGAATGTATTGAATGTTGAATGTTTGGTGAAACAGCAAGCTTCTTGTCCCGTGCCGACAAGTCTTAGCCAATTTAACCAGGAAGTTCAGGGAATGAATGTCAGGTACGGTTTTTCATGAAAATATAAGCTTCTAATGCCGTATCAACAAGTTTACGGCGAATTTCCTCATGAAACTTTTCGGAATGAGGAAAGGAACAGATAATGTTGAAACTGAAAGCTTCTATTACAGCAGATACAGGTTGGGGTTACTTGGGTCATGAATCCTAGGGACTGGATGGCAGGAAAATGACTTTGTTAAATTGATTGCTTCTATAAAGAAACAACAGTTTTACGGCGAATGAATCATCAACGATAGAGAATGGATTGAAGGTTGAATGTTCGGTGAAACAGCAAGCTTCTTGTCCTGTGCCGACAAGTCTGAGCCACTTTAACCAGGAAGTTCAGGGAATGAATGTCAGGTACGGTTTTTCATGAAAATATAAGCTTCTAATGCCGTATCAACAAGTTTACGGCGAATTTCCTCATGAAACTTTTCGGAATGAGGAAAGGAACAGATAATGTTGAAACTGAAAGCTTCTATTACAGCAGATACAGGTTGGGGTTACTTGGGTCATGAATCCTAGGGACTGGATGGCAGGAAAATGACTTTGTTAAATTGATTGCTTCTATAAAGAAACAACAGTTTTACGGCGAATGAATCATCAACGATAGAGAATGTATTGAATGTTGAATGTTTGGTGAAACAGCAAGCTTCTTGTCCCGTGCCGACAAGTCTGAGCCAATTTAACCATGAAGTTCAGGGAATGAATGTCAGGTACGGTTTTTCATGAAAATATAAGCTTCTAATGCCGTATCAACAAGTTTACGGCGAATTTCCTCATGAAACTTTTCGGAATGAGGAAAGGAACAGATAATGTTGAAACTGAAAGCTTCTATTACATCAGTTACAGGTTGGGGTTAATTGGGTCATGAATCCTAGGGACTGGATGGCAGGAAAATGACTTTGTTAAATTGATTGCTTCTATAAAGAAACAACAGTTTTACGGCGAATGAATCATCAACGATAGAGAATGTATTGAATGTTGAATGTTCGGTGAAACAGCAAGCTTCTTGTCCCGTGCCGACAAGTCTGAGCCAATTTAACCATGAAGTTCAGGGAATGAATGTCAGGTACGGTTTTTCATGAAAATATAAGCTTCTAATGCCGTATCAACAAGTTTACGGCGAATTTCCTCATGAAACATTTCGGAATGAGGAAAGGAAGCAGATAATGTTGAAACTGAAAGCTTCTATTACAGCAGATACAGGTTGGGGTTACTTGGGTCATGAATCCTAGGGACTGGATGGCAGGAAAATGACTTTGTTAAATTGATTGCTTCTATAAAGAAACAACAGTTTTACGGCGAATGAATCATCAACGATAGAGAATGTATTGAATGTTGAATGTTCGGTGAAACAGCAAGCTTCTTGTCCCGTGCCGACAAGTCTGAGCCAATTTAACCATGAAGTTCAGGGAATGAATGTCAGGTACGGTTTTTCATGAAAATATAAGCTTCTAATGCCGTATCAACAAGTTTACGGCGAATTTCCTCATGAAACTTTTCGGAATGAGGAAAGGAACAGATAATGTTGAAACTGAAAGCTTCTATTACAGCAGATACAGGTTGGGGTTACTTGGGTCATGAATCCTAGGGAATGGATTGCAGGAAAATGACTTTGTTAAATTGATTGCGTCTATAAAGAAACAACAGTTTTACGGCGAATGAATCATCAACGATAGAGAATGTATTGAATGTTAAATGTTTGGTGAAACAGCAAGCTTCTTGTCCCGTGCCGACAAGTCTGAGCCAATTTAACCATGAAGTTCAGGGAATGAATGTCAGGTACGGTTTTTCATGAAAATATAAGCTTCTAATGCCGTATCAACAAGTTTACGGCGAATTTCCTCATGAAACATTTCGGAATGAGGAAAGGAACAGATAATGTTGAAACTGAAAGCTTCAATTACAGCAGATACATGTTGGGGTTAATTGGGCCATGAAGCCTAGGAAATGGATTGCAGGAAAATGACTTTGTTAAATTGATTGCTTCTATAAAGAAATAACAGTTTTACCGCGAATGAATCATCAAGGATAGAGAATGTATTGAATGTTGAATGTTTGGTGAAACAGCAAGCTTCTTGTCCCGTGCCGACAAGTCTGAGCTAATTTACCCATGAAGTTCAGGGAATGAATGTCAGGTACGGTTTTTCATGAAAATATAAGCTTCTAATGCCATATCAACAAGATTACGGCGAATTTCCTCATGAAACTTTTCGGAATGAGGAAAGGAACAGATAATGTTGAAACTGAAAGCTTCTATTACAGCAGATACAGGTTGGGGTTACTTGGGTCATGAATCCTAGGGACTGGATGGCAGGAAAATTACTTTGTTAAATTGATTGCTTCTATAAAGAAACAACAGTTTTACGGCAAATGAATCATCAACGATAGAGAATGGATTGAAGGTTGAATGTTCGGTGAAACAGCAAGCTTCTAGTCCTGTGCCGACAAGTCTTAGACAAATTATCCATGAAGTTCAGGGAATGAATGTCAGGTACGGTTTTTCATGAAAATATAAGCTTCTAATGCCGTACCAACAAGTTTACGGCGAATTTCCTCATGAAACATTTCGGAATGAGGAAAGGAAGCAGATAATGTTGAAACTGAAAGCTTCTATTACAGCAGATACATGTTGGGGTTAATTGGGCCCTGAAGCCTAGGAAATGGTTGGCAGGAAAATGACTTTGTAAAATTGATTGCTTCTATAAAGAAACAACAGTTTTACGGCGAAAGAATCATCAACGATAGAGAATGGATTGAATGTTGAATGTTCGGTGAAACAGCAAGCTTCTAGTCCTGTGCCGACAAGTCTTAGACAAATTATACATGAAGTTCAGGGAATGAATGTCATGTACGGTTTTTCATGAAGATATAAGCTTCTAATGCTGTATCAACCAGTTTACGGCCAATTTCCTCATGAAACATTTCGGAATGAGGAAAGAAACAGATAATGTTGAAACAGAAAGCTTCTATTACATCAGATACAGGTTGGGGTTAATTGGGTCATGAAGCCTAGGAAATGGATGGCAGGAAAATGACTTTGTTAAATTGATTGCTTCTATAAAGAAACAACAGTTTTACGGTGAATGAATCATCAACGATAAAGAATGGATTGAAGTTTGAATGTTCGGTGAAACAGCAACCTTCTAGTCCTGTGCCGACCAGTCTGAGCCAATTTAACCATGAAATTCAGGGAATGAATGTCAGGTACGGTTTTTCATGAAAATATAAGCTTCTAATGCTGTATCAACAAGTTTACGGCGAATTTCCTCATGAAACATTTCGGAATAAGGAAAGGAACAGATAATGTTGAAAGTGAAAGCTTCTATTACAGCAGATACAGGTTGTTGTTACTTGGGTCATGAAGCGTAGGGAATGGATGGCAGGAAAATGACTTTGATAAATTGATTGCTTCTATAAAGAAACAACTGTTTTACGGCGAATGAATCATCAACGATAGAGAATGGATTGAATGTTGAATGTTCAGTGAAACAGTAAGCTTCTAGTCCTGTGCCGACAAGTCTTAGACAAATTATACATGAAGTTCAGGGAATGAATGTCATGTACGGTTTTTCATGAAGATATAAGCTTCTAATGCTGTATCAACCAGTTTACGGCCAATTTCCTCATGAAACATTTCGGAATGAGGAAAGGAAGCAGATAATGTTGAAACTGAAAATTCTATTACAGCAGATACATGTTGGGGTTAATTGGGCCATGAAGCCTAGGAAATGGATTGCAGGAAAATGATTTTGTTAAATTCATTGCTTCTATAAAGAAACAACAGTTTTACGGCGAATGACTCATCAACGATAGAGAATGGATTGAAGGTTGAATGTTCGGTGAAACAGCAAGCTTTTTGTCCTGTGCCGACAAGTCTGAGCCAATTTACCCATGAAGTTCTGTGAATGAATGTCAGGTTCGGTTTTTCATGAAAATATAAGCTTCTAATGCCGTATCAACAAGTTTACGGCGAATTTCTTCATGAAACATTTCGGAATGAGGAAAGGAACAGATAATGTTGAAACTGAAATCTTCTATTACAGCAGATACAGGTTGGGGTTAATTGGGCCGTGAAGCCTAGGGAATGGATGGCAGGAAAATGACTTTGTTAAATTGATTGCTTCTATAAAGAAACAACAGTTTTACGGCGAATGAATCATCAACGATAGAGAATGGATTGAAGGTTGAATGTTCGGTGAAACAGCAAGCTTCTTGTCCCGGGCCGACAAGTCTGAGCCAATTTAACCATGAAGTTCAGGGAATGAATGTCAGGTACGGTTTTTCATGAAAATATAAGCTTCTAATGCCGTATCAACAAGTTTACGGCGAATTTCCACATGAAACATTTCGGAATGAGGAAAGGAACAAAAAATGTTGAAACTGAAAGCTTCTATTACAGCAGATACAGGTTGGGGTTACTTGGGTCATGAAGCGTAGGGAATGGATGGCTGGAAAATGACTTTAATAAATTGATTACTTCTATAAAGAAACAACAGTTTTACGGCGAATGAACATCAACGATAGAGAATGGATTGAATGTTGAATGTTTGGTGAATCAGTAAGCTTCTAGTCCTGTGCCGACAAGACCGAGCCAATTTTCCCATGAAGTTCAGGGAATGAATGTCAGGTACGGTTTTTCATGAAAATATAAGCTTCTAATGCCGTATCAAAAAGTTTACGGAGAATTTCCTCATGAAACATTTCGGAATGAGGAAAGAAACAGATAATTTTGAAACTGAAAGTTTCTATTACAGCTGATACAGGTTGGGGTTACTTGGCTCATGAAGCCTAGGAAATGGATGGCAGGAAAATGACTTTGTTAAATTGGTTGCTTCTATAAAGAAACAACAGTTTTACGGCGAATGAATCATCAACGATAGAGAATGGATTGAATGTTGAATGTTCGGTGAAACAGCAAGCTTCTAGTCCTGTGCCGACAAGTCTTAGACAAATAATCCATGAAGTTCAGGGAATGAATCTCATGTACGGTTTTTCATGAAAATATAAGTTTCTAATGCTGTATCAACAAGTTTACGGCGAATTTCCTCATGAAACATTTCGGAATGAGGAAAGGAAGCAGATAATTTTGAAACTGAAATCTTCTATTACAGCAGATAAAGGCTGGGGTTAATTGTGTCATGACGCCTAGGAAATGGATGGCATGAAAATGACGTTGTTAAATTGATTGATTCTATAACGAAACAACAGTTTTACGGCGAATGAATCATCAACGATAGAGAATGGATTGAATGTTGAATGTTTGGTGAAACAGTAAGCTTCTAGTCCTGTGCCGACAAGACTGAGCCAATTTAACCATGAAGTTCAGGGAATGAATGTCAGGTACGGTTTTTCATGAAAATATAAGCTTCTAATGCCGTATCAACAAGTTTACGGCGAATTTCCTCATGAAACTTTTCGGAATGAGGAAAGGAACAGATAATGTTGAAACTGAAAGCTTCTATTACAGCAGATACAGGTTAGGGTTACTTTTGTCATGAAGTGTAGGGAATGGATGGCAGGAAAATGACTTTAATAAATTGAGTGCTTCTATAAAGAAACAACAGTTTTACGGCGAATGAATCATCAACGATACAGAATGGATTGAATGTTGAATGTTCGGTGAAACAGCAAGCTTCTAGTCCTGTGCCGACAAGTCTTAGACAAATTATCCATGAAGTTCAGGGAATGAATGTCAGGTACGGTTTTTCATGAAAATATAAACTTCTAATGCTGTATCAACAAGTTTACGGCGAATTTCCTCATGAAACATTTCGGAATGAGGAAAGGAAGCAGATAATGTTGAAACTGAAAGCTTCTATTACAGCAGATACATGTTGGGGTTAATTGGGCCATGAAGCCTAGGAAATGGA
Source organism: Acanthosepion lycidas (assembly GCA_963932145.1). Taxonomy (NCBI): domain Eukaryota; kingdom Metazoa; phylum Mollusca; class Cephalopoda; order Sepiida; family Sepiidae; genus Acanthosepion; species Acanthosepion lycidas. The sequence continues at coordinate 89,946,646 of OZ010599.1, read as the reverse complement.
TGGCAGGAAAATGACTTTGTTAAAGTGATTGCTTCTATAAAGAAACAACAGTTTTACGGCGAATGAATCATCAACGATAGAGAATGGATTGAAGGTTGAATGTTCAGTGAAACAGCAAGCTTCTTGTCCTGTGCCGACAAGTCTGAGCCAATTTTCCCATGAAGTTCAGGGAATGAATGTCAGGTACGGTTTTTCATGAAAATATAAGCTTCTAATGCCGTATCAAAAAGTTTACGGAGAATTTCCTCATGAAACATTTCGGAATGAGGAAAGGAACAGATAATTTTGAAACTGAAAGCTTCTATTACAGCTGATACAGGTTGGGGTTAATTGGGTCATGAATCCTAGGAAATCGATGGCAGGAAAATGACTTTGTTAAATTGATTGCTTCTATAAAGAAACAACAGTTTTACGGCGAATGAATCATCAACGATAGAGAATGGATTGATGTTTGAATGTTCGGTGAAACAGCAAGCTTCTAGTCCTGTGCCGACAAGTCTGAGCCAATTTAACCATGAAGTTCAGGGAATGAATTTCAGGTACGGGTTTTCATGAAAATATAAGCTTCTAATGCCGTATCAACAAGTTTACGGCGAATTTCCTCATGAAACATTTCGTAATGAAGAAAGGAACAGATAATGTTGAAACTGAAAGCTTCTATTACAGCAGATACATGTTGGGGTTACTTGGGCCATGAATCCTAGGGACTGGATGGCAGGAAAATGACTTTGTTAAATTGATTGCTTCTATAAAGAAACAATAGTTTTACGGCGAATGAATCATCAATGATAGAGAATGGATTGAAGGTTGAATGTTCGGTGAAACAGCAAGCTTCTTGTCCTGTGCCGACGAGTCTGAGCCAATTTAACCATGAAGTTCAGGGAATGAATATCAGGTACGGTTTTTCATGAAAATATAAGCTTCTAATGCCGTATCAACAAGTTTACGGCGAATTTCCCCATGAAACATTTCGGAATGAGGAAAGAAACAGATAATGTTGAAACTGAAAGCTTCTATTACAGCTGATACAGGTTGGGGTTACTTGGTTCATGAAGCCTAGGAAATGGATGGCAGGAAAATGACTTTGTTAAATTGTTTGCTTCTATAAAGAAACAACAGTTTTACGGCGAATGAATCATCAACGATAGAGAATGGATTGAATGTTGAATGTTCGGTGAAACAGCAAGCTTCTAGTCCTGTGCCGACAAGTCTTAGACAAATTATCCATGAAGTTGAGGGAATGAATGTCAGGTACGGTTTTTCATGAAAATATAAGTTTCTAATGCTGTATCAACAAGTTTACGGCGAATTTCCTCATGAAACATTTCGGAATGAGGAAAGGAACAGATAATGTTGAAACTGAAAGCTTCTATTACAGCAGATACATGTTGGGGTTAATTGGGCCATGAAGCCTAGGAAATGGATGACAGGAAAATGACTTTGTTAAATTGATTGCTTCTATAAAGAAACAACAGTTTTACGGCGAATGAATCATCAACGATAGAGAATGGATTGAATGTTGAATGTTCGGTGAAACAGCAAGCTTCTAGTCCTGAGCCGACAAGTCTGAGCCAATTTAACCATGAAGTTCAGGGAATGAATGTCAGGTACGGTTTTTCATGAAAGTATAAGCTTCTCATGCCGTATCAACAAGTTTACGGCGAATTTCCTCATGAAACTTTTCGGAATGAGGAAAGGAACAGATAATGTTGAAACTGAAAGCTTCTATTACAGCAGATACAGGTTGGGGTTTCTTGGGCCATGAAGCCTAGTGAATGGATGGCAGGAAAATGACGTTGTTAAATTGATTGCTTCTATAAAGAAACAACAGTTTTACGGCGAATGAATCATCAACGATAGAGAATGGATTGAATGTTGAATGTTTGGTGAAACAATAAGCTTCTAGTCCTGTGCCGACAAGACTGAGCCAATTTAACCATGACGTTCAGGGAATGAATGTCACGTACGGTTTTTCATGAAAATATAAGCTTCTAATGCCGTATCAATAAGTTTACGGCGAATTTCCTCATGAAACATTTCGGAATGAGGAAAGGAACAGATAATTTTGAAACTGAAAGCTTCTATTACAGCAGATACAGGTTAAGGTTACTTGGGTCATGAAGTGTAGGGAATGGATGGCAGGAAAATGACTTTAATAAATTGAGTGCTTCTATAAAGAAACAACAGTTTTACTGCGAATGAATCATCAACGATAGAGAATGGATTGAATGTTGAATGTTTGGTGAAACAGCAAGCTTCTAGTCCTGTGCCGACAAGTCTGAGCCAATTTAACCATGAAGTTCAGGGAATGAATGTCAGGTACGGTTTTTCATGAAAATATAAGCTTCTAATGCCGTATCAATAAGTTTACGGGGAATTTCCTCATGAAACATTTCGGAATGAGGAAAGGAAGCAGATAATGTTGAAACTGAAAGCTTCTATTACAGCAGATAAAGGCTGGGGTTAATTGGGTCATGACGCCTAGGAAATGGATGGCATGAAAATGACGTTGTTAAATTGATTGATTCTATAACGAAACAACAGTTTTACGGCGAATGAATCATCAACGATAGAGAATGGATTGAATGTTGAATGTTTGGTGAAACAGTAAGCTTCTAGTCCTGTGCCGAAAGGACTGAGCCAATTTAACCATGAAGTTCAGGGAATGAATGTCAGGTACGGTTTTTCATGAAAATATAAGCTTCTAATGCCGTATCAACAAGTTTACGGCGAATTTCCTCATGAAACTTTTCGGAATGGGGAAAGGAACAGATAATGTTGAAACTGAAAGCTTCTATTACAGCAGATACAGGTTAGGGTTACTTTTGTCATGAAGTGTAGGGAATGGATGGCAGGAAAATGACTTTAATAAATTGAGTGCTTCTATAAAGAAACAACAGTTTTACGGCGAATGAATCATCAACGATACAGAATGGATTGAATGTTGAATGTTCGGTGAAACAGCAAGCTTCTAGTCCTGTGCCGACAAGTCTTAGACAAATTATCCATGAAGTTCAGGGAATGAATGTCAGGTACGGTTTTTCATGAAAATATAAACTTCTAATGCTGTATCAACAAGTTTACGGCGAATTTCCTCATGAAACATTTCGGAATGAGGAAAGGAAGCAGATAATGTTGAAACTGAAAGCTTCTATTACAGCAGATACATGTTGGGGTTAATTGGGCCATGAAGCCTAGGAAATGGATGGCAGGAAAATGACTTTGTTAAAGTGATTGCTTCTATAAAGAAACAACAGTTTTAAGGCGAATGAATCATCAACGATAGAGAATGGATTGAAGGTTGAATGTTCAGTGAAACAGCAAGCTTCTTGTCCTGTGCCGACAAGTCTGAGCCAATTTTCCCATGAAGTTCAGGGAATGAATGTCAGGTACGGTTTTTCATGAAAATATAAGCTTCTAATGCCGTATCAAAAAGTTTACGGAGAATTTCCACATGAAACATTTCGGAATGAGGAAAGAAACAGATAATGTTGAAACTGAAAGCTTCTATTACAGCTGATACAGGTTGGGGTTACTTGGCTCATGAAGCCTAGGAAATGGATGGCAGGAAAATGACTTTGTTAAATTGGTTGCTTCTATAAAGAAACAACAGTTTTACGGCGAATGAATCATCAATGATAGAGAATGGATTGAAGGTTGAATGTTCGGTGAAACAGCAAGCTTCTTGTCCTGTGCCGACAAGTCTTAGCCAATTTAACCATGAAGTTCAGGGAATGAATATCAGGTACGGTTTTTCATGAAAATATAAGCTTCTAATGGCGTATCAAAAAGTTTACGGAGAATTTCCACATGAAACATTTCGGAATGAGGAAAGAAACAGATAATGTTGAAACTGAAAGCTTCTATTACAGCTGATACAGGTTGGGGTTACTTGGCTCATGAAGCCTATGAAATGGATGGCAGGAAAATGAGTTTGTTAAATTGGTTGCTTCTATAAAGAAACAACAGTTTTACGGCGAATGAATCATCAACGATAGAGAATGGATTGAATGTTGAATGTTCGGTGAAACAGCAAGCTTCTAGTCCTGTGCCGACAAGTCTTAGACAAATAATCCATGAAGTTCAGGGAATGAATCTCATGTACGGTTTTTCATGAAAATATAAGTTTCTAATGCTGTATCAACAAGTTTACGGCGAATTTCCTCATGAAACATTTCGGAATGAGGAAAGGAAGCAGATAATGTTGAAACTGAAATCTTCTATTACAGCAGATAAAGGCTGGGGTTAATTGTGTCATGACGCCTAGGAAATGGATGGCATGAAAATGACGTTGTTAAATTGATTGATTCTATAACGAAACAACAGTTTTACGGCGAATGAATCATCAACGATAGAGAATGGATTGAATGTTGAATGTTTGGTGAAACAGTAAGCTTCTAGTCCTGTGCCGACAAGACTGAGCCAATTTAACCATGAAGTTCAGGGAATGAATGTCAGGTACGGTTTTTCATGAAAATATAAGCTTCTAATGCCGTATCAACAAGTTTACGGCGAATTTCCTCATGAAACTTTTCGGAATGAGGAAAGGAACAGATAATGTTGAAACTGAAAGCTTCTATTACAGCAGATACAGGTTAGGGTTACTTTTGTCATGAAGTGTAGGGAATGGATGGCAGGAAAATGACTTTAATAAATTGAGTGCTTCTATAAAGAAACAACAGTTTTACGGCGAATGAATCATCAACGATACAGAATGGATTGAATGTTGAATGTTCGGTGAAACAGCAAGCTTCTAGTCCTGTGCCGACAAGTCTTAGACAAATTATCCATGAAGTTCAGGGAATGAATGTCAGGTACGGTTTTTCATGAAAATATAAACTTCTAATGCTGTATCAACAAGTTTACGGCGAATTTCCTCATGAAACATTTCGGAATGAGGAAAGGAAGCAGATAATGTTGAAACTGAAAGCTTCTATTACAGCAGATACATGTTGGGGTTAATTGGGCCATGAAGCCTAGGAAATGGATGGCAGGAAAATGACTTTGTTAAAGTGATTGCTTCTATAAAGAAACAACAGTTTTACGGCGAATGAATCATCAACGATAGAGAATGGATTGAAGGTTGAATGTTCAGTGAAACAGAAAGCTTCTTGTCCTGTGCCGACAAGTCTGAGCCAATTTTCCCATGAAGTTCAGGGAATGAATGTCAGGTACGGTTTTTCATGAAAATATAAGCTTCTAATGCCGTATCAAAAAGTTTACGGAGAATTTCCTCATGAAACATTTCGGAATGAGGAAAGAAACAGATAATTTTGAAACTGAAAGTTTCTATTACAGCTGATACAGGTTGGGGTTAATTGCGTCATGAATCCTAGGAAATCGATGGCAGGAAAATGACTTTGTTAAATTGATTGCTTCTATAAAGAAACAACAATTTTACGGCGAATGAATCATCAACGATAGAGAATGGATTGAAGTTTGAATGTTCGGTGAAACAGCAAGCTTCTAGTCCTGTGCCGACAAGTCTGAGCCAATTTAACCATGAAGTTCAGGGAATGAATTTCAGGTACGGGTTTTCATGAAAATATAAGCTTCTAATGCCGTATCAACAAGTTTACGGCGAATTTCCTCATGAAACATTTCGTAATGAAGAAAGGAACAGATAATGTTGAAACTGAAAGCTTCTATTACAGCAGATACATGTTGGGGTTACTTGGGCCATGAATCCTAGGGACTGGATGGCAGGAAAATGACTTTGTTAAATTGATTGCTTCTATAAAGAAACAATAGTTTTACGGCGAATGAATCATCAATGATAGAGAATGGATTGAAGGTTGAATGTTCGGTGAAACAGCAAGCTTCTTGTCCTGTGCCGACGAGTCTGAGCCAATTTAACCATGAAGTTCAGGGAATGAATGTCAGGTACGGTTTTTCATGAAAATATAAGCTTCTAATGCCGTATCAACAAGTTTACGGCGAATTTCCCCATGAAACATTTCGGAATGAGGAAAGAAACAGATAATGTTGAAACTGAAAGCTTCTATTACAGCTGATACAGGTTGGGGTTACTTGGTTCATGAAGCCTAGGAAATGGATGGCAGGAAAATGACTTTGTTAAATTGGTTGCTTCTATAAAGAAACAACAGTTTTACGGCGAATGAATCATCAACGATAGAGAATGGATTGAAGGTTGAATGTTCAATGAAACAGCAAGCTTCTTGTCCTGTGCCGACAAGTCTGAGCCAATTTACCCATGAAGTTCAGGGAATGTATGTCAGGTACGGTTTTTCATGAAAATATAAGTTTCTAATGCTGTATCAACAAGTTTACGGCGAATTTCCTCATGAAACATTTCGGAATGAGGAAAGGAACAGATAATGTTGAAACTGAAATCTTCTATTACAGCAGATACATGTTGGGGTTAATTGGGCCATGAAGCCTAGGAAATGGATGGCAGGAAAATGACTTTGTTAAATTGATTGCTTCTATAAAGAAACAACAGTTTTACGGCGAATGAATCATCAACGATAGAGAATGGATTGAATGTTGAATGTTCGGTGAAACAGCAAGCTTCTAGTCCTGTGCCGACAAGTCTTAGACAAATTATCCATGAAGTTGAGGGAATGAATGTCAGGTTCGGTTTTTCATGAAAATATAAGTTTCTAATGCTGTATCAACAAGTTTACGGCGAATTTCCTCATGAAACATTTCGGAATGAGGAAATGAAGCAGATAATGTTGAAACTGAAAGCCTCTATTACAGCAGATACATGTTGGGGTTAATTGGGCCATGAAGCCCAGGAAATGGATGACAGGAAAATGACTTTGTTAAATTGATTGCTTCTATAAAGAAACAACAGTTTTACGGCGAATGAATCATAAACGATAGAGAATGGATTGAAGGTTGAATGTTCAATGAAACAGCAAGCTTCTTGTCCTGTGCCGACAAGTCTTAGACAAATTATCCATGAAGTTGAGGGAATGAATGTCATGTACGGTTTTTCATGAAAATATAAGCTTCTAATGCCGTATCAACAAGTTTACGGCGAATTTCCTCATGAAACATTTCGTAATGAAGAAAGGAACAGATAATGTTGAAACTGAAAGCTTCTATTACAGCTGATACAGGTTGGAGTTACTTGGGTCATGAAGCCTAGGAAATGGATGGCAGGAAAATGACTTTGTTAAATTGTTTGCTTCTATAAAGAAACAACAGTTTTACGGCGAATGAATCATCAACGATAGAGAATGGATTGAATGTTGAATGTTCGGTGAAACAGCAAGCTTCTAGTCCTGTGCCGACAAGTCTTAGACAAATTATCCATGAAGTTGAGGGAATGAATGTCAGGTACGGTTTTTCATGAAAATATAAGTTTCTAATGCTGTATCAACAAGTTTACGGCGAATTTCCTCATGAAACATTTCGTAATGAAGAAAGGAACAGATAATGTTGAAACTGAAAGCTTCTATTACAGCTGATACAGGTTGGAGTTACTTGGGTCATGAAGCCTAGGAAATGGATGGCAGGAAAATGACTTTGTTAAATTGTTTGCTTCTATAAAGAAACAACAGTTTTACGGCGAATGAATCATCAACGATAGAGAATGGATTGAATGTTGAATGTTCGGTGAAACAGCAAGCTTCTAGTCCTGTGCCGACAAGTCTTAGACAAATTATCCATGAAGTTGAGGGAATGAATGTCAGGAACGGTTTTTCATGAAAATATAAGTTTCTAATGCTGTATCAACAAGTTTACGGCGAATTTCCTCATGAAACATTTCGGAATGAGGAAAGGAACAGATAATGTTGAAACTGAAAGCTTCTATTACAGCAGATACATGTTGGGGTTAATTGGGCCATGAAGCCTAGGAAATGGATGACAGGAAAATGACTTTGTTAAATTGATTGCTTCTATAAAGAAACAACAGTTTTACGGCGAATGAATCATCAACGATAGAGAATGGATTGAAGGTTGAATGTTCAATGAAACAGCAAGCTTCTTGTCCTGTGCCGACAAGTCTGAGCCAATTTACCCATGAAGTTCAGGGAATGAATATCAGGTACGGTTTTTCATGAAAATATAGGCTTCTAATGCCGTATCAACAAGTTTACGGCGAATTTCCTCATGAAACATTTCGGAATGAGGAAAGAAACAGATATTGTTGAAACTGAAAGCTTCTATTACAGCTGATACAGGTTGGAGTTACTTGGGTCATGAAGCCTAGGAAATGGATGGCAGGAAAATGACTTTGTTAAATTGGTTGCTTCTATAAAGAAACAACAGTTTTACGGCGAATGAATCATAAACGATAGAGAATGGATTGAAGGTTGAATGTTCAATGAAACAGCAAGCTTCTAGTCCTGTGCCGACAAGTCTTAGACAAATTATCCATTAAGTTCAGGGAATGTATGTCAGGTACGGTTTTTCATGAAAATATAAGTTTCTAATGCTGTATCAACAAGTTTACGGCGAATTTCCTCATGAAACATTTCGGAATGAGGAAAGGAAGCAGATAATGTTGAAACTGAAATCTTCTATTACAGCAGATACATGTTGGGGTTAATTGGGCCATGAAGCCTAGGAAATGGATGGCAGGAAAATGACTTTGTTAAATTGATTGCTTCTATAAAGAAACAACAGTTTTACGGCGAATGAATCATCAACGATAGAGAATGGATTGAATGTTGAATGTTCGGTGAAACAGCAAGCTTCTAGTCCTGTGCCGACAAGTCTTAGACAAATTATCCATGAAGTTGAGGGAATGAATGTCAGGTTCGGTTTTTCATGAAAATATAAGTTTCTAATGCTGTATCAACAAGTTTACGGCGAATTTCCTCATGAAACTTTTCGGAATGAGGAAATGAAGCAGATAATGTTGAAACTGAAAGCCTCTATTACAGCAGATACATGTTGGGGTTAATTGGGCCATGAAGCCTAGGAAATGGATGACAGGAAAATGACTTTGTTAAATTGATTGCTTCTATAAAGAAACAACAGTTTTACGGCGAATGAATCATAAACGATAGAGAATGGATTGAAGGTTGAATGTTCAATGAAACAGCAAGCTTCTTGTCCTGTGCCGACAAGTCTTAGACAAATAATCCATGAAGTTCAGGGAATGAATGTCATGTACGGTTTTTCGTGAAAATATAAGCTTCTAATGCCGTATCAACAAGTTTACGGCGAATTTCCTCATGAAACATTTCGTAATGAAGAAAGGAACAGATAATGTTGAAACTGAAAGCTTCTATTACAGCAGATACATGTTGGGGTTACTTGGGCCATGAATCCTAGGAAATGGATGGCAGGAAAATGACTTTGTTAAATTGATTGCTTCTATAAAGAAACAACAGTTTTACGGCGAATGAATCATCAATGATAGAGAATGGATTGAAGGTTGAATGTTCGGTGAAACAGCAAGCTTCTTGTCCTGTGCCGACAAGTCTGAGCCAATTTAACCATGAAGTTCAGGGAATGAATGTCAGGTACGGTTTTTCATGAAAATATAAGCTTCTAATGCCGTATCAACAAGTTTACGGCGAATTTCCACATGAAACATTTCGGAATGAGGAAAGAAACAGATAATGTTGAAACTGAAAGCTTCTATTACAGCTGATACAGGTTAGGGTTACTTGGGTCATGAAGCCTAGGAAATGGATGGCAGGAAAATGACATTGTTAAATTGGTTGCTTCTATAAAGAAACAACAGTTTTACGGCGAATGAATCATCAACGATAGAGAATGGATTGAATGTTGAATGTTCGGTGAAACAGCAAGCTTCTAGTTCTGTGCCGACAAGTCTTAGACAAATTATCCATGAAGTTGAGGGAATGAATGTCAGGTTCGGTTTTTCATGAAAATATAAGTTTCTAATGCTGTATCAACAATTTTACGGCCAATTTCCTCATGAAACATTTCGGAATGAGGAAATGAAGCAGATAATGTTGAAACTGAAAGCTTCTATTACAGCAGATACATGTTGGGGTTAATTGGGACATGAAGCCTAGGAAATGGATGACAGGAAAATGACTTTGTTAAATTGATTGCTTCTATAAAGAAACAACAGTTTTACGGCGAATGAATCATCAACGATAGAGAATGGATTGAATGTTGAATGTTCGGTGAAACAGCAAGCTTCTAGTCCTGTGCCGACGAGTCTTAGACAAATTATCCATGAAGCTGAGGGAATGAATGTCAGGTTCGGTTTTTCATGAAAATATAAATTTCTAATGCTGTATCAACAAGTTTACGGCGAATTTCCTCATGAAACATTTCGGAATGAGGAAATGAAGCAGATAATGTTGAAACTGAAAGCTTCTATTACAGCAGATACATGTTGGGGTTAATTGGGCCATGAAGCCTAGGAAATGGATGACAGGAAAATGACTTTGTTAAATTGATTGCTTCTATAAACAAACAACAGTTTTACGGCGAATGAATCATCAACGATAGAGAATGGATTGAAGGTTGAATGTTCAATGAAACAGCAAGCTTCTTGTCCTGTGCCGACAAGTCTGAGCCAAATTACCCATGAAGTTCAGGGAATGAATGTCAGGTACGGTTTTTCATGAAAATATAGGCTTCTAATGCCGTATCAACAAGTTTACGGCGAATTTCCTCATGAAACATTTCGGAATGAGGAAAGAAACAGATAATGTTGAAACTGAAAGCTTCTATTAAAGCTGATACAGGTTGGGGTTACTTGGGTCATGAAGCCTAGGTAATGGATGGCAGGAAAATGACTTTGTTAAATTGATTGCTTCTATAAAGAAACAACAGTTTTACGGCGAATGAATCATCAATGATAGAGAATGGATTGAAGGTTGAATGTTCGGTGAAACAGCAAGCTTCTTTTCCTGTGCCGACAAGTCTGAGCCAATTTAACCATGAAGTTCAGGGAATGAATGTCAGGTACGGTTTTTCATAAAAATATAAGCTTCTAATGCCGTATCAACAAGTTTACGGCGAATTTCCTCATGAAACATTTCGGAATGAGGAAAGAAACAGATAATGTTGAAACTGAAAGCTTCTATTAAAGCTGATACAGGTTGGGGTTACTTGGGTCATGAAGCCTAGGAAATGGATGGCAGGAAAATGACTTTGTTAAATTGATTGCTTCTATAAAGAAACAACAGTTTTACGGCGAATGAATCATCAATGATAGAGAATGGATTGAAGGTTGAATGTTCGGTGAAACAGCAAGCTTCTAGTCCTGTGCCGACAAGTCTTAGACAAATTATCCATGAAGTTGAGGGAATGAATGTCAGGTTCGGTTTTTCATGAAAATATAAGTTTCTAATGCTGTATCAACAATTTTACGGCCAATTTCCTCATGAAACATTTCGGAATGAGGAAATGAAGCAGATAATGTTGAAACTGAAAGCTTCTATTACAGCAGATACTTGTTGGGGTTAATTGGGCCATGAAGCCTAGGAAATGGATGGCAGGAAAATGAATTTGTTAAATTGATTGCTTCTATAAAGAAACAACAGTTTTACGGCGAATGAATCATAAACGATAGAGAATGGATTGACGGTTGAATGTTCAATGAAACAGCAAGCTTCTTGTTCTGTGCCGACAAGTCTGAGCCAATTTACCCATGAAGTTCAGGGAATGAATGTCAGGTACGGTTTTTCATGAAAATATAAGCTTCTAATGCCGTATCAATAAGTTTACGGCGAATTTCCTCATGAAACATTTCGGAATGAGGAAAGGAACAGATAATGTTGAAACTGAAAGCTTCTATTACAGCAGATACAGGTTAGGGTTACTTGGGTCATGAAGTGTAGGGAATGGATGGCAGGAAAATGACTTTAATAAATTGAGTGCTTCTATAAAGAAACAACAGTTTTACGGCGAATGAATCATCAACGATACAGAATGGATTGAATGTTGAATGTTCGGTGAAACAGCAAGCTTCTAGTCCTGTGCCGACAAGTCTTAGACAAATTATCCATGAAGTTCAGGGAATGAATGTCAGGTACGGTTTTTCAGAAAAATATAAGCTTCTAATGCTGTATCAACAAGTTTACGGCGAATTTCCTCATGAAACATTTCGGAATGAGGAAAGGAACAGATAATGTTGAAACTGAAAGCTTCTATTACAGCAGATACAGGTTAGGGTTACTTGGGTCATGAAGACTAGGGAATGGATGGCAGGAAAATGACTTTGTTAAATTGATTGCTTCTATAAAGAAACAACTGTTTTACGGCGAATGAATCATCAACGATAGAGAATGGATTGAAGGTTGAATGTTCGGTGAAACAACAAGCTTCTAGTACTGTGCCGACAAGTCTGAGCCAATTTAACCATGAAGTTCAGGGAATGAATGTCAGGTACGGTTTTTCATTAAAATATAAGATTCTAATGCTGTATCAACAAGTTTACGGCGAATTTCCACATGAAACTTTTCGGAATGAGGAAAGGAACAGATAATGTTGAAACTGAAAGCTTCTATTACAGCAGATACAGGTTCGGGTTACTTGGGTCATGAAGACTAGGGAATGGATGGCAGGAAAATGACTTTGTTATATTGATTGCTTCTATAAAGAAACAACTGTTTTACGGCGAATGAATCATCAACGATAGAGAATGGATTGAATGTTGAATGTTTGGTGAAACAGTAAGCTTCTAGTCCTGTGCCGACAAGACTGAGCCCAATTTAACCATGAAGTTTAGGGAATGAATGTCAGGTACGGTTTTTCATGAAAATATAAGCTTCTAATGCTGTATCAACAAGTTTACGGCGAATTTCCACATGAAACATTTCGGAATGAGGAAAGGAACAGATAATGTTGAAATTGAAAGCTTCTATTACAGCAGATACAGGTTGGGGTTACTTGGGTCATGAATCCTAGGGAATGGATGGCAGGAAAATGACTTTGTAAAATTGATTGCTTCTATAAAGAAACAACAGTTTTACGGCGAATGAATCATCAACGATAGAAAATGGATTGAAGGTTGAATGTTCGGTGAAACAGCAAGCTTCTTGTCCTGTGCCGACAAGTCTGAGCCAATTTAACAATGAAGTTCAGGGAATGAATGTCAGGTACGGTTTTTCATGAAAATATAAGCTTCTAATGCTGTATCAACAAGTTCACGGCGAATTTCCACATGAAACATTTCGGAATGAGGAAAGGAACAGATAATGTTGAAACTGAAAGCTTCTATTACAGCAGATACAGGTTGGGGTTACTTGGGTCATGAATCCTAGGGAATGGATGACAGGAAAATGACTTTGTTAAATTGCTTGCATCTATAAAGAAACAACAATTTTACGGCGAATGAATCATCAACGATAGAGAATGGATTGAAGGTTGAATGTTCGGTGAAACAGCAAGCTTCTTGTCCTGTGCCGACAAGTCTGAGCCAATTTAACCATGAAGTTCAGGGAATGAATGTCAGGTACGGTTTTTCATGAAAATATAATCTTCTAATGCTGTATCAACAAGATTACGGCGAATTTCCACATGAAACTTTTCGGAATGAGGAAAGGAACAGATAATGTTGAAACTGAAAGCTTCTATTACAGCAGATACAGGTTAGGGTTACTTGGGTCATGAAGACTAGGGAATGGATGGCAGGTAAATGACTTTGTTAAATTGATTGCTTCTATAAGGAAACAACTGTTTTTCGGCGAATGAATCATCAACGATAGAGAATGGATTGAAGGTTGAATGTTCGGTGAAACAACAAGCTTCTAGTCCTGTGCCGACAAGTCTGAGCCAATTTAACCATGAAGTTCAGGGAATGAATGTCAGGTACGGTTTTTCATGAAAATATAAGCTTCTAATGCTGTATCAACAAGTTTACGGCGAATTTCCACATGAAACTTTTCGGAATGAGGAAAGGAACAGATAATGTTGAAACTGAAAGCTTCTATTACAGCAGATACAGGTTAGGGTTACTTGGGTCATGAAGACTAGGGAATGGATGGCAGGAAAATGACTTTGTTAAATTGATTGCTTCTATAAAGAAACAATTGTTTAACGGCGAATGAATCATCAACGATAGAGAATGGATTGAATGTTGAATGTTTGGTGAAACAGTAAGCTTCTAGTCCTGTGCCGACAAGACTGAGCCAATTTAACCATGAAGTTAAGGGAATGAATGTCAGGTACGGTTTTTCATGAAAATATAAGCTTCTAATGCTGTATCAACAAGTTTACGGCGAATTTCCACATGAAACATTTCGGAATGAGGAAAGGAACAGATAATGTTGAAACTGAAAGCTTCTATTACAGCAGATACAGGTTGGGGTTACTTGGGTCATGAATCCTAGGGAATGGATGGCAGGAAAATGACTTTGTTAAATTGATTGCTTCTATAAAGAAACAACAGTTTTACGGCGAATGAATCATCAACGATAGAGAATGGATTGAAGGTTGAATGTTCGGTGAAACAGCAAGATTCTTGTCCGGTGCCGACAAGTCTGAGCCAATTTAACCACGAAGTTCAGGGAATGAATGTCAGGTACGGTTTTTCATGAAAATATAAGCTTCTAATTCTGTATCAACAAGTTTACGGCGAATTTCCACATGAAACTTTTCGGAATGAGGAAAGGAACAGATAATGTTGAAACTGAAAGCTTCTATTACAGCAGATACAGGTTGGGGTTGATTGGGTCATGAATCCTAGGGAATGGATGGCAGGAAAATGACTTTGTTAAATTGATTGCTTCTATAAAGAAACAACAGTTTTACGGCGAATGAATCATCAACGATAGAGAATGGATTGAAGGTTGAATGTTCGGTGAAACAGCAAGCTTCTTGTCCTGTGCCGACAAGTCTGAGCCAATTTAACCATGAAGTTCAGGGAATGAATGTCAGGTACGGTTTTTCATGAAAATATAAGCTTCTAATGCTGTATCAACAAGTTTACTGCGAATTTCCACATGAAACATTTAGGAATGAGGAAAGGAACAGATAATGTTGAAATTGAAAGATTCTATTACAGCAGATACAGGTTGGGGTTACTTGGGTCATGAATCCTAGGGAATGGATGGCAGGAAAATGACTTTGTTAAATTGATTGCTTCTATAAAGAAACAACAGTTTTACGGCGAATGAATCATCAACGATAGAGAATGGATTGAAGTTTGAATGTTCGGTGAAACAGCAAACTTCTTGTCCTGTGCCGAAGGTTCTGAGCCAATTTAACCATGAAGTTCAGGGAATGAATGTCAGGTACGGTTTCTTCATGAAAATATAAGCTTCTAATGCTGTATCAACAAGTTTACGGCGAATTTCCACATGAAACATTTCGGAATGAGGAAAGGAACAGATAATGTTGAAATTGAAAACTTCTATTACAGCAGATACAGGTTGGGGTTACTTGGGTCATGAATCCTAGGGAATGGATGGCAGGAAAATGACTTTGTTAAATTGATTGCTTCTATAAAGAAACAACAGTTTTACGGCGAATGAATCATCAACGATAGAGAATGGATTGAAGGTTGAATGTTCGGTGAAACAGCAAACTTCTTGTCCTGTGCCGACAAGTCTGAGCCAATTTAACCATGAAGTTCAGGGAATGAATGTCAGGTACGGTTTTTCATGAAAATATAAGCTTCTAAGGCTGTATCAACAAGTTTACGGCGAATTTCCACATGAAACTTTTCGGAATGAGGAAAGCAACAGATAATGTTGAAACTGAAAGCTTCTATTACAGCAGATACAGGTTAGGGTTACTTGGGTCATGAAGACTAGCGAATGGATGGCAGGAAAATGACTTTGTTAAATTGATTGCTTCTATAAAAAACAACTGTTTTACGGCGAATGAATCATCAACGATAGAGAATGATTGAACGTTGAATGTTTGGTGAAACAGTAAGCTTCTAGTCCTGTGCCGACAAGACTGAGCCAATTTAACCATGAAATTAAGGGAATGAATGTCAGGTACGGTTTTTCATGAAAATATAAGCTTCTAATGCTGTATCAACAAGTTTACGGCGAATTTCCACATGAAACACTTCGGAATGAAAAAAGGAACAGATAATGTTGAAACTGAAAGCTTCTATTACAGCAGTACAGGTTGGGGTTACTTGGGTCATGAATCCTAGGGACTGGATGGCAGGAAAATGACTTTGTTAAATTGCTTGATTCTATATAGAAAGAACTGTTTTACAGCGAATGAATCATCAACGATAGAGAATGGATTGAATGTTGAATGTTTGGTGAAACAGTAAGCTTCTAGTCGGGTGCCGACAAGACTGAGCCAATTTAACCATGAAGTTCAGGGAATGAATGTCAGGTACGTTTTTTCAAGAAAATATATGCTTCTAATGCTGTATCAACAAGTTTCCGGCGAATTTCCACATGAAACACTTCGGAATGAGGAAAGGAAAAGATAATGTTGAAATTGAAAGCTTCTATTACAGCAGATACAGGTTGGGGTTACTTGGGTCATGAATCCTAGGGACTGGATGGCAGGCAAATGACTTTGTTAAATTGCTTGCTTCTATAAAGTAACTACAGTTTAACGGCGAATGAATCATCAACGATAGAGAATGGATTGAAGGTTGAATGTTCGGTGAAACAGCAAGCTTCTAGTCCTGTGCCGAAAAGTCTGAGCCAATTTAACCATGAAGTTCAGGGAATGAATGTCAGGTACGGTTTTTCATGAAAATATAAGCTTCTAATGCCGTATCAACAAGTTTACGGCGAATTTCCTCATGAAACATTTCGGAATGAGGAAAGGAACAGATAATGTTGAAACTGATAGGTTCTATTACAGCAAATACAGGTTGGGGTTACTTGGGTTATGAATCCTAGGGAATGGATGGCAGGAAAAGTACTTTGTTAAGTTGATTGCTTCTATAAAAAACAACAGTTTTACGGCGAATGAATCAGCAACGATAGAGAATGGATTGAAGGTTGAATGTTCGGTGAAACAGCAAGCTTCTTGTCCTGTGCCGACAAGTCTGTGCCAATTTATCCATGAAGTTCAGGGAATGAATGTCAGGTACAGTTTTTCATGAAAATATAAGCTTCTAATGCTGTATCAACAAGTTTACGGCGAATTTCCACATGAAACATTTCGGAATGAAAAAAGGAAAAGATAATGTTGAAATTGAAAGCTTCTATTACAGCAGATACAGGTTGGGGTTACTTCGGTCATGAATCCTAGGGAATGGATGGCAGGAAAATGACATTGTTAAATTGATTGCTTCTATAAAGAAACAACAGTTTTACGGCGAATGAATCATCAACGATAGAGAATGGATTGAAGGTTGAATGTTCGGTGAAACAGCAAGCTTCTTGTCCTGTGCCGACAAGTCTGAGCCAATTTAACCATGAAGTTCACGGAATGAATGTCAGGTACGGTTTTTCATGAAAATATAAGCTTCTAATGCTGTATCAAAAAGTTTACGGTGAATTTCCACATGAAACATTTCGGAATGAGGAAAGGAACAGATAATGTTGAAATTGAAAGCTTCTATTACAGCAGATACAGGTTGGGGTTACTTGGGTCATGAATCCTAGGGAATGGATGGCAGGAAAATGACTTTGTTAAATTGATTGCTTCTATAAAGAAACAACAGTTTTACGGCGAATGAATCATCAACGATAGAGAATGGATTTAAGGTTGAATGTTCGGTGCAACAACAAGCTTCTAGTACTGTGCCGACAAGTCTGAGCCAATTTAACCATGAAGTTCAGGGAATGAATGTCAGGTACGGTTTTTCATGAAAATATAAGCTTCTAATGCTGTATCAACAAGTTTACGGCGAATTTCCACATGAAAGATTTCGGAATGAGGAAAGGAACAGATAATGTTGAAATTGAAAGCTTCTATTACAGCAGATACAGGTTGGGGTTACTTGGGTCATGAATCCTAGGGAATGGATGGCAGGAAAATGACTTTGTTAAATTGATTGCTTCTATAAAGAAACAACATTTTTACGGCGAATGAATCATCAACGATAGAGAATGGATTGAAGGTTGAATGTTCGGTGAAACAGCAAGCTTCTTGTCCTGTGCCGACAAGTCTGAGCCAATTTAACCATGAAGTTCAGGGAATGAATGTCAGGTACGGTTTTACATGAAAATATAAACTTCTAATGCTGTATCAACAAGTTTACGGCGAATTTCCACATGAAACTTTTCGGAATGAGGAAAGGAACAGATAATGTTGAAACTGAAAGCTTCTATTACAGCAGATACAGGTTGGGTTACTTGGGTCATAAAGACTAGGGAATGGATGGCAGGAAAATGACTTTGTTAAATTGCTTTTTTCTATAAAGAAACAACTGTTTTAAGGCGAATGAATCATCAACGATAGAGAATGGATTGAATGTTGAATGTTTGGTGAAACAGTAAGCTTCTAGTCCTGTGCCGACAAGACTGAGCCAATTTAACCATGAAGTTCAGGGAATGAATGTCAGGTACGTTTTTTCATGAAAATATAAGCTTCTAATGCCGTATCAACAAGTTTACGGCGAATTTCCTCATGAAACATTTCGGAATGAGGAAAGTAACAGATAATGTTGAAACTGAAAGCTTCTATTACAGCAGATACAGGTTGGGGTTACTTGGGTCATGATTCCTAGGGACTGGATGGCAGGAAAATGACATTGTTAAATTGGTTGCTTCTATAAAGAAACAACAGTTTTACGGCGAATGAATCATCAACGATAGAGAATGGATTGAATGTTGAATGTTTGGTGAAACAGTAAGCTTCTAGTCGTGTGCCGAGAAGACTGAGCCAATTTAACCATGAAGTTCAGGGAATGAATGTCAGGTACGGTTTTTCATGAAAATATAAGCTTCTAATGCCGTATCAACAAGTTTACGGCGAATTTCCGCATGAAACATTTCGGAATGAGGAAAGGAACAGATAATGTTGAAACTGAAAGCTTCTATTACAGCAGATACAGGTTGGGGTTACTTGGGTCATGAATCCTAGGGAATGGATGGCAGGAAAATGACTTTGTTAAATTGATTGCTTCTATAAAGAAACAACAGTTTTACGGCGAATGAATCATCAACGATAGAGAATGGATTGAATGTTGAATGTTTGGTGAAACAGTAAGCTTCTAGTCGTGTGCCGACAAGACTGAGCCAATTTAACCATGAAGTTCAGGGAATGAATGTCAGGTACGGTTTTTCATGAAAATATAAGCTTCTAATGCTGTATCAACAAGTTTACGGCGAATTTCCACATGAAACACTTCGGAATGAGGAAAGGAACAGATAATGTTGAAACTGAAAGCTTCTATTGCAGCAGATACAGGTTGGGGTTACTTGGGTCATGAATCCTAGGGACTGGATAGTAGGAAAATGACTTTGTTAAATTGCTTGCTTCTATAAAGAAACAACTGTTTTAAGGCGAATGAATCATCAACGATAGAGAATGGATTGAATGTTGAATGTTTGGTGAAACAGTAAGCTTCTATTCCTGTGCCGACAAGACTGAGCCAATTTAACCATTAAGTTCAGGGAATGAATGTCAGGTACGGTTTTTCATGAAAATATAAGCTTCTAATGCCGTATCAACAAGTTTACGGCGAATTTGCTCATGAAACATTTCGGAATGAGGAAAGGAACAGATAATGTTGAAACTGAAAGCTTCTATTACAGCAGATAAAGGTTGGGGTTACTTGGGTCATGAATCCTAGGGAATGGATGGCAGGAAAATGACTTTGTTAAATTGATTGCTTCTATAAAGAAACAACAGTTTTACGGCGAATGAATCATCAACGATAGAGAATGGATTGAATGTTGAATGTTTGGTGAAACAGTAAGCTTCTAGTCGTGTGCCGACAAGACTGAGCCAATTTAACCATGAAGTTCAGGGAATGAATGTCGGGTACGGTTTTTCATGAAAATATAACCTTCTAATGCTGTATCAACAAGTTTACGGCGAATTTCCACATGAAACATTTCGGAATGAGGAAAGGAACAGATAATGTTGAAATTGAAAGCTTCTATTACAGCAGATACAGGTTGGGGTTACTTGGGTCATGAATCCTAGGGAATGGATGGCAGGAAAATGACTTTGTTAAATTGGTTGCTTCTATAAAGAAACAACATTTTTACGGCGAATGAATCATCAACGATAGAGAATGGATTGAAGGTTGAATGTTCGCTGAAACAGCAAGCTTCTTGTCCTGTGGCGACAAGTCTGAGCCAATTTAACCATGAAGTTCAGGGAATGAATTTCAGGTACGGTTTTACATGAAAATATAAACTTCTAATGCTGTATCAACAAGTTTACGGCGAATTTCCACATGAAACTTTTCGGAATGAGGAAAGGAACAGATAATGTTGAAACTGAAAGCTTCTATTACAGCAGATACAGGTTAGGGTTACTTGGGTCATGAATCCTAGGGAATGGATGGCAGGAAAATGTCTTTGTTAAATTGCTTGCTTCTATAAAGAAACAACAGTTTTACGGCGAATGTATCATCAACGATAGAGAATGGATTGAATGTTGAATGTTTGGTGAAACAGTTAGCTTCTAGTCGTGTGCTGACAAGACTGAGCCAATTTAACCATGAAGTTCAGGGAATGAATGTCAGGTACGGTTTTTCATGAAAATATAAGCTTCTAATGCCGTATCAACAAGTTTACGGCGAATTTGCTCATGAAACATTTCGGAATGAGGAAAGGAACAGATAATGTTGAAACTGAAAGCTTCTATTACAGCAGATAAAGGTTGGGGTTACTTGGGTCATGAATCCTAGGGAATGGATGGCAGGAAAATGACTTTGTTAAATTGATTGCTTCTATAAAGAAACAACAGTTTTACGGCGAATGAATCATCAACGATAGAGAATGGATTGAATGTTGAATGTTTGGTGAAACAGTAAGCTTCTAGTCGTGTGCCGACAAGACTGAGCCAATTTAACCATGAAGTTCAGGGAATGAATGTCGGGTACGGTTTTTCATGAAAATATAACCTTCTAATGCTGTATCAACAAGTTTACGGCGAATTTCCACATGAAACATTTCGGAATGAGGAAAGGAACAGATAATGTTGAAATTGAAAGCTTCTATTACAGCAGATACAGGTTGGGGTTACTTGGGTCATGAATCCTAGGGAATGGATGGCAGGAAAATGACTTTGTTAAATTGGTTGCTTCTATAAAGAAACAACATTTTTACGGCGAATGAATCATCAACGATAGAGAATGGATTGAAGGTTGAATGTTCGCTGAAACAGCAAGCTTCTTGTCCTGTGGCGACAAGTCTGAGCCAATTTAACCATGAAGTTCAGGGAATGAATTTCAGGTACGGTTTTACATGAAAATATAAACTTCTAATGCTGTATCAACAAGTTTACGGCGAATTTCCACATGAAACTTTTCGGAATGAGGAAAGGAACAGATAATGTTGAAACTGAAAGCTTCTATTACAGCAGATACAGGTTAGGGTTACTTGGGTCATGAATCCTAGGGAATGGATGGCAGGAAAATGTCTTTGTTAAATTGCTTGCTTCTATAAAGAAACAACAGTTTTACGGCGAATGTATCATCAACGATAGAGAATGGATTGAATGTTGAATGTTTGGTGAAACAGTTAGCTTCTAGTCGTGTGCTGACAAGACTGAGCCAATTTAACCATGAAGTTCAGGGAATGAATGCCACGTACGGTTTTTCATGAAAATATAAGCTTCTAATGCTGTATCAACAAGTTTACGGCGAATTTCCACATGAAACTTTTCGGAATGAGGAATGGAACAGATAATGTTGAAATTGAAAGCTTCTATTACAGCAGATACAGGTTGGGGTTACTTGGGTCATGAATCCTAGGGAATGGATGGCAGGAAAATGACATTGTTAAATTGATTGCTTCTATAAAGAAACAACAGTTTTACGGCGAATGAATCATCAACGATAGAGAATGGATTGAAGGTTGAATGTTTGGTGAAACAGCAAGCTTCTAGTCCTGTGCCGACAAGACTGAGCCAATTTAACCATTAAGTTCAGGGAATGAATGTCAGGTACGGTTTTTCAGGAAATATAAACTTCTAATTCTGTATCAACAAGTTTACGGCGAATTTCCTCACGAAACATTTCGCAATGAGGAAAGGAACAGATAATGTTGAAACTGAAAGCTTCTATTACAGCAGATACAGGTTAGGGTTACTTGGGTCATGAATCCTAGGGAATGGATGGCAGAAAATGATTTTGTTAAATTCATTGCTTCTATAAAGAAACAACAGTTTTACGGTCAGTGAATCATCAACGATAGAGAATGGATTGAAGTTTGAATGTTCGGTGAAACAGCAAGCTTCTTGTCCTGTGCCGACAAGTCTGAGCCAATTTAACCATGAAGTTCAGGGAATGAATGTCAGGTACGGTTTTTCATGAAAATATAAGCTTTTAATGGTGTATCAACAAGCTTACGGCGAATTTCCACATGAAACTTTTCGGAATGAGGAATGGAACTGATAATGTTGAAACTGAGAGCTTCTATTACAGCAGATACAGGTTAAGGTTACTTGGGTCATGATTCCTAGGGAATGGTTGGCAGGAAAATTATTTTGTTAAATTCATTGCTTCTATAAAGAAACAACTGTTTTACGGCGAATGAATCATCAACGATAGAGAATGGATTGAATGTTGAATGTTTGGTGAAACAGTAACCTTCTAGTCGTGTGCCGACAAGACTGAGCCAATTTAACCATTAAGTTCAGGGAATGAATGTCAGGTACGGTTTTTCATGAAAATATAACCTTCTAATGCCGTATCAACAAGTTTACGGCGAATTTCCTCATGAAACGTTTCGGAATGAGGAAAGGAACAGATAATGTTGAAACTGAAAGCTTCTATTACAGCAGATAAAGGTTGGGGTTACTTGGGTCATTAATCTTAGGGAATGGATGGCAGGAAAATGACTTTGTTAAATTGATTGCTTCTATAAAGAAACAACAGTTTTACGGCGAATGAATCATCAACGATAGAGAATGGATTGAAGGTTGAATGTTCGGTGAAACAGCAAGCTTCTTGTCCTGTGCCGACAAGTCTGAGCCAATTTAACCCTGAAGTTCAGGGAATGAATGTCAGGTACGGTTTTCAGGAAATATAATCTTCTAATGCTGTATCAACAAGTTTACGGCGAATTTCCACATGTAACTTTTCGGAATGAGGAATGGAACTGATAATGTTGAAACTGAAAGCTTCTATTACAGCAGATACAGGTTAAGGTTACTTGGGTCATGATTCCTAGGGAATGGTTGGCAGGAAAATGATTTTGTTAAATTCATTGCTTCTATAAAGAAACAACAGTTTTACGGTGAATGAATCATCAACGATAGAGAATGGATTGAAGGTTGAATGTTCGGTGAAACAGCAAGCTTCTTCTCCTGTGCCGACAAGTCTGAGCCAATTAACCATGAAGTTCAAGGAATGAATGTCAGGTACGGTTTTTCATGAAAATATAAGTTTCTAATGCTGTATCGACAAGTTTACGGCGAATTTCCACATGAAACTTTTCGGAATGAGGAAAGGAATAGATAATGATGAAACTGAAAGCATCTATTACAGCAGATACAGGTTAGGGTTACTTGGGTCATGAAGAGTAGGGAATGGATGGCAGGAAAATGACTTTGTTAAATTGATTGCTTCTATAATGAAACAACTGTTTTACGGCGAATGAATCATCAACGATAGAGAATGGATTGAATGTTGAATGATTGGTGAAACAGTAAGCTTCTAGTCCTGTGCCGACAAGTCTGAGCCAATTTAACCATGAAGTTCAGGGAATGAATGTCAGGTACGGTTTTTCATGAAAATATAAGCTTCTAATGCTGTATCAACAAATTTACGGTGAATTTCCACATGAAACATTACGGAATGAGGAAAGGAACAGATAATGTTGAAATTGAAAGCTTCTATTACAGCAGATACAGGTTGGAGTTACTTGGGTCATGAATCCTAGGGAATGGATGGCAGGAAAATGACATTGTTAAATTGATTGCTTCTTTAAAGAAACAACAGTTTTACGGCGAATGAATCATCAACGATAGAGAATGGATTGAAGGTTGAATGTTCGGTGAAACAGCAAGCTTCTTGTCCTGTGCCGACAAGTCTGAGCCAATTTAACCATGAAGTTTAGGGAATGAATGTCAGGTACGGTTTTTCATGAAAATATAAGCTTCTAATGGTGTATCAACAAGTTTACGGCGAATTTCCACATGAAACTTTTCGGAATGAGGAATGGAACTGATAATGTTGAAACTGAAAGCTTCTATTACAGCAGATACAGGTTAAGGTTACTTGGGTCATGATTCCTAGGGAATGGTTGGCAGGAAAATGATTTTGTTAAATTCATTGCTTCTATAAAGAAACAACTGTTTTACGGCGAATGAATCATCAACGATAGAGAATGGATTGAATGTTGAATGTTTGGTGAAACAGTAACCTTCTAGTCGTGTGCCGACAAGACAGAGCCAATTTAACCATTAAGTTCAGGGAATGAATGTCAGGTACGGTTTTTCATGAAAATATAACCTTCTAATGCCGTATCAACAAGTTTACGGCGAATTTCCTCATGAAACGTTTCGGAATGAGGAAAGGAACAGATAATGTTGAAACTGAAAGCTTCTATTACAGCAGATAAAGGTTGGGGTTACTTGGGTCATTAATCTTAGGGAATGGATGGCAGGAAAATGACTTTGTTAAATTGATTGCTTCTATAAAGAAACAACAGTTTTACGGCGAATGAATCATCAACGATAGAGAATGGATTGAAGGTTGAATGTTCGGTGAAACAGCAAGCTTCTTGTCCTGTGCCGACAAGTCTGAGCCAATTTAACCCTGAAGTTCAGGGAATGAATGTCAGGTACGGTTTTCAGGAAATATAATCTTCTAATGCTGTATCAACAAGTTTACGGCGAATTTCCACATGTAACTTTTCGGAATGAGGAATGGAACTGATAATGTTGAAACTGAAAGCTTCTATTACAGCAGATACAGGTTAAGGTTACTTGGGTCATGATTCCTAGGGAATGGTTGGCAGGAAAATGATTTTGTTAAATTCATTGCTTCTATAACGAAACAACAGTTTTACGGTGAATGAATCATCAACGATAGAGAATGGATTGAAGGTTGAATGTTCGGTGAAACAGCAAGCTTCTTCTCCTGTGCCGACAAGTCTGAGCCAATTAACCATGAAGTTCAAGGAATGAATGTCAGGTACGGTTTTTCATGAAAATATAAGTTTCTAATGCTGTATCGACAAGTTTACGGCGAATTTCCACATGAAACTTTTCGGAATGAGGAAAGGAATAGATAATGATGAAACTGAAAGCATCTATTACAGCAGATACAGGTTAGGGTTACTTGGGTCATGAAGAGTAGGGAATGGATGGCAGGAAAATGACTTTGTTAAATTGATTGCTTCTATAATGAAACAACTGTTTTACGGCGAATGAATCATCAACGATAGAGAATGGATTGAATGTTGAATGATTGGTGAAACAGTAAGCTTCTAGTCCTGTGCCGACAAGTCTGAGCCAATTTAACCATGAAGTTCAGGGAATGAATGTCAGGTACGGTTTTTCATGAAAATATAAGCTTCTAATGCTGTATCAACAAATTTACGGTGAATTTCCACATGAAACATTACGGAATGAGGAAAGGAACAGATAATGTTGAAATTGAAAGCTTCTATTACAGCAGATACAGGTTGGGGTTACTTGGGTCATGAATCCTAGGGAATGGATGGCAGGAAAATGACATTGTTAAATTGATTGCTTCTTTAAAGAAACAACAGTTTTACGGCGAATGAATCATCAACGATAGAGAATGGATTGATGGTTGAATGTTCGGTGAAACAGCAAGCTTCTTGTCCTGTGCCGACAAGTCTGAGCCAATTTAACCATGAAGTTTAGGGAATGAATGTCAGGTACGGTTTTTCATGAAAATATAAGCTTCTAATGGTGTATCAACAAGTTTACGGCGAATTTCCACATGAAACTTTTCGGAATGAGGAATGGAACTGATAATGTTGAAACTGAAAGCTTCTATTACAGCAGATACAGGTTAAGGTTACTTGGGTCATGATTCCTAGGGAATGGTTGGCAGGAAAATGATTTTGTTAAATTCATTGCTTCTATAAAGAAACAACTGTTTTACGGCGAATGAATCATCAACGATAGAGAATGGATTGAATGTTGAATGTTTGGTGAAACAGTAAGCTTCTAGTCCTGTGCCGACAAGACAGAGCCAATTTAACCATTAAGTTCAGGGAATGAATGTCAGGTACGGTTTTTCATGAAAATATAAGCTTCTAATGCTGTATCAACAAGTTTACGGCGAATTTCCACATGAAACATTTCGGAATGAGGAAAGGAACAGATAATGTTGAAACTGAAAGCTTCTATTACAGCAGATACAGGTTGGGGTTACTTGGGTCATGAATCCTAGGGACTGGATGGCAGGAAAATGACATTGTTAAATTGATTGCTTCTATAAAGAAACAACAGTTATACGGCGAATGAATCATCAACGATAGAGAATGGATTGAAGGTTGAATGTTCGCTGAAACAGCAAGCTTCTTGTCCTGTGCCGACAAGTCTGAGCCAATTTAACCATGAAGTTCAGGGAATGAATGTCAGGTACGGTTTTTCAGGAAATATAAACTTCTAATGCTGTATCAACAAGTTTACGTCGAATTTCCACATGAAACTTTTCGGAATGAGGAAAGGAACAGATAATGTTGAAATTGAAAAACTTCTATTGCAGCAGATAAAGGTTGGCGTTACTTGGGTCATGAATCTTAGGGAATGGATGGCAGGAAAATGACTTTGTTAAATTGCTTGCTTCTATAAAGAAACAACAGTTTTACGGCGAATGAATCATCAACGATAGAGAATGGATTGAAGGTTGAATGTTCGGTGAAACAGCAAGCTTCTTGTCCTGTGCCGACAAGACTGAGCCAATTTAACCATGAAGTTCAGGGAATGAATGTCAGGTACGGTTTTTCAGGAAATATAATCTTCTAATGCTGTATCAACAAGTTTACGGCGAATTTCCACATGAAAGATTTCGGAATGAGGAAAGGAACAGATAATGTTGAAACTGAAAGCTTCTATTACAGCAGATACAGGTTGGGGTTACTTGGGTCATGAATCCTAGGGAATGGATGGCAGGAAAATGACATTGTTAAATTGATTGCTTCTATAAAGAAACAACAGTTTTACGGCGAATGAATCATCAACGATAGAGAATGGATTGAATGTTGAATGTTTGGTGAAACAATAAGCTTCTAGTCGTGTGCCGACAAGACTGAGCCAATTTAACCATGAAGTTCAGGGAATGAAGGTCAGGTACGGTTTTTCATGAAAATATAAGCTTCTAATGCCGTATCAACAAGTTTACGGCGAATTTCCACATGAAACATTTCGGAATGAGGAAAGGAACAGATAATGTTGAAATTGAAAGCTTCTATTACAGCAAATAAAGGTTGGGGTTACTTGGGTCATGAATCTTAGGAAATGGATGGCAGGAAAATGACTTTGTTAAATTGATTGCTTCTATAAAGAAACAACAGTTTTACGGCGAATGAATCATCAACGATAGAGAATGGATTGAAGGTTGAATGTTCGGTGAAACAGCAAGCTTCTTGTCCTGTGCCGACAAGTCTGAGCCAATTTAACCATGAAGTTTAGGGAATGAATGTCAGGTACGGTTTTTCATGAAAATATAAGCTTCTAATGGTGTATCAACAAGTTTACGGCGAATTTCCTCATGAAACATTTCGGAATGAGGAAAGGAACAGATAATGTTGAAACTGAAAGCTTCTATTACAGCAGATACAGGTTGGGGTTACTTGGGTCATGAATCCTAGGGACTGGATGGCAGGAAAATGATTTTTTTAAATTGATTGCTTCTATAAAGAAACAACAGTTTTACGGCGAATGAATCATCAACGATAGAGAATGGATTGAAGGTTGAATGTTCGGTGAAACAGCAAGCTTCTTGTCCTGTGCCGACAAGTCTGAGCCAATTTAACCATGAAGTTTAGGGAATGAATGTCAGGTACGGTTTTTCATGAAAATATAAGCTTCTAATGGTGTATCAACAAGTTTACGGCGAATTTCCTCATGAAACATTTCGGAATGAGGAAAGGAACAGATAATGTTGAAACTGAAAGCTTCTAATACAGCAGATACAGGTTGGGGTTACTTGGGTCATGAATCCTAGGGACTGGATGGCAGGAAAATGATTTTTTTTAATTGATTGCTTCTATAAAGAAACAACAGTTTTACGGTGAATGAATCATCAAAGATATAGAATGGATTGAAGGTTGAATGTTCGGTGAAACAGCAAGCTTCTTGTCCCGTGCCGACAAGTCTGAGCCAATTTAACCATTACGTTCAGGGAATGAATATCAGGTACGGTTTTTCATGAAAATATAAGCTTCTAATGCCGTATCAACAAGTTTACGGCGAATTTCCTCATGAAACATTTCGGAATGAGGAAAGGAACAGATAATGTTGAAACTGAAACCTTCTATTACAGCAGATAAAGGTTGGGGTTACTTGGGTCATGAATCCTAGGGAATGGATGGCAGGAAAATGACTTTGTTAAATTGCTTGCTTCTATAAAGAAACAACAGTTTTACGGCGAATGAATCATCAACGATAGAGAATGGATTGAATGTTGAATGTTTGGTGAAACAGTAAGCTTCTAGTCGTGTGCCGACAAGACTGAGCCAATTTAACCATGAAGTTCAGGGAATGAATGTCAGGTACGGTTTTTCATGAAAATATAAGCTTCTAATGCTGTATCAACAAGTTTACGGCGAATTTCCACATGAAACATTTCGGAATGAGGAAAGGAACAGATAATGTTGAAATTGAAAGCTTCTATTACAGCAGATACAGGTTGGGGTTACTTGG
This sequence comes from Acanthosepion lycidas, assembly GCA_963932145.1. Lineage (NCBI taxonomy): Eukaryota > Metazoa > Mollusca > Cephalopoda > Sepiida > Sepiidae > Acanthosepion > Acanthosepion lycidas. The sequence goes on along the minus strand of OZ010599.1, from coordinate 89,917,834 downwards.
GTCATGAATCCTAGGGAATGGATGGCAGGAAAATGACTTTGTTAAATTGATTGCTTCTATAAAAAACAACAGTTTTACGGCGAATGAATCATCAACGATAGAGAATGGATTGAATGTTGAATGTTTGGTGAAACAGCAAGCTTCTAGTCCTGTGCCGACAAGACTGAGCCAATTTAACCATTAAGTTCAGGGAATGAATGTCAGGTACGGTTTTTCATGAAAATATAAGCTTCTAATGCCGTATCAACAAGTTTACGGCGAATTTCCTCATGAAACATTTCGGAATGAGGAAAGGAACAGATAATGTTGAAACTGAAAGCTTCTATTACAGCAGATAATGGTTGGGGTTACTTGGGCCATGAATCCTAGGGAATGGATGGCAGGAAAATGCCTTTGTTAAATTGATTGCTTCTATAAAGAAACAACAGTTTTACGGCGAATGAATCATCAACGATAGAGAATGTATTGAAGGTTGAATGTTCGGTGAAACAGCAAGTTTCTTGTCCTGTGCCGAAAGTCTGAGCCAATTTAACCATGAAGTTCAGGGAATGAATGTCAGGCATGTTTTTTCATGAAAATATAAGCTTCTAATGGTGTATCGACAAGTTTACGGCGAATTTCCTCATGAAACATTTCGGAATGAGGAAAGGAACAGATAATGTTGAAACTGAAAGCTTCTATTACAGCAGATACAGGTTGGGGTTACTTGGGTCATGAATCCTAGGGAATGGATAGCAGGAAAATGACTTTGTTAAATTGCTTGCTTCTATAAAGAAACAACAGTTTTACGGTGAATGAATCATCAACGATATAGAATGGATTGAAGGTTGAATGTTCGGTGAAACAGCAAGCTTCTAGTCCTGTGCCGACAAGACTGAGCCAATTTAACCATTAAGTTCAGGGAATGAATGTCAGGTACGGTTTTTCATGAAAATATAAGCTTCTAATGCCGTATCAACAAGTTTACGGCGAATTTCCTCATGAAACATTTCGGAATGAGGAAAGGAACAGATAATGTTGAAACTGAAAGCTTCTATTACAGCAGATAAAGGTTGGGGTTACTTGGGTCATGAATCCTAGGGAATGGATGGCAGGAAAATGACTTTGTTAAATTGATTGCTTCTATAAAGAAACAACAGTTTTACGGCGAATGAATCATCAACGATAGAGAATGGATTGAATGTTGAATGTTTGGTGAAACAGTAAGCTTCTAGTCGTGTGCCGACAAGACTGAGCCAATTTAACCATGAAGTTCAGGGAATGAATGTCAGGTACGGTTTTTCATGAAAATATAAGCTTCTAATGCTGTATCAACAAGTTTACGGCGAATTTCCACATGAAACATTTCGGAATGAGGAAAGGAACAGATAATGTTGAAATTAAAAGCTTCTATTAAAGCAGATAAAGGTTGGGGTTACTTGGGTCATGAATCCTAGGGACTGGATGGCAGGAAAATGACTTTGTTAAATTGCTTGCTTCTATAAAGAAACAACAGTTTTACGGCGAATGAATCATCAACGATAGAGAATGTATTGAAGGTTGAATGTTCGGTGAAACAGCAAGCTTCTTGTCCTGTGCCGAAAGTCTGAGCCAATTTAACCATGAAGTTCAGGGAATGAATGTCAGGCATGTTTTTTCATGAAAATATAAGCTTCTAATGCTGTATCGACAAGTTTACGGCGAATTTCCACATGAAACTTTTCGGAATGAGGAAAGGAACAGATACTGTTTAAACTGAAAGCTTCTATTACAGCAGATACAGGTTAGGGTTACTTGGGTCATGAAGCCTAGGGAATGGATGGCAAGAATATGACTTTGTTAAATTGATTGCTTCTATAAAGAAACAACAGTTTTACGGCGAATGAATCATCAACGATAGAGAATGGATTGAAGGTTGAATGTTCGGTGAAACAGCAAGCTTCTTGTCCTGTGCCGACAAGTCTGAGCCAATTTAACCATGAAGTTTAGGGAATGAATGTCAGGTACGATTTTTCATGAAAATATAAGCTTCTAATGCCGTATCAACAAGTTTGCGGCGAATTTCCTCATGAAACATTTCGGAATGAGGAAAGGAACAGATAATGTTGAAACTGAAAGCTTCTATTACAGCAGATACAGGTTGGGGTTACTTGGGTCATGAAGCCTAGGGAATGTATGGCAGGAAATGACTTTGTTAAATTGATTGCTTCTATAAAGAAACAACAGTTTTACGGCGAATGAATCATCAACGATAGAGAATGGATTGAATGTTGAATGTTTGGTGAAACAGTAAGCTTCTAGTCGTGTGCCGACAAGACTGAGCCAATTTAACCATGAAGTTCAAGGAATGAATGTCAGGTACGGTTTTTCATGAAAATATAAGCTTCTAATGCCGTATCAACAAGTTTGCGGCGAATTTCCACATGAAACATTTCGGAATGAGGAAAGGAACAGATAATGTTGAAACTGAAATCTTCTATTACAGCAGATACAGGTTGGGATTACTTTGGTCCTGAAGCCTAGGGAATGGATGGCAGGAAAATGACTTTGTTAAATTGATTGCTTCTATAAAGAAACAACAGTTTTACGGCGAATGAATCATCAACGATAGAAAATGGATTGAATGTTGAATGTTTGGTGAAACAGTAAGCTTCTAGTCGTGTGCCGACAAGACTGAGCCAATTTAACCATTAAGTTCAGGGAATGAATGTCAGGTACGGTTTTTCATGAAAATATAAGCTTCTAATGCCGTATCAACAAGTTTACGGCGAATTTCCTCATGAAACATTTCGGAATGAGGAAAGGAACAGATAATGTTGAAACTGAAACCTTCTATTACAGCAGATAAAGGTTGGGGTTACTTGGGTCATGAATCCTAGGGAATGGATGGCAGGAAAATGACTTTGTTAAATTGCTTGCTTCTATAAAGAAACAACAGTTTTACGGCGAATGAATCATCAACGATAGAGAATGTATTGAAGGTTGAATGTTCGGTGAAACAGCAAGTTTCTTGTCCTGTGCCGAAAGTCTGAGCCAATTTAACCATGAAGTTCAGGGAATGAATGTCAGGAATGTTTTTTCATGAAAATATAAGCTTCTAATGGTGTATCGACAAGTTTACGGCGAATTTCCTCATGAAACATTTCGGAATGAGGAAAGGAACAGATAATGTTGAAACTGAAAGCTTCTATTACAGCAGATACAGGTTGGGGTTACTTGGGTCATGAATCCTAGGGAATGGATGGCAGGAAAATGACTTTGTTAAATTGCTTGCTTCTATAAAGAAACAACAGTTTTACGGTGAATGAATCATCAACGATATAGAATGGATTGAAGGTTGAATGTTCGGTGAAACAGCAAGCTTCTAGTCCTGTGCCGACAAGACTGAGCCAATTTAACCATTAAGTTCAGGGAATGAATGTCAGGTACGGTTTTTCATGAAAATATAAGCTTCTAATGCCGTATCAACAAGTTTACGGCGAATTTCCTCATGAAACATTTCGGAATGAGGAAAGGAACAGATAATGTTGAAACTGAAAGCTTCTATTACAGCAGATAAAGGTTGGGGTTACTTGGGTCTTGAATCCTAGGGAATGGATGGCAGGAAAATGACTTTGTTAAATTGATTGCTTCTATAAAGAAACAACAGTTTTACGGCGAATGAATCATCAACGATAGAGAATGGATTGAATGTTGAATGTTTGGTGAAACAGTAAGCTTCTAGTCGTGTGCCGACAAGACTGAGCCAATTTAACCATGAAGTTCAGGGAATGAATGTCAGGTACGGTTTTTCATGAAAATATAAGCTTCTAATGCTGTATCAACAAGTTTACGGCGAATTTCCACATGAAACATTTCGGAATGAGGAAAGGAACAGATAATGTTGAAATTAAAAGCTTCTATTAAAGCAGATAAAGGTTGGGGTTACTTGGGTCATGAATCCTAGGGACTGGATGGCAGGAAAATGACTTTGTTAAATTGCTTGCTTCTATAAAGAAACAACAGTTTTACGGCGAATGAATCATCAACGATAGAGAATGTATTGAAGGTTGAATGTTCGGTGAAACAGCAAGCTTCTTGTCCTGTGCCGAAAGTCTGAGCCAATTTAACCATGAAGTTCAGGGAATGAATGTCAGGCATGTTTTTTCATGAAAATATAAGCTTCTAATGCTGTATCGACAAGTTTACGGCGAATTTCCACATGAAACTTTTCGGAATGAGGAAAGGAACAGATACTGTTTAAACTGAAAGCTTCTATTACAGCAGATACAGGTTAGGGTTACTTGGGTCATGAAGCCTAGGGAATGGATGGCAAGAATATGACTTTGTTAAATTGATTGCTTCTATAAAGAAACAACAGTTTTACGGCGAATGAATCATCAACGATAGAGAATGGATTGAAGGTTGAATGTTCGGTGAAACAGCAAGCTTCTTGTCCTGTGCCGACAAGTCTGAGCCAATTTAACCATGAAGTTTAGGGAATGAATGTCAGGTACGATTTTTCATGAAAATATAAGCTTCTAATGCCGTATCAACAAGTTTGCGGCGAATTTCCTCATGAAACATTTCGGAATGAGGAAAGGAACAGATAATGTTGAAACTGAAAGCTTCTATTACAGCAGATACAGGTTGGGGTTACTTGGGTCATGAAGCCTAGGGAATGTATGGCAGGAAATGACTTTGTTAAATTGATTGCTTCTATAAAGAAACAACAGTTTTACGGCGAATGAATCATCAACGATAGAGAATGGATTGAATGTTGAATGTTTGGTGAAACATTAAGCTTCTAGTCGTGTGCCGACAAGACTGAGCCAATTTAACCATGAAGTTCAAGGAATGAATGTCAGGTACGGTTTTTCATGAAAATATAAGCTTCTAATGCCGTATCAACAAGTTTGCGGCGAATTTCCACATGAAACATTTCGGAATGAGGAAAGGAACAGATAATGTTGAAACTGAAATCTTCTATTACAGCAGATACAGGTTGGGATTACTTTGGTCCTGAAGCCTAGGGAATGGATGGCAGGAAAATGACTTTGTTAAATTGATTGCTTCTATAAAGAAACAACAGTTTTACGGCGAATGAATCATCAACGATAGAAAATGGATTGAATGTTGAATGTTTGGTGAAACAGTAAGCTTCTAGTCGTGTGCCGACAAGACTGAGCCAATTTAACCATTAAGTTCAGGGAATGAATGTCAGGTACGGTTTTTCATGAAAATATAAGCTTCTAATGCCGTATCAACAAGTTTACGGCGAATTTCCTCATGAAACATTTCGGAATGAGGAAAGGAACAGATAATGTTGAAACTGAAAGCTTCTATTACAGCAGATAAAGGTTGGGGTTACTTGGGTCATGAATCCTAGGGAATGGATGGCAGGAAAATGACTTTGTTAAATTGCTTGCTTCTATAAAGAAACAACAGTTTTACGGCGAATGAATCATCAACGATAGAGAATGGATTGAAGGTTGAATGTTCGGTGAAACAGCAAGCTTTTTGTCCTGTGCCGACAAGTCTGAGCCAATTTAACCATGAAGTTTAGGGAATGAATGTCAGGTACGATTTTTCATGAAAATATAAGCTTCTAATGCCGTATCAACATGTTTGCGGCGAATTTCCTCATGAAACATTTCGGAATGAGGAAAGGAACAGATAATGTTGAAACTGAAAGCTTCTATTACAGCAGATACAGGTTGGGGTTACTTGGGTCATGAAGCCTAGGGAATGGATGGCAGGAAAATGATTTTGTTAAATTGATTGCTTCTATAAAGAAACAACAGTTTTACGGCGAATGAATCATCAACGATAGAGAATGGATTGAATGTTGAATGTTTGGTGAAACAGTAAGCTTCTAGTCGTGTGCCGACAAGACTGAGCCAATTTAACCATGAAGTTCAGGGAATGAATGTCAGGTACGGTTTTTCATGAAAATATAAGCTTCTAATGCCGTATCAACAAGTTTGCGGCGAATTTCCACATGAAACATTTCGGAATGAGGAAAGGAACAGATAATGTTGAAACTGAAAGCTTCTATTACAGCAGATACAGGTTGGGATTACTTTGGTCCTGAAGCCTAGGGAATGGATGGCAGGAAAATGACTTTGTTAAATTGATTGCTTCTATAAAGAAACAACAGTTTTACGGCGAATGAATCATCAACGATAGAAAATGGATTGAATGTTGAATGTTTGGTGAAACAGTAAGCTTCTAGTCGTGTGCCGACAAGACTGAGCCAATTTAACCATGAAGTTCAGGGAATTAATGTCAGGTACGATTTTTCATGAAAATATAAGCTTCTAATGCCGTATCAACAAGTTTGCGGCGAATTTCCTCATGAAACATTTCGGAATGAGGAAAGGAACAGATAATGTTGAAACTGAAAGCTTCTATTACAGCAGATAGAGGTTAGGGTTACTTGGGTCATGAATCCTAGGGACTGGATGGCAGGAAAATGACTTTGTTAAATTGATTGCTTCTATAAAGAAACAACAGTTTTACGGCGAATGAATCATCAACGATAGAGAATGGATTGAATGTTGAATGTTTGGTGAAACAGTAAGCTTCTAGTCGTGTGCCGACAAGACTGAGCCAATTTAACCATGAAGTTCACGGAATGAATGTCAGGTACGGTTTTTCATGAAAATATAAGCTTCTAATGCCGTATCAACAAGTTTGCGGCGAATTTCCACATGAAACATTTCGGAATGAGGAAAGGAACAGATAATGTTGAAACTGAAAGCTTCTATTACAGCAGATACAGGTTGGGATTACTTTGGTCCTGAAGCCTAGGGAATGGATGGCAGGAAAATGACTTTGTTAAATTGATTGCTTCTATAAAGAAACAACAGTTTTACGGCGAATGAATCATCAACGATAGAAAATGGATTGAATGTTGAATGTTTGGTGAAACAGTAAGCTTCTAGTCGTGTGCCGACAAGACTGAGCCAATTTAACCATGAAGTTCAGGGAATGAATGTCAGGTACGATTTTTCATGAAAATATAAGCTTCTAATGCCGTATCAACAAGTTTGCGGCGAATTTCCTCATGAAACATTTCGGAATGAGGAAAGGAACAGATAATGTTGAAACTGAAAGCTTCTATTACAGCAGATAGAGGTTAGGGTTACTTGGGTCATGAAGCCTAGGGAATGGATGGCAGGAAAATGACTTTGTTAAATTGATTGCTTCTATAAAGAAACAACAGTTTTACGGCGAATGATTCATCAACGATAGAGAATGGATTGAATTTTTAATGTTTGGTGAAACAGTAAGCTTCTAGTCGTGTGCCGACAAGACTGAGCCAATGTAACCATGAAGTTCAGGGAATGTATGTCAGGTACGGTTTTTCATGAAAATATAAGCTTCTAATGCCGTATCAACAAGTTTGCGGCGAATTTTCACATGAAACATTTCGGAATGAGGAAAGGAACAGATAATGTTGAAACTGAAATCTTCTATTACAGCAGATACAGGTTGGGATTACTTTGGTCCTGAAGCCTAGGGAATGGATGGCAGGAAAATGACTTTGTTAAATTGATTGCTTCTATAAAGAAACAACAGTTTTACGGCGAATGAATCATCAACGATAGAGAATGTGTTGAAGGTTGAATGTTCGGTGAAACAGCAAGATTCTTGTCCTGTGCCGACAAGTCTGAGCCAATTTAACCATGAAGTTCATGGAATGAATGTCAGGCATGACTTTCATGAAAATATAAGCTTCTAATGCTGTATCGACAAGTTTACGGCGAATTTCCACATGAAACTTTTCGGAATGAGGAAAGGAACAGATAATGTTGAAACTGAAAGCTTCTATTACAGCAGATACAGGTTAGGGTTACTTGGGTCATGAAGCCTAGGGAATGGATGGCAGGAAAATGACTTTGTTAAATTGATTGCTTCTATAAAGAAACAACAGTTTTACGGCGAATGAATCATCAACGATAGAGAATGGATTGAATGTTGAATGTTTGGTGAAACAGTAAGCTTCTAGTCGTGTGCCGACAAGACTGAGCCAATTTAACCATGAAGTTCAGGGAATGAATGTCAGGTACGGTTTTTCATGAAAATATAAGCTTCTAATGCCGTATCAATAAGTTTGCGTCGAATTTCCACATGAAACATTTCGGAATGAGGAAAGGAACAGATAATATTGAAACTGAAAGCTTCTATTACAGCAGATACAGGTTGGGATTACTTTGGTCCTGAAGCCTAGGGAATGGATGGCAGGAAAATGACTTTGTTAAATTGATTGCTTCTATAAAGAAACAACAGTTTTACGGCGAATGAATCATCAACGATAGAGAATGGATTGAATGTTGAATGTTTGGTGAAACAGTAAGCTTCTAGTCGTGTGCCGACAAGACTGAGCCAATTTAACCATGAAGTTCAGGGAATGAATGTCAGGTACGATTTTTCATGAAAATATAAGCTTCTAATGCCGTATCAACAAGTTTGCGGCGAATTTCCTCATGAAACATTTCGGAATGAGGAAAGGAACAGATAATGTTGAAACTGAAAGCTTCTATTACAGCAGATAGAGGTTAGGGTTACTTGGGTCATGAATCCTAGGGACTGGATGGCAGGAAAATGACTTTGTTAAATTGATTGCTTCTATAAAGAAACAACAGTTTTACGGCGAATGAATCATCAACGATAGAGAATGGATTGAATGTTGAATGTTTGGTGAAACAGTAAGCTTCTAGTCGTGTGCCGACAAGACTGAGCCAATTTAACCATGAAGTTCAGGAAATGAATGTAAGGTACGGTTTTTCATGAAAATATAAGCTTCTAATGCCGTATCAACAAGTTTGCGGCGAATTTCCACATGAAACATTTCGGAATGAGGAAAGGAACAGATAATGTTGAAACTGAAAGCTTCTATTACAGCAGATACAGGTTGGGATTACTTTGGTCCTGAAGCCTAGGGAATGGATGGCAGGAAAATGACTTTGTTAAATTGATTGCTTCTATAAAGAAACAACAGTTTTACGGCGAATGAATCATCAACGATAGAAAATGGATTGAATGTTGAATGTTTGGTGAAACAGTAAGCTTCTAGTCGTGTGCCGACAAGACTGAGCCAATTTAACCATGAAGTTCAGGGAATGAATGTCAGGTACGATTTTTCATGAAAATATAAGCTTCTAATGCCGTATCAACAAGTTTGCGGCGAATTTCCTCATGAAACATTTCGGAATGAGGAAAGGAACAGATAATGTTGAAACTGAAAGCTTCTATTACAGCAGATAGAGGTTAGGGTTACTTGGGTCATGAATCCTAGGGACTGGATGGCAGGAAAATGACTTTGTTAAATTGATTGCTTCTATAAAGAAACAACAGTTTTACGGCGAATGAATCATCAACGATAGAGAATGGATTGAATGTTGAATGTTTGGTGAAACAGTAAGCTTCTAGTCGTGTGCCGACAAGACTGAGCCAATTTAACCATGAAGTTCAGGGAATGAATGTCAGGTACGGTTTTTCATGAAAATATAAGCTTCTAATGCCGTATCAACAAGTTTGCGGCGAATTTCCTCATGAAACATTTCGGAATGAGGAAAGGAACAGATAATGTTGAAACTGAAATCTTCTATTACAGCAGATACAGGTTAGGGTTACTTGGGTCATGAAGACTAGGGAATGGATGGCAGGAAAATGACTTTGTTGAAATGATTGCTTCTATAATGAAACAACTGTTTTACGGCGAATGAATCATCAACCATAGAGAATGGATTGAATGTTGAATGTTTGGTGAAACAGTACGCCTCTAGTCGTGTGCCGACAAGACTGAGCCAATTTAACCATGAAGTTTAGGGAATGAATGTCAGGTACGGTTTTTCATGAAAATATAAGCTTCTAATGCCCTATCAACAAGTTTACGTCGAATTTCCACATGAAACATATCGGAATGAGGAAAGGAACAGAAAATGTTGAAACTGATAACTTCTATAATGAAACAACTGTTTTACGGCGAATGAATCATCAACGATAGAGAATGGATTGAATGTTGAATGTTTGGTGAAACAGTAAGCTTCTAGTCGTGTGCCGACAAGACTGAGCCAATTTAACCATGAAGTTCAGGGAATGAATGTCAGGTACGGTTTTTCATGAAAATATAAGCTTCTAATGCCGTATCAACAAGTTTGCGGCGAATTTCCTCATGAAACATTTCGGAATGAGGAAAGGAACAGATAATGTTGAAACTGAAAGCTTCTATTACAGCAGATACAGGTTGGGTTTACTTGGGTCATGAATCCTAGGGAATGGATGGCAGGAAAATGACTTTGTTAAATTGATTGCTTCTATAAAGAAACAACTGTTTTACGGCGAATGAATCATCAACGATAGAGAATGGATTGAATGTTGAATGTTTGGTGAAACAGTAAGCTTCTAGTCGTGTGCCGACAAGACTGAGCCAATTTAACCATGAAGTTCAGGGAATGAATGTCAGGTACGATTTTTCATGAAAATATAAGCTTCTAATGCCGTATCAACAAGTCTAGGCGAATTTCCTCATGAAACATTTCGGAATGAGGAAAGGAACAGATAATGTTGAAACTGAAAGCTTCTATTACAGCAGATACAGGTTAGGGTTACTTGGGTCATGAAGCCTAGGGAATGGATGGCAGGAAAATGACTTTGTTAAATTGATTGCTTCTATAAAGAAACAACAGTTTTACGGCGAATGATTCATCAACGATAGAGAATGGATTGAATGTTGAATGTTTGGTGAAACAGTAAGCTTCTAGTCGTGTGCCGACAAGACTGAGCCAATTTAACCATGAAGTTCAGGGAATGAATGTCAGGTACGGTTTTTCATGAAAATATAAGCTTCTAATGCCGTATCAACAAGTTTGCGGCGAATTTCCACATGAAACATTTCGGAATGAGGAAAGGAACAGATAATGTTGAAACTGAAAGCTTCTATTACAGCAGATACACGTTGGAATTACTTTGGTCCTGAAGCCTAGGGAATGGATGGCAGGAAAATGACTTTGTTAAATTGATTGCTTCTATAAAGAAACAACAGTTTTACGGCGAATGAATCATCAACGATAGAGAATGTATTGAATGTTGAATGTTTGGTGAAACAGTAAGCTTCTAGTCGTGTGCCGACAAGACTAAGCCAATTTAACCATGAAGTTCAGGGAATGAATGTCAGGTACGGTTTTTCATGAAAATATAAGCTACTAATGCCGTATCAACAAGTTTGCGGCGAATTTCCTCATGAAACATTTCGGAATGAGGAAAGGAACAGATAATGTTGAAACTGAAAGCTTCTATTACAGCAGATACAGGTTAGGGTTACTTGGGTCATGAAGCCTAGGGAATGGATGGCAGGAAAATGACTTTGTTAAATTGATTGCTTCTATAAAGAAACAACAGTTTTACGGCGAATGATTCATCAACGATAGAGAATGGATTGAATGTTGAATGTTTGGTGAAACAGTAAGCTTCTAGTCGTGTGCCGACAAGACTGAGCCAATTTAACCATGAAGTTCAGGGAATGAATGTCAGGTACGGTTTTTCATGAAAATATAAGCTTCTAATGCCGTATCAACAAGTTTGCGGCGAATTTCCACATGAAACATTTCGGAATGAGGAAAGGAACAGATAATGTTGAAACTGAAAGCTTCTATTACAGCAGATACACGTTGGAATTACTTTGGTCCTGAAGCCTAGGGAATGGATGGCAGGAAAATGACTTTGTTAAATTGATTGCTTCTATAAAGAAACAACAGTTTTACGGCGAATGAATCATCAACGATAGAGAATGGATTGAATGTTGAATGTTTGGTGAAACAGTAAGCTTCTAGTCGTGTGCCGACAAGACTAAGCCAATTTAACCATGAAGTTCAGGGAATGAATGTCAGGTACGGTTTTTCATGAAAATATAAGCTACTAATGCCGTATCAACAAGTTTGCGGCGAATTTCCTCATGAAACATTTCGGAATGAGGAAAGGAACAGATAATGTTGAAACTGAAAGCTTCTATTACAGCAGATACAGGTTAGGGTTGCTTGAGTCATGAAGCCTAGGGAATGGATGGCAGGAAAATGACTTTGTTAAATTGATTGCTTCTATAAAGTAACAACAGTTTTACAGCGAATGATTCATCAACGATAGAGAATGGATTGAATGTTGAATGTTTGGTGAAACAGGAAGCTTCTAGTCGTGTGCCGACAAGACTGAGCCAATTTAACCATGAAGTTCAGGGAATGAATGTCAGGTACGATTTTTCATGAAAATATAAGCTTCTGATGCAGTATCAACAAGTTTGCGGCGAATTTCCTCATGAAACAATTCGGAATGAGGAAAGGAACAGATAATGTTGAAACTGAAAGCTTCTATTACAGCAGATACACGTTGGGGTTACTTGCGTCATGAATCCTAGGGAATAGATGGCAGGAAAATGACTTTGTTCAATTGATTGCTTCTATAAAGAAACAACAGTTTTACGGCGAATGAATCATCAAAGATAGAGAATGGATTGAATGTTGAATGTTTGGTGAAACAGTAAGCTTCTAGTCGTGTGCCGACAAGACTGAGCCAATTTAACCATGAAGTTCAGGGAATGAATATCAGGTACGGTTTTTCATGAAAATATAAGCTTCTAATGCCGTATCAACAAGTTTGCGGCGAATTTCCTCATGAAACATTTCGGAATGAGGAAAGGAACAGATAATGTTGAAACTGAAAGCTTCTATTACAGCAGATACAGGTTGGGTTTACTTCGGTCATGAATCCTAGGGAATGGATGGCAGGAAAATGACTTTGTTAAATTGATTGCTTCTATAAAGAAACAACAGTTTTACGGCGAATGAATCATCAACGATAGAGAATGGATTGAATGTTGAATGTTTGGTGAAACAGCAAGCTTCTAGTCGTGTGCCGACAAGACTGAGCCAATTTAACCATGAAGTTCAGGGAATGAATGTCAGGTACGATTTTTCATGAAAATATAAGCTTCTAATGCCGTATCAACAAGTTTGCGGCGAATTTCCTCATGAAACAATTCGGAATGAGGAAAGGAACAGATAATGTTGAAACTGAAATCTTCTATTACAGCAGATACAGGTTGGGTTTACTTGGGTCATGAATCCTAGGGAATGGATGGCAGGAAAATGACTTTGTTAAATTGATTGCTTCTATAAAGAAACAACAGTTTTACGGCGAATGAATCATCAACGATAGAGAATGGTTTGAATGTTGTATGTTTGGTGAAACAGTAAGCTTCTAGTCGTGTGCTGACAAGACTGAGCCAATTTAACCATGAAATTCAGGGAATGAATGTCAGGTACGATTTTTCATGAAAATATAAGCTTCTAATGCCGTATCAACAAGTTTGCGGCGAATTTCCCCATGAAACATTTCGGAATGAGGAAAGGAACAGATAATGTTGAAACTGAAAGATTCTATTACAGCAGATACAGGTCGGGGTTACTTGGGTCATGAATCCTAGGGAATGGATGGCAGGAAAATAACTTTGTTAAATTGATTGCTTCTATAAAGAAACAACAGTTTTACGGCGAATGAATCATCAACGATAGAGAATGTATTGAAGGTTGAATGTTCGGTGAAACAGCAAGCTTCTTGTCCTGTGCCGACAAGTCTGAGCCAATTTAACCATGAAGTTCAGGGAATGAATGTCAGGTACGGTTTTTCATGAAAATATAAGCTTCTAATGCCCTATCAACAAGTTTACGTCGAATTTCCACATGAAACATTTCGGAATGAGGAAAGGAACAGATAATGTTGAAACTGAAAGCTTCTATTACAGCAGATACTGGTTGGGGTTACTTGGGTCATGAATCCGAGGGAATGGATGGCAGGAAAATGATTTTGTTAAATTGATTGCTTCTATAAAGAAACAACAGTTTTACGGCGAATGAATCATCAACGATAGAGAATGTATTGAAGGTTGAATGTTCGGTGAAACAGCAAGCTTCTTGTCCTGTTCCGACAAGTCTGAGCCAATTTAACCATGAAGTTCAGGTAATGAATGTTAGAGACGTTTTTTCATGAAAATATAAGCTTCTAATGCCGTATCAACAAGTTTGCGGCGAATTTCCTCATGAAACATTTCGGAATGAGGAAAGGAACAGATAATGTTGAAACTGAAAGCTTCTATTACAGCAGATACTGGTTGGGGTTACTTGGGTCATGAATCCTAGGGAATGGATGGAAGGAAAATGATTTTGTTAAATTGATTGCTTCTATAAAGAAACAACAGTTTTACGGCGAATGAATCATCAACGATAGAGAATGTATTGAAGGTTGAATGTTCGGTGAAACAGCAAGCTTCTTGTCCTGTGCCGACAAGTCTGAGCCAATTTAAACAGGAAGTTCAGAGAATGAATGTCAGCCAAGTTTTTTCATGAAAATATAAGCTTCTAATGCCGTATCAACAAGTTTACGGCGAACTTCCTCATGAAACATTTCGGAATGAGGAAAGGAACAGATAATGTTGAAACTGAAAGCTTCTATTACAGCAGATACAGGTTGGGGTTAGTTGGGTCATGAAACCTAGGGAATGGATGGCAGGAAAATGACATTGTTAAATTGATTGCTTCTATAAAGAAACAACAGTTTTACGGCGAATGAATCATCAACGATAGAGAATGGATTGAATGTTGAATGTTTGGTCAAACAGTAAGCTTCTAGTCGTGTGCCGACAAGACTGAGCCAATTTAACCATGAAGTTCAAAGAATGAATGTCAGGTACGGTTTTTCATGAAAATATAAGCTTCTAATGCCGTATCAACAAGTTTGCGGCGAATTTCCTCATGAAACATTTCGAAATGAGGAAAGGAACAGATAATGTTGAAACTGAAAGCTTCTATTACATCAGATACTGGTTGGGGTTACTTGGGTCATGAATCCTAGGGAATGGATGGAAGGAAAATGATTTTGTTAAATTGATTGCTTCTATAAAGAAACAACAGTTTTACGGCGAATGAATCATCAACGATAGAGAATGTATTGAAGGTTGAATGTTCGGTGAAACAGCAAGCTTCTTGTCCTGTGCCGACAAGTCTGAGCCAATTTAAACAGGAAGTTCAGGGAATGAATGTCAGCCAAGTTTTTTCATGAAAATATAAGCTTCTAATGCCGTATCAACAAGTTTACGGCGAATTTCCTCATGAAACATTTCGGAATGAGGAAAGGAACAGATAATGTTGAAACTGAAAGCTTCTATTACAGCAGATACAGGTTGGGGTTAGTTGGGTCATGAATCCTAGGGAATGGATGGCAGGAAAATGACATTGTTAAATTGATTGCGTCTATAAAGAAACAACAGTTTTACGGCGAATGAATGATCAACGATAGAGAATGGATTGAAGGTTGAATGATCGGTGAAACAGCAAGCTTCTAGTCCTGTGCCGACAAGTCTGAGCCAATTTAAGCATGAAGTTCTGGGAATGAATGTCAGGTATGGTTTTTCATGTAAATATAAGCTTCTAATGCCGTATAAACAAGTTTACGGCGAATTTCCTCATGAAACATTTCGGAATGAGGAAAGGAACAGATAATGTTGAAACTGAAAGCTTCTATTACAGAAAGATACAGGTTGGGGTTAGTTGGGTCATGAATCCTAGGGACTGGATGGCAGGAAAATGACTTTGTTAAATTGATTGCTTCTATAAAGAAACAACAGTTTTACGGCGAATGAATCATCAACGATAGAGAATGGATTGAAGGTTGAATGTTCGGTGAAACAGCAAGCTTCTAGTCATGTGCCGACAAGTCTGAGCCAATTTAACCATGACGTTCAGGGAATGAATGTCAGGTACGGTTTTTCATGAAAATATAAGCTTCTAATGCCGTATCAACAAGTTTACCGCGAATTTCCTCATGAAACATTTCGGAATGAGGAAAGGAACAGATAATGTTGAAACTGAAAGCTTCTATTACAGCAGATACAGGTTGGGGTTACTTGGGTCATGAATCCTAGGGACTGGATGGCAGGAAAATGACTTTGTTAAATTGATTGCTTCTATAAAGAAACAACAGTTTTACGGCGAATGAATCATCAACGATTGAGAATGGATTGAAGGTTGAATGTTCGGTGAAACAGCAAGCTTCTTGTCCATTGCTGACAAGTCTGAGCCAATTTAAACATGAAGTTCAAGGAATGAATATCAGGTACGGTTTTTCATGAAAGTATAAACTTCTAATGCTGTATCAACAAGTTTACGGCGAATTTCCACATGAAACATTTCGTAATGAAGAAAGGAACAGATAATGTTGAAACTGAAAGCTTCTATTACAGCAGATACAGGTTGGGGTTACTTGGGTCCTGAAGCCTAGGGACTGGATGGCAGGAAAATGACTTTGTTAAATTGATTGCTTCTATAAAGAAACAACAGTTTTACGGTGAATGAATCATCAACGATAGAAAATGGATTGAAGGTTGAATGTTCGGTGAAACAGCAAGCTTCTTGTCCTGTGCCGACAAGTCTGAGCCAATTTAACCATGAAGTTCAGGGAATGAAAGTCAGGTACGGTTTTTCATGAAAATATAAGCTTCTAATGCCGTATCGACAAGTTTACGGCGAATTTCCTCATGAAACATTTCGGAATGAGGAAAGGAACAGATAATGTTGAAACTGAAAACTTCTATTACAGCAGATACAGGTTGGGGTTACTTGGGTCATGAATCCTAGGGACTGGATGACAGGAAAATGATTTTGTTAAATTGATTGCTTCTATAAAGAAACAACAGTTTTACGGCGAATGAATCATCAACGATAGAGAATGGATTGAAGGTGGAATGTTCGGTGAAACAACAAGCTTCTTGTCCTGGGCCGACAAGTCTGAGCCAATTTAACCATGAAGTTCAAGGAATGAATGTCAGGAACGTTTTTTCATGAAAATATAAGCTTCTAATGCTGTATCAACAAGTTTACGTCGAATTTCCACATGAAACATTCCGTAATGAGGAAAGGAACAGATAATGTTGAAACTTAAAGCTTCTATTACAGCAGATACAGGTTGGGGTTACTTGGGTCATGAATCCTAGGGACTGGATTGCTGGAAAATGATTTTGTTAAATTCATTGCTTCTATGAAGAAACAACAGTTTTACGGTGAATGAATCATCAACGATAGAGAATGGATTGAAGGTTGAATGTTCGGTGAAACAGTAAGCTTCTAGTCGTGTGCCGACAAGACTAAGCCAATTTAACCATGAAGTTCAGGGAATGAATGTCAGGTACGGTTTTTCATGAAAATATAAGCTACTAATGCCGTATCAACAAGTTTGCGGCGAATTTCCTCATGAAACATTTCGGAATGAGGAAAGGAACAGATAATGTTGAAACTGAAAGCTTCTATTACAGCAGATACAGGTTAGGGTTGCTTGAGTCATGAAGCCTAGGGAATGGATGGCAGGAAAATGACTTTGTTAAATTGATTGCTTCTATAAAGTAACAACAGTTTTACAGCGAATGATTCATCAACGATAGAGAATGGATTGAATGTTGAATGTTTGGTGAAACAGGAAGCTTCTAGTCGTGTGCCGACAAGACTGAGCCAATTTAACCATGAAGTTCAGGGAATGAATGTCAGGTACGATTTTTCATGAAAATATAAGCTTCTGATGCAGTATCAACAAGTTTGCGGCGAATTTCCTCATGAAACAATTCGGAATGAGGAAAGGAACAGATAATGTTGAAACTGAAAGCTTCTATTACAGCAGATACACGTTGGGGTTACTTGCGTCATGAATCCTAGGGAATAGATGGCAGGAAAATGACTTTGTTCAATTGATTGCTTCTATAAAGAAACAACAGTTTTACGGCGAATGAATCATCAAAGATAGAGAATGGATTGAATGTTGAATGTTTGGTGAAACAGTAAGCTTCTAGTCGTGTGCCGACAAGACTGAGCCAATTTAACCATGAAGTTCAGGGAATGAATATCAGGTACGGTTTTTCATGAAAATATAAGCTTCTAATGCCGTATCAACAAGTTTGCGGCGAATTTCCTCATGAAACATTTCGGAATGAGGAAAGGAACAGATAATGTTGAAACTGAAAGCTTCTATTACAGCAGATACAGGTTGGGTTTACTTCGGTCATGAATCCTAGGGAATGGATGGCAGGAAAATGACTTTGTTAAATTGATTGCTTCTATAAAGAAACAACAGTTTTACGGCGAATGAATCATCAACGATAGAGAATGGATTGAATGTTGAATGTTTGGTGAAACAGCAAGCTTCTAGTCGTGTGCCGACAAGACTGAGCCAATTTAACCATGAAGTTCAGGGAATGAATGTCAGGTACGATTTTTCATGAAAATATAAGCTTCTAATGCCGTATCAACAAGTTTGCGGCGAATTTCCTCATGAAACAATTCGGAATGAGGAAAGGAACAGATAATGTTGAAACTGAAATCTTCTATTACAGCAGATACAGGTTGGGTTTACTTGGGTCATGAATCCTAGGGAATGGATGGCAGGAAAATGACTTTGTTAAATTGATTGCTTCTATAAAGAAACAACAGTTTTACGGCGAATGAATCATCAACGATAGAGAATGGTTTGAATGTTGTATGTTTGGTGAAACAGTAAGCTTCTAGTCGTGTGCTGACAAGACTGAGCCAATTTAACCATGAAATTCAGGGAATGAATGTCAGGTACGATTTTTCATGAAAATATAAGCTTCTAATGCCGTATCAACAAGTTTGCGGCGAATTTCCCCATGAAACATTTCGGAATGAGGAAAGGAACAGATAATGTTGAAACTGAAAGATTCTATTACAGCAGATACAGGTCGGGGTTACTTGGGTCATGAATCCTAGGGAATGGATGGCAGGAAAATAACTTTGTTAAATTGATTGCTTCTATAAAGAAACAACAGTTTTACGGCGAATGAATCATCAACGATAGAGAATGTATTGAAGGTTGAATGTTCGGTGAAACAGCAAGCTTCTTGTCCTGTGCCGACAAGTCTGAGCCAATTTAACCATGAAGTTCAGGGAATGAATGTCAGGTACGGTTTTTCATGAAAATATAAGCTTCTAATGCCCTATCAACAAGTTTACGTCGAATTTCCACATGAAACATTTCGGAATGAGGAAAGGAACAGATAATGTTGAAACTGAAAGCTTCTATTACAGCAGATACTGGTTGGGGTTACTTGGGTCATGAATCCGAGGGAATGGATGGCAGGAAAATGATTTTGTTAAATTGATTGCTTCTATAAAGAAACAACAGTTTTACGGCGAATGAATCATCAACGATAGAGAATGTATTGAAGGTTGAATGTTCGGTGAAACAGCAAGCTTCTTGTCCTGTTCCGACAAGTCTGAGCCAATTTAACCATGAAGTTCAGGTAATGAATGTTAGAGACGTTTTTTCATGAAAATATAAGCTTCTAATGCCGTATCAACAAGTTTGCGGCGAATTTCCTCATGAAACATTTCGGAATGAGGAAAGGAACAGATAATGTTGAAACTGAAAGCTTCTATTACAGCAGATACTGGTTGGGGTTACTTGGGTCATGAATCCTAGGGAATGGATGGAAGGAAAATGATTTTGTTAAATTGATTGCTTCTATAAAGAAACAACAGTTTTACGGCGAATGAATCATCAACGATAGAGAATGTATTGAAGGTTGAATGTTCGGTGAAACAGCAAGCTTCTTGTCCTGTGCCGACAAGTCTGAGCCAATTTAAACAGGAAGTTCAGAGAATGAATGTCAGCCAAGTTTTTTCATGAAAATATAAGCTTCTAATGCCGTATCAACAAGTTTACGGCGAACTTCCTCATGAAACATTTCGGAATGAGGAAAGGAACAGATAATGTTGAAACTGAAAGCTTCTATTACAGCAGATACAGGTTGGGGTTAGTTGGGTCATGAAACCTAGGGAATGGATGGCAGGAAAATGACATTGTTAAATTGATTGCTTCTATAAAGAAACAACAGTTTTACGGCGAATGAATCATCAACGATAGAGAATGGATTGAATGTTGAATGTTTGGTCAAACAGTAAGCTTCTAGTCGTGTGCCGACAAGACTGAGCCAATTTAACCATGAAGTTCAAAGAATGAATGTCAGGTACGGTTTTTCATGAAAATATAAGCTTCTAATGCCGTATCAACAAGTTTGCGGCGAATTTCCTCATGAAACATTTCGAAATGAGGAAAGGAACAGATAATGTTGAAACTGAAAGCTTCTATTACATCAGATACTGGTTGGGGTTACTTGGGTCATGAATCCTAGGGAATGGATGGAAGGAAAATGATTTTGTTAAATTGATTGCTTCTATAAAGAAACAACAGTTTTACGGCGAATGAATCATCAACGATAGAGAATGTATTGAAGGTTGAATGTTCGGTGAAACAGCAAGCTTCTTGTCCTGTGCCGACAAGTCTGAGCCAATTTAAACAGGAAGTTCAGGGAATGAATGTCAGCCAAGTTTTTTCATGAAAATATAAGCTTCTAATGCCGTATCAACAAGTTTACGGCGAATTTCCTCATGAAACATTTCGGAATGAGGAAAGGAACAGATAATGTTGAAACTGAAAGCTTCTATTACAGCAGATACAGGTTGGGGTTAGTTGGGTCATGAATCCTAGGGAATGGATGGCAGGAAAATGACATTGTTAAATTGATTGCGTCTATAAAGAAACAACAGTTTTACGGCGAATGAATGATCAACGATAGAGAATGGATTGAAGGTTGAATGATCGGTGAAACAGCAAGCTTCTAGTCCTGTGCCGACAAGTCTGAGCCAATTTAAGCATGAAGTTCTGGGAATGAATGTCAGGTATGGTTTTTCATGTAAATATAAGCTTCTAATGCCGTATAAACAAGTTTACGGCGAATTTCCTCATGAAACATTTCGGAATGAGGAAAGGAACAGATAATGTTGAAACTGAAAGCTTCTATTACAGAAAGATACAGGTTGGGGTTAGTTGGGTCATGAATCCTAGGGACTGGATGGCAGGAAAATGACTTTGTTAAATTGATTGCTTCTATAAAGAAACAACAGTTTTACGGCGAATGAATCATCAACGATAGAGAATGGATTGAAGGTTGAATGTTCGGTGAAACAGCAAGCTTCTAGTCATGTGCCGACAAGTCTGAGCCAATTTAACCATGACGTTCAGGGAATGAATGTCAGGTACGGTTTTTCATGAAAATATAAGCTTCTAATGCCGTATCAACAAGTTTACCGCGAATTTCCTCATGAAACATTTCGGAATGAGGAAAGGAACAGATAATGTTGAAACTGAAAGCTTCTATTACAGCAGATACAGGTTGGGGTTACTTGGGTCATGAATCCTAGGGACTGGATGGCAGGAAAATGACTTTGTTAAATTGATTGCTTCTATAAAGAAACAACAGTTTTACGGCGAATGAATCATCAACGATTGAGAATGGATTGAAGGTTGAATGTTCGGTGAAACAGCAAGCTTCTTGTCCATTGCTGACAAGTCTGAGCCAATTTAAACATGAAGTTCAAGGAATGAATATCAGGTACGGTTTTTCATGAAAGTATAAACTTCTAATGCTGTATCAACAAGTTTACGGCGAATTTCCACATGAAACATTTCGTAATGAAGAAAGGAACAGATAATGTTGAAACTGAAAGCTTCTATTACAGCAGATACAGGTTGGGGTTACTTGGGTCCTGAAGCCTAGGGACTGGATGGCAGGAAAATGACTTTGTTAAATTGATTGCTTCTATAAAGAAACAACAGTTTTACGGTGAATGAATCATCAACGATAGAAAATGGATTGAAGGTTGAATGTTCGGTGAAACAGCAAGCTTCTTGTCCTGTGCCGACAAGTCTGAGCCAATTTAACCATGAAGTTCAGGGAATGAAAGTCAGGTACGGTTTTTCATGAAAATATAAGCTTCTAATGCCGTATCGACAAGTTTACGGCGAATTTCCTCATGAAACATTTCGGAATGAGGAAAGGAACAGATAATGTTGAAACTGAAAACTTCTATTACAGCAGATACAGGTTGGGGTTACTTGGGTCATGAATCCTAGGGACTGGATGACAGGAAAATGATTTTGTTAAATTGATTGCTTCTATAAAGAAACAACAGTTTTACGGCGAATGAATCATCAACGATAGAGAATGGATTGAAGGTGGAATGTTCGGTGAAACAACAAGCTTCTTGTCCTGGGCCGACAAGTCTGAGCCAATTTAACCATGAAGTTCAAGGAATGAATGTCAGGAACGTTTTTTCATGAAAATATAAGCTTCTAATGCTGTATCAACAAGTTTACGTCGAATTTCCACATGAAACATTCCGTAATGAGGAAAGGAACAGATAATGTTGAAACTTAAAGCTTCTATTACAGCAGATACAGGTTGGGGTTACTTGGGTCATGAATCCTAGGGACTGGATTGCTGGAAAATGATTTTGTTAAATTCATTGCTTCTATGAAGAAACAACAGTTTTACGGTGAATGAATCATCAACGATAGAGAATGGATTGAAGGTTGAATGTTCGGTGAAACAGCAAGCTTCTTCTCCTGTGCCGACAAGTCTGAGCCAATTTAACCATGAAGTTCAAGGAATGAATATGAGGTACGGTTTTTCATGAAAATATAAGCTTCTAATGCCGTATCAACAAGTTTACGGCGAATTTCCTCATGAAACATTTCGTAATGAGGAAAGGAACAGATAATGTTGAAACTGAAATCTTCTATTACAGCAGATACAGGTTGGGCTTACTTGGGTCGTGAATCCTAGGGACTGGATGGCAGGAAAATAACTTTGTTAAATTGATTGCTTCTATAAAGAAACAACAGTTTTACGGCGAATGAATCATCAACGATAGAGAATGGATTGAAGGTTGAATGTTCGGTGAAACAGCAAGCTTCTTGTCCTATGCCGACATGTCTGAGCCAATTTAACCATGAAGTTCAGGGAATGAATGTCAGGTACGGTTTCTCATGAAAATATAATCTTCTAATGCTGTATCAACAAGTTCACGGCGAATTTCCACATGAAACATTTCGGAATGAGGAAAGGAACAAATAATGTTGAAACTGAAAGCTTCTATTACAGGAGATACTGGTTAGGCTTACTTGGGTCATGAATCCCAGGGACTGGATTGCAGGAAAATGACTTTGTTAAATTGATTGCTTCTCTAAAAGCAGCAGTTTTACGGCGAATGAATTATCAACGATAGAGAATGGATTGAAGGTTGAATGTTCGGTGAAACAGCAAGCTTCTTGTCCTGTGCCGACAAGTCTGAGCCAATTTAACCATGAAGTTCAAGGAATGAATGTCAGGTACAGTTTTTCATGAAAATATAAGATCCTAATGCTGTATCAACAAGTTTACGGCGAATTTCCACATGAAACATTTCGGAATGAGGAAAGGAACAGATAATGTTGAAACTGAAAGCTTCTATTACAGCAGATACAGGTTGGGGTTAGTTGGGTCATGAATCCTAGGGACTGGATGGCAGGAAAATGATTTTGTTAAATTGATTGCTTCTATAAAGAAACAACAGTTTTACGGCGAATGAATCATCAACGATAGAGAATGGATTGAAGGTTGAATGTTCGGTGAAACAACAAGCTTCTTGTCCTGTGCCGACAAGTCTGAGCCAATTTAACGATGAAGTTCAAGGAATGAATGTCAGGAACGGTTTTTCATGAAAATATAAGCTTCTAATGCTGTATCAACAAGTTTACGGCGAATTTCAACATGAAACATTTCGAAATGAGGAAAGGAACAGATAATGTTGAAACTGAAAGCTTCTATTACAGCAGATACAGGTTGGGGTTACTTGGGTCATGAATCCTAGGGAATGGATGGCAGGAAAATGATTTTGTTAAATTGATTGCTTCTATAAAGAAACAACAGTTTTACGGCGAATGAATCATCAACGATAGAGAATGGATTGAAGGTTGAATGTTCGGTGAAACAACAAGCTTCTTGTCCTGTGCCGACAAGTCTGAGCCAATTTAACGATGAAGTTCAAGGAATGAATGTCAGGAACGGTTTTTCATGAAAATATAAGCTTCTAATGCTGTATCAACAAGTTTACGGCGAATTTCCACATGAAACATTTCGAAATGAGGAAAGGAACAGATGATGTTGAAACTGAAAGCTTCTATTACAGCAGATACAGGTTGGGGTTACTTGGGTCATGAATCCTAGGGACTGGATGGCAGGAAAATGATTTTGTTAAATTGATTGCTTCTATAAAGAAACAACAGTTTTACGGCGAATGAATCATGAACCATAGAGAATGGATTGAAGGTTGAATGTTCGGTGAAACAACAAGCTTCTGGTCCTGTGCCGACAAGTCTGAGCCAATTTAACCATGAAGTTCAAGTAATGAATGTCAGGAACGGTTTTTCATGAAAATATAAGCTTCTAATGCTGTATCAACAAGTTTACGTCGAATTTCCACATGAAACATTCCGGAATGAGGAAAGGAACAGATAATGTTGAAACTGAAAGCTTCTATTACAGCAGATACAGGTTGGGGTTACTTGGGTCATGAATCCTAGGGACTGGATGGCAGGAAAATGATTTTGTTAAATTGATTGCTTCTATAAAGAAACAACAGTTTTACGGCGAATGAATCATGAACCATAGAGAATGGATTGAAGGTTGAATGTTCGGTGAAACAACAAGCTTCTGGTCCTGTGCCGACAAGTCTGAGCCAATTTAACCATGAAGTTCAAGTAATGAATGTCAGGAACGGTTTTTCATGAAAATATAAGCTTCTAATGCTGTATCAACAAGTTTACGTCGAATTTCCACATGAAACATTCCGGAATGAGGAAAGGAACAGATAATGTTTAAACTGAAAGCTTCTATTACAGCAGATACAGGTTGGGGTTACTTGGGTCATGAATCCTAGGGACTGGATGGCAGGAAAATGATTTTGTTAAATTGATTGCTTCTATAAAGAAACAACAGTTTTACGGCGAATGAATCATGAACCATAGAGAATGGATTGAAGGTTGAATGTTCGGTGAAACAACAAGCTTCTGGTCCTGTGCCGACAAGTCTGAGCCAATTTAACCATGAAGTTCAAGTAATGAATGTCAGGAACGGTTTTTCATGAAAATATAAGCTTCTAATGCTGTATCAACAAGTTTACGTCGAATTTCCACATGAAACATTCCGGAATGAGGAAAGGAACAGATAATGTTGAAACTGAAAGCTTCTATTACAGCAGATACAGGTTGGGGTTACTTGGGTCATGAATCCTAGGGACTGGATGGCAGGAAAATGATTTTGTTAAATTGATTGCTTCTATAAAGAAACAACAGTTTTACGGCGAATGAATCATGAACCATAGAGAATGGATTGAAGGTTGAATGTTCGGTGAAACAACAAGCTTCTGGTCCTGTGCCGACAAGTCTGAGCCAATTTAACCATGAAGTTCAAGTAATGAATGTCAGGAACGGTTTTTCATGAAAATATAAGCTTCTAATGCTGTATCAACAAGTTTACGTCGAATTTCCACATGAAACATTCCGGAATGAGGAAAGGAACAGATAATGTTTAAACTGAAAGCTTCTATTACAGCAGATACAGGTTGGGGTTACTTGGGTCATGAATCCTAGGGACTGGATGGCAGGAAAATGATTTTGTTAAATTGATTGCTTCTATAAAGAAACAACAGTTTTACGGCGAATGAATCATGAACCATAGAGAATGGATTGAAGGTTGAATGTTCGGTGAAACAACAAGCTTCTGGTCCTGTGCCGACAAGTCTGAGCCAATTTAACCATGAAGTTCAAGTAATGAATGTCAGGAACGGTTTTTCATGAAAATATAAGCTTCTAATGCTGTATCAACAAGTTTACGTCGAATTTCCACATGAAACATTTCGGAATGAGGAAAGGAACAGATAATGTTGAAACTGAAAGCTTCTATTACAGCAGATACAGGTTGGGGTTACTTGGGTCATGAATCCTAGGGACTGGATGGCAGGAAAATGATTTTGTTAAATTGATTGCTTCTATAAAGAAACAACAGTTTTACGGCGAATGAATCATGAACCATAGAGAATGGATTGAAGGTTGAATGTTCGGTGAAACAGCAAGCTTCTGGTCCTGTGCCGACAAGTCTGAGCCAATTTAACCATGAAGTTCAAGTAATGAATGTCAGGAACGGTTTTTCATGAAAATATAAGCTTCTAATGCTGTATCAACAAGTTTACGTCGAATTTCCACATGAAACATTCCGGAATGAGGAAAGGAACAGATAATGTTTAAACTGAAAGCTTCTATTACAGCAGATACAGGTTGGGGTTACTTGGGTCATGAATCCTAGGGACTGGATGGCAGGAAAATGATTTTGTTAAATTGATTGCTTCTATAAAGAAACAACAGTTTTACGGCGAATGAATCATGAACCATAGAGAATGGATTGAAGGTTGAATGTTCGGTGAAACAACAAGCTTCTGGTCCTGTGCCGACAAGTCTGAGCCAATTTAACCATGAAGTTCAAGTAATGAATGTCAGGAACGGTTTTTCATGAAAATATAAGCTTCTAATGCTGTATCAACAAGTTTACGTCGAATTTCCACATGAAACATTCCGGAATGAGGAAAGGAACAGATAATGTTGAAACTGAAAGCTTCTATTACAGCAGATACAGGTTGGGGTTAGTTGGGTCATGAATCCTAGGGACTGGATGGCAGGAAAATGATTTTGTTAAATTGATTGCTTCTATAAAGAAACAACAGTTTTACGGCGAATGAATCATGAACCATAGAGAATGGATTGAAGGTTGAATGTTCGGTGAAACAACAAGCTTCTGGTCCTGTGCCGACAAGTCTGAGCCAATTTAACCATGAAGTTCAAGTAATGAATGTCAGGAACGGTTTTTCATGAAAATATAAGCTTCTAATGCTGTATCAACAAGTTTACGTCGAATTTCCACATGAAACATTCCGGAATGAGGAAAGGAACAGATAATGTTTAAACTGAAAGCTTCTATTACAGCAGATACAGGTTGGGGTTACTTGGGTCATGAATCCTAGGGACTGGATGGCAGGAAAATGATTTTGTTAAATTGATTGCTTCTATAAAGAAACAACAGTTTTACGGCGAATGAATCATGAACCATAGAGAATGGATTGAAGGTTGAATGTTCGGTGAAACAACAAGCTTCTGGTCCTGTGCCGACAAGTCTGAGCCAATTTAACCATGAAGTTCAAGTAATGAATGTCAGGAACGGTTTTTCATGAAAATATAAGCTTCTAATGCTGTATCAACAAGTTTACGTCGAATTTCCACATGAAACATTCCGGAATGAGGAAAGGAACAGATAATGTTGAAACTGAAAGCTTCTATTACAGCAGATACAGGTTGGGGTTACTTGGGTCATGAATCCTAGGGACTGGATGGCAGGAAAATGATTTTGTTAAATTGATTGCTTCTATAAAGAAACAACAGTTTTACGGCGAATGAATCATGAACCATAGAGAATGGATTGAAGGTTGAATGTTCGGTGAAACAACAAGCTTCTGGTCCTGTGCCGACAAGTCTGAGCCAATTTAACCATGAAGTTCAAGTAATGAATGTCAGGAACGGTTTTTCATGAAAATATAAGCTTCTAATGCTGTATCAACAAGTTTACGTCGAATTTCCACATGAAACATTCCGGAATGAGGAAAGGAACAGATAATGTTGAAACTGAAAGCTTCTATTACAGCAGATACAGGTTGGGGTTACTTGGGTCATGAATCCTAGGGACTGGATGGCAGGAAAATGATTTTGTTAAATTGATTGCTTCTATAAAGAAACAACAGTTTTACGGCGAATGAATCATGAACCATAGAGAATGGATTGAAGGTTGAATGTTCGGTGAAACAACAAGCTTCTGGTCCTGTGCCGACAAGTCTGAGCCAATTTAACCATGAAGTTCAAGTAATGAATGTCAGGAACGGTTTTTCATGAAAATATAAGCTTCTAATGCTGTATCAACAAGTTTACGTCGAATTTCCACATGAAACATTCCGGAATGAGGAAAGGAACAGATAATGTTGAAACTGAAAGCTTCTATTACAGCAGATACAGGTTGGGGTTAGTTGGGTCATGAATCCTAGGGACTGGATGGCAGGAAAATGATTTTGTTAAATTGATTGCTTCTATAAAGAAACAACAGTTTTACGGCGAATGAATCATCAACGATAGAGAATGGATTGAAGGTTGAATGTTCGGTGAAACAACAAGCTTCTTGTCCTGTGCCGACAAGTCTGAGCCAATTTAACGATGAAGTTCAAGGAATGAATGTCAGGAACGGTTTTTCATGAAAATATAAGCTTCTAATGCTGTATCAACAAGTTTACGGCGAATTTCAACATGAAACATTTCGAAATGAGGAAAGGAACAGATAATGTTGAAACTGAAAGCTTCTATTACAGCAGATACAGGTTGGGGTTACTTGGGTCATGAATCCTAGGGAATGGATGGCAGGAAAATGATTTTGTTAAATTGATTGCTTCTATAAAGAAACAACAGTTTTACGGCGAATGAATCATCAACGATAGAGAATGGATTGAAGGTTGAATGTTCGGTGAAACAACAAGCTTCTTGTCCTGTGCCGACAAGTCTGAGCCAATTTAACGATGAAGTTCAAGGAATGAATGTCAGGAACGGTTTTTCATGAAAATATAAGCTTCTAATGCTGTATCAACAAGTTCACGGCGAATTTCCACATGAAACATTTCGAAATGAGGAAAGGAACAGATGATGTTGAAACTGAAAGCTTCTATTACAGCAGATACAGGTTGGGGTTACTTGGGTCATGAATCCTAGGGACTGGATGGCAGGAAAATGATTTTGTTAAATTGATTGCTTCTATAAAGAAACAACAGTTTTACGGCGAATGAATCATCAACGATAGAGAATGGATTGAAGGTTGAATGTTCGGTGAAACAACAAGCTTCTTGTCCTGTGCCGACAAGTCTGAGCCAATTTAACGATGAAGTTCAAGGAATGAATGTCAGGAACGGTTTTTCATGAAAATATAAGCTTCTAATGCTGTATCAACAAGTTTACGGCGAATTTCCACATGAAACATTTCGAAATGAGGAAAGGAACAGATGATGTTGAAACTGAAAGCTTCTATTACAGCAGATACAGGTTGGGGTTACTTGGGTCATGAATCCTAGGGAATGGATGGCAGGAAAATGATTTTGTTAAATTGATTGCTTCTATAAAGAAACAACAGTTTTACGGCGAATGAATCATCAACGATAGAGAATGGATTGAAGGTTGAATGTTCGGTGAAACAACAAGCTTCTTGTCCTGTGCCGACAAGTCTGAGCCAATTTAACGATGAAGTTCAAGGAATGAATGTCAGGAACGGTTTTTCATGAAAATATAAGCTTCTAATGCTGTATCAACAAGTTTACGGCGAATTTCCACATGAAACATTTCGAAATGAGGAAAGGAACAGATGATGTTGAAACTGAAAGCTTCTATTACAGCAGATACAGGTTGGGGTTACTTGGGTCATGAATCCTAGGGACTGGATGGCAGGAAAATGATTTTGTTAAATTGATTGCTTCTATAAAGAAACAACAGTTTTACGGCGAATGAATCATCAACGATAGAGAATGGATTGAAGGTTGAATTTTCGGTTAAACTGCAAGCTTCTTGTCCTGTGCCGACATGTCTGAGCCAATTTAACCATGAAGTTCAGGGAATGAATGTCAGGTACGGTTTTTCATGAAAATATAATCTTCTAATGCTGTATCAACAAGTTCACGGCGAATTTCCGCATGAAACATTTCGGAATGAGGAAAGGAACAAATAATGTTGAAACTGAAAGCTTCTATTACAGGAGATACTGGTTAGGCTTACTAGGGTCATGAATCCCAGGGACTGGATTGCAGGAAAATGACTTTGTTAAATTGATTGCTTCTATAAAAGCAGCAGTTTTACGGCGAATGAATTATCAACGATAGAGAAAGGATTGAAGGTTGAATGTTCGAAGAAACAGCAAGCTTCTTGTCCTGTGCCGACAAGTCTGAGCCAATTTAACCATGAAGTTCAAGGAATGAATGTCAGGTACTGTTTTTCATGAAAATATAAGATCCTAATGCTGTATCAACAAGTTTACGGCGAATTTCCACATGAAACATTTCGGAATGAGGAAAGGAACAGATAATGTTGAAACTGAAAGCTTCTATTACAGCAGATACAGGTTGGGGTTAGTTGGGTCATGAATCCTAGGGAATGGATGGCAGGAAAATGACTTTGTTAAATTGATTGCTTCTATAAAGAAACAACAGTTTTACGGCGAATGATTCATCAAAGATAGAGAATGGATTGACGGTTGAATGTTCGGTGAAACAGAAAGCTTCTTGTCCTGTGCCGACAAGTCTGAGCCAATTTAACCATGAAGTTCAGGGAATGAATGTCAGGTACGGTTTTTCATGAAAATATAAGCTTCTAATGCTGTATCAACAAGTTTACGGCGAATTTCCACATGAAACATTTCGTAATGAGGAAAGGAACAGATAATGTTGAAACTGAAAGCTTCTATTACAGCAGATACAGGTTGGGGTTACTTGGGTCGTGAATCCTAGGGACTGGATGGCAGGAAAATGATTTTGTTAAATTCATTGCTTCTATAATGAAACAACAGTTTTACGGTGAATGAATCATCAACGATAGAGAATTGATTGAAGGTTGAATGTTCGGTGAAACAGCAAGCTTCTTGTCCTGTACCGACAAGTCTGAGCCTATTTAACCATGAATTTAAGGGAATGAATGTCAGTTACTGTTTTTCATGAAAGTATAAGATTCTAATGCTGTATCAACAAGTTTACGGCGAATTTCCACATGAAACATTTCGGAATGAGGAAAGGAACAGATAATGTTGAAACTGAAAGCTTCTATTACAGCAGATACAGGTTGGGGTTACTTGGGTCATGAATCCTAGGGACTGGATGGCAGGAAAATGATTTTGTTAAATTCATTGCTTCTATAAAGAAACAACAGTTTTACGGTGAATGAATTATCAACGATAGAGAATTGATTGAAGGTTGAATGTTCGGTGAAACAGCAAGCTTCTTGTCCTGTGCCGACAAGTCTGAGCCAATTTAACCATGAAGTTCAAGGAATGAATGTCAGGTACTGTTTTTCATGAAAATATAAGTTTCTAATGCCGTATCAACAAGTTTACGGCGAATTTCCACATGAAACTTTTCAGAATGAGGAAAGGAACAGATAATGTTGAAACTGAAAGCTTCTATTACAGCAGATACAGGTTAGGGTTACTTGGGACATGAATCCTAGGGTATGGATGGCAGGAAAATGACTTTGTTAAATTGATTGCTTCTATAAAGAAACAACACTTTTACGGCGAATGAATCATCAACGATAGAGAATGGATTGAAGGTTGAATGTTCGGTGAAACAGCAAGCTTCTTGTCCTGTACCGATAAGTCTGAGCCAATTTAACCATGAAGTTCAGGGAATGAATGTCAGGTACTGTTTTTCATGAAAATATAAGTTTCTAATGCCGTATCAACAAGTTTACGGCGAATTTCCTCATGAAACATTTCGGAATGAGGAAAGAAACAGATAATGTTGAAACCGAAAGCTTCTATTACAGCAGATACTGGTTGGGGTTAGCTGGGTCATGAATCCTAGGGAATGGATGGCAGGAAAATGACTTTGTTAAATTGATTGCTTCTATAAAAGCAGCAGTTTTACGGCGAATGACTTATCAACGATAGAGAATGGATTGAAGGTTGAATGTTCGGTGAAACAGCAAGCTTCTTCTGACTGTGCCGACAAGTCTGAGCCAATTTAAGCATGAAGTTCAGGGAATGAATGTCAGGTACTGTTTTTCATGAAAATATAAGATTCTAATGCTGTATCAACAAGTTTACGGCGAATTTCCTCATGAAACATTTCGGAATGAGGAAAGAAACAGATAATGTTGAAACTGAAAGCTTCTATTACAGCAGATGCAGGTTGGGGTTAGTTGGGTCATGAATGCTAGGGACTGGATGGCAGGAAAATGATTTTGTTAAATTGATTGCTTCTATAAAGAAACAACAGTTTTACGGCGAATGAATCTTCAAAGATAGAGAATGGATTGAAGGTTGAATGTTCGGTGAAACAGCAAGATTCTTGTCCTGTGCCGACAAGTCTGAGCCAATTTAACCATGAACTTCAGGGAATGAATGTCAGGTACGGTTTTTCATGAAAATATATGCTTCTAATGCCGGATCAACAAGTTTACGGCGAATTTCCACATAAAACATTTCAGAATGAGGAAAGGAACAGATAATGTTGAAACTGAAAGCTTCTATTACAGCTGATACAGGTTAGGGTTACTTGGGTCATGAAGACTAGGGAATGGATGGCAGGAAAATGACTTTGTTAAATTGATTGCTTCTATAAAGAAACAACAGTTTTACGGCGAATGAATCATCAACGATAGAGAATGGATTGAAGCTTGAATGTTCGGTGAAACAGCCAGCTTCTTGTCCTGTGCCGACAAGTCTGAGCCAATTTAACCATGAAGTTCAGGGAATGAATGTCAGCTACGGTTTTTCATGAAAATATATCCTTCTAATGCCGTATCAACAAGTTTACGGCGAATTTCCTCATGAAACAATTCGGAATGAGGAAAGAAACAGATAATGTTGAAACTGAAAGCTTCTATTACAGCAGATACAGGTTGGGGTTACTTGGGTCATGAATCCTAGGGACTGGATGGCAGGAAAATGACTTTGTTAAATTGATTGCTTCTATAAAGAAACAACAGTTTTACGGCGAATGAATCATCAACGATAGAGAATGGATTGAAGGTTGAATGTTCGGTGAAACAGCAAGCTTCTTGTCCTGTGCCGACAAGTCTGAGCCAATTTAACCATGAAGTTCAGGGAATTAATGTCAGGTACGGTTTTTCATGAAAATATAAGCTTCTAATGCTGTACCAACAAGTTTACGGCGAATTTCCTCATGAAACATTTCGGAATGAGGAAAGGAACAGATAATGTTGAAACTGAAAGCTTCTATTACAGCAGATATATGTTGGGGTTACTTGGGTCATGAATCCTAGGGAATGGATGGCAGGAAAATGATTTTGTTAAATTGATTGCTTCTATAAAGAAACAACAGTTTTACGGCGAATGAATCATCAAAGACAGAGAATGGAATGAAGGTTGAATGTTCGGTGAAACAGCAAGCTTCTTGTCCTGTGCCGACAAGTCTGAGCCAATTTAACTATGAAGTTCAGGGAATGAATGTCAGGTACGGTTTTTCATGAAAATATAAGCTTCTAATGCCGTATCAACAAGTTTACGGCGAATTTCCTCATGAAACATTTCGGAATGAGGAAAGAAACAGATAATGTTGAAACTGAAAGCTTCTATTACAGCAGATACAGGTTAGGGTTACTTGGGTCATGAATCCTAGGGAATGGATGGCAGGAAAATGACTTTGTTAAATTGATTGCTTCTATAAAAGCAGCAGTTTTACGGCGAATGAATTATCAACGATAGAGAATGGATTGAAGGTTGAATGTTCGGTGAAACAGCAAGCTTCTTGTCCTGTGCCGACAAGTCTGAGCCAATTTAACTATGAAGTTCAGGGAATGAATGTCAGGTACGGTTTTTCATGAAAATATAATCTTCTAATGCTGTATCAACAAGTTTACGGCGAATTTCCACATGAAACATTTC
Organism: Acanthosepion lycidas; assembly: GCA_963932145.1. Taxonomy (NCBI): domain Eukaryota; kingdom Metazoa; phylum Mollusca; class Cephalopoda; order Sepiida; family Sepiidae; genus Acanthosepion; species Acanthosepion lycidas. Next base: position 89,884,191 of record OZ010599.1, on the reverse strand, counting down.
GTAATGAGGAAAGGAGCAGATAATTTTGAAACTGAAAGCTTCTATTACAGCAGATACAGGTTGGGGTTACTTGGGTCATGAATCCTAGGGAATGGATGGCAGGAAAATGACTTTGTTAAATTGATTGCTTCTATAAAAGCAGCAGTTTTACGGCGAATGAATTATCAACGATAGAGAATGGATTGAAGGATGAATGTTCGGTGAAACAGCAAGCTTCTTGTCCTGTGCCGACAAGTCTGAGCCAATTTAACCATGAAGTTCAGGGAATGAATGTCAGGTACTGTTTTTCATGAAAATATAAGATTCTAATGCTGTATCAACATGTTTACGGCGAATTTCAACATGAAACATTTCGGAATGAGGAAAGGAACAGATAATGTTGAAACTGAAAGCTTCTATTACAGCAGATACAGGTTGGGGTTAGTTGGGTCATGAATCCTAGGGAATGGATGGCAGGAAAATGACTTTGTTAAATTGATTGCTTCTATAAAAGCAGCAGTTTTACGGCGAATGAATTATCAACGATAGAGAATGGATTGAAGGTTGAATGTTCGGTGAAACAGCAAGCCTCTTGTCCTGTGCCGACAAGTCTGAGCCAATTTAACCATGAAGTTCAGGGAATGAATGTCAGGTACTGTTTTTCATGAAAATATAAGATTCTAATGCTGTATCAACAAGTTTACGGCGAATTTCAACATGAAACATTTCGGAATGAGGAAAGGAACAGATAATGTTGAAACTGAAAGCTTCTATTACAGCAGATACAGGTTGGGGTTACTTGGGTCATGAATCCTATAGAATGGATGGCAGGAAAATGATTTTGTTAAATTGATTGCTTCTATAAAGAAACAACAGTTTTACGGTGAATGAATCATCAACGATAGAGAATGGATTGAAGGTTGAATGTTCGGTGAAACAGCAAGCTTCTTGTCCTGTGCCGACAAGTCTGAGCCAATTTAACCATGAAGTTCAGGGAATGAATGTCAGGTACTGTTTTTCATGAAAATATAAGATTCTAATGCCGTATTCAACCAGTTTACGGCGAATTTCCACATGAAACATTTCGGAATGAGGAAAGAAACAGATAATGTTGAAACTGAAAGCTTCTATGACAGCAGATACAGGTTAGGGTTACTTGGGTCATGAATCCTAGGGAATGGATGGCAGGAAAATGACTTTGTTAAATTGATTGCTTCTATAAAAGCAGCAGTTTTACGGCGAATGAATTATCAACGATAGAGAATGGATTGAAGGTTGAATGTTCGGTGAAACAGCAAGCTTCTTGTCCTGTGCCGACAAGTCTGAGCCAATTTAACTATGAAGTTCAGGGAATGAATGTCAGGTACGGTTTTTCATGAAAATATAATCTTCTAATGCTGTATCAACAAGTTTACGGCGAATTTCCACATGAAACATTTCGTAATGAGGAAAGGAGCAGATAATGTTGAAACTGAAAGCTTCTATTACAGCAGATACAGGTTGGGGTTACTTGGGTCATGAATCCTAGGGAATGGATGGCAGGAAAATGACTTTGTTAAATTGATTGCTTCTATAAAAGCAGCAGTTTTACGGCGAATGAATTATCAACGATAGAGAATGGATTGAAGGATGAATGTTCGGTGAAACAGCAAGCTTCTTGTCCTGTGCCGACAAGTCTGAGCCAATTTAACCATGAAGTTCAGGGAATGAATGTCAGGTACTGTTTTTCATGAAAATATAAGATTCTAATGCTGTATCAACATGTTTACGGCGAATTTCAACATGAAACATTTCGGAATGAGGAAAGGAACAGATAATGTTGAAACTGAAAGCTTCTATTACAGCAGATACAGGTTGGGGTTAGTTGGGTCATGAATCCTAGGGAATGGATGGCAGGAAAATGACTTTGTTAAATTGATTGCTTCTATAAAAGCAGCAGTTTTACGGCGAATGAATTATCAACGATAGAGAATGGATTGAAGGTTGAATGTTCGGTGAAACAGCAAGCCTCTTGTCCTGTGCCGACAAGTCTGAGCCAATTTAACCATGAAGTTCAGGGAATGAATGTCAGGTACTGTTTTTCATGAAAATATAAGATTCTAATGCTGTATCAACAAGTTTACGGCGAATTTCAACATGAAACATTTCGGAATGAGGAAAGGAACAGATAATGTTGAAACTGAAAGCTTCTATTACAGCAGATACAGGTTGGGGTTACTTGGGTCATGAATCCTAGGGAATGGATGGCAGGAAAATGATTTTGTTAAATTGATTGCTTCTATAAAGAAACAACAGTTTTACGTTGAATGAATCATCAACGATAGAGAATGGATTGAAGGTTGAATGTTCGGTGAAACAGCAAGCTTCTTGTCCTGTGCCGACAAGTCTGAGCCAATTTAACCATGAAGTTCAGGGAATGAATGTCAGGTACTGTTTTTCATGAAAATATAAGATTCTAATGCCGTATTCAACCAGTTTACGGCGAATTTCCACATGAAACATTTCGGAATGAGGATAGAAACAGATAATGTTGAAACTGAAATCTTCTATTACAGCAGATACAGGTTGGGGTTAGTTGGGTCATGAATCCTAGGGAATGGATGGCAGGAAAATGATTTTGTTAAATTGATTGCTTCTATAAAGAAACAACAGTTTTACGGCGAATGAATCATCAAAGACAGAGAATGGAATGAAGGTTGAATGTTCGGTGAAACAGCAAGCTTCTTGTCCTGTGCCGACAAGTCTGAGCCAATTTAACTATGAAGTTCAGGGAATGAATGTCAGGTACGGTTTTTCATGAAAATATAAGCTTCTAATGCCGTATCAACAAGTTTACGGCGAATTTCCTCATGAAACATTTCGGAATGAGGAAAGAAACAGATAATGTTGAAACTGAAAGCTTCTATTACAGCAGATACAGGTTAGGGTTACTTGGGTCATGAATCCTAGGGAATGGATGGCAGGAAAATGACTTTGTTAAATTGATTGCTTCTATAAAAGCAGCAGTTTTACGGCGAATGAATTATCAACGATAGAGAATGGATTGAATGTTGAATGTTCGGTGAAACAGCAAGCTTCTTGTCCTGTGCCGACAAGTCTGAGCCAATTTAACTATGAAGTTCAGGGAATGAATGTCAGGTACGGTTTTTCATGAAAATATAATCTTCTAATGCTGTATCAACAAGTTTACGGCGAATTTCCACGTGAAACATTTCGTAATGAGGAAAGGAGCAGATAATGTTGAAACTGAAAGCTTCTATTACAGCAGATACAGGTTGGGGTTACTTGGGTCATGAATCCTAGGGAATGGATGGCAGGAAAATGACTTTGTTAAATTGATTGCTTCTATAAAGGCAGCAGTTTTACGGCGAATGAATTATCAACGATAGAGAATGGATTGAAGGATGAATGTTCGGTGAAACAGCAAGCTTCTTGTCCTGTGCCGACAAGTCTGAGCCAATTTAACCATGAAGTTCAGGGAATGAATGTCAGGTACTGTTTTTCATGAAAATATAAGATTCTAATGCTGTATCAACAAGTTTACGGCGAATTTCAACATGAAACATTTCGGAATGAGGAAAGGAACAGATAATGTTGAAACTGAAAGCTTCTATTACAGCAGATACAGGTTGGGGTTACTTGGGTCATGAATCCTAGGGAATGGATGGCAGGAAAATGATTTTGTTAAATTGATTGCTTCTATAAAGAAACAACAGTTTTACGGTGAATGAATCATCAACGATAGAGAATGGATTGAAGGTTGAATGTTCGGTGAAACAGCAAGCTTCTTGTCCTGTGCCGACAAGTCTGAGCCAATTTAACCATGAAGTTCAGGGAATGAATGTCAGGTACTGTTTTTCATGAAAATATAAGATTCTAATGCTGTATCAACATGTTTACGGCGAATTTCAACATGAAACATTTCGGAATGAGGAAAGGAACAGATAATGTTGAAACTGAAAGCTTCTATTACAGCAGATACAGGTTGGGGTTAGTTGGGTCATGAATCCTAGGGAATGGATGGCAGGAAAATGACTTTGTTAAATTGATTGCTTCTATAAAAGCAGCAGTTTTACGGCGAATGAATTATCAACGATAGAGAATGGATTGAAGGTTGAATGTTCGGTGAAACAGCAAGCCTCTTGTCCTGTGCCGACAAGTCTGAGCCAATTTAACCATGAAGTTCAGGGAATGAATGTCAGGTACTGTTTTTCATGAAAATATAAGATTCTAATGCTGTATCAACAAGTTTACGGCGAATTTCAACATGAAACATTTCGGAATGATGAAAGGAACAGATAATGTTGAAACTGAAAGCTTCTATTACAGCAGATACAGGTTGGGATTACTTGGGTCATGAATCCTAGGGAATGGATGGCAGGAAAATGATTTTGTTAAATTGATTGCTTCTATAAAGAAACAACAGTTTTACGGTGAATGAATCATCAACGATAGAGAATGGATTGAAGGTTGAATGTTCGGTGAAACAGCAAGCTTCTTGTCCTGTGCCGACAAGTCTGAGCCAATTTAACCATGAAGTTCAGGGAATGAATGTCAGGTACTGTTTTTCATGAAAATATAAGATTCTAATGCCGTATTCAACCAGTTTACGGCGAATTTCCACATGAAACATTTCGGAATGAGGATAGAAACAGATAATGTTGAAACTGAAAGCTTCTATTACAGCAGATACAGGTTGGGGTTAGTTGGGTCATGAATCCTAGGGAATGGATGGCAGGAAAATGATTTTGTTAAATTGATTGCTTCTATAAAGAAACAACAGTTTTACGGCGAATGAATCATCAAAGACAGAGAATGGAATGAAGGTTGAATTTTCGGTGAAACAGCAAGCTTCTTGTCCTGTGCCGACAAGTCTGAGCCAATTTAACTATGAAGTTCAGGGAATGAATGTCAGGTACGGTTTTTCATGAAAATATAAGCTTCTAATGCCGTATCAACAAGTTTACGGCGAATTTCCTCATGAAACATTTCGGAATGAGGAAAGAAACAGATAATGTTGAAACTGAAAGCTTCTATTACAGCAGATACAGGTTAGGGTTACTTGGGTCATGAATCCTAGGGAATGGATGGCAGGAAAATGACTTTGTTTAATTGATTGCTTCTATAAAAGCAGCAATTTTACGGCGAATGAATCATCAACGATAGAGAATGGATTGAAGGTTGAATGTTCGGTGAAACAAAAAGCTTCTTGTCCTGTGCCGACAAGTCTGAGCCAATTTAACCATGAAGTTCAGGGAATTAATGTCAGATACGGTTTTTCATGAAAATATAAGCTTCTAATGCTGTACCAACAAGTTTACGGCGAATTTCCTCATGAAACATTTCGGAATGAGGAAAGAAACAGATAATGTTGAAACTGAAAGCTTCTATTACAGCAGATACAGGTTAGGGTTACTTGGGTCATGAATCCTAGGGAATGGATGGCAGGAAAATGATTTTGCTAAATTGATTGCTTCTATAAAGAAACAACAGTTTTACGGTGAATGAATCATCAACGATAGAGAATGGATTGAAGGTTGAATGTTCGGTGAAACAGCAAGCTTCTTGTCCTGTGCCGACAAGTCTGAGCCAATTTAACCATGAAGTTCAGGGAATGAATGTCAGGTACGGTTTTTCATGAAAATATAACATTCTAATGCTGTATCGACAAGTTTATGGCGAATTTCCACATGAAACATTTCGGAATGAGGAAAGGAGCAGATAATGTTGAAACTGAAAGCTTCTATTACAGCAGATACAGGTTGGGGTTAGTTGGGTCATGAATCCTAGGGAATGGATGGCAGGAAAATGACTTTGTTAAATTGATTGCTTCTATAAAAGCAGCAGTTTTACGGCGAATGAATTATCAACGATAGAGAATGGATTGAAGGTTGAATGTTCGGTGAAACAACAAGCTTCTTGTCCCGTGCCGACAAGTCTGAGCCAATTTAACCATGAAGTTCAGGGAATGAATGTCAGGTACTGTTTTTTATTGAAAATATAAGATTCTAATGCTGTATTCAACAAGTTTACGGCGAATTTCCACATGAAACATTTCGGAATGAGGATAGAAACAGATAATGATGAAACTGAAAGCTTCTATTACAGCAGATACAGGTTGGGGTTAGTTGGGTCATGAATCCTAGGGAATGGATGGCAGGAAAATGACTTTGTTTAATTGATTGCTTCTATAAAAGCAGCAATTTTACGGCGAATGAATCATCAACGATAGAGAATGGATTGAAGGTTGAATGTTCGGTGAAACAACAAGCTTCTTGTCCTGTGCCGACAAGTCTGAGCCAATTTAACCATGAAGTTAAGGGAATGAATGTCAGGTACGGTTTTTCATGAAAATATAAGATTCTAATGCTGTATCGACAAGTTTATGGCGAATTTCCACATGAAACATTTCGGAATGAGGAAAGGAACAGATAATGTTGAAACTGAAAGCTTCTATTACAGCAGATACAGGTTGGGGTTACTTGGGTCATGAATCCTAGGGAATGCATGGCAGGAAAATGACTTTGTTAAATTGATTGCTTCTATAAAGAAACAACAGTTTTACGGCGAATGAATCATCAACGATAGAGAATGGATTGAAGGTTGAATGTTCGGTGAAACAGCAAGCTTCTTGTCCTGTGCCGACAAGTCTGAGCCAATTTAACCATGAAGTTCAGGGAATGAATGTCAGGTACTGTTTTTCATGAAAATATAAGCTTCTAAACCGTATCAACAAGTTTACGGCGAATTTCCTCATGAAATATTTCGGAATGAGGAAAGAAACAGATAATGTTGAAACTGAAACTTCTATTACAGCACATACAGGTTAGGGTTAGTTGTGTCATGAATCCTAGGGAATGGATGGCAAGAAAATGACTTTGTTAAATTGATTGCTTCTATAAAAGCAGCAGTTTTACGGCGAATGAATCATCAACGATAGAGCATGGATTGAAGGTTGAATGTTCGGTGAAACAGCAAGCTTCTTGTCTGTGCCGACAAGTCTGAGCTAATTTAACCATGAAGTTCAGGGAATGAATGTCAGGTACGGTTTTTCATGAAAATATAAGCTTCTAATGCTGTATCAACAAGTTTACGGCGAATTTCCACATAAAACACTTCGGAATGAGGAAAGAAAAAGATAATGTTGAAACTGAAAGCTTCTATTACAGCAGATACAGGTTGGGGTTACTTGGGTCATGAATCCTAGGGAATGGATGGCAGGAACATGACATTGTTAAATTGATTGCTTCTATAAAAGCAGCAGTTTTACGGCGAATGAATCATCAACTATAGAGAATGGATTGAAGGTTGAATGTTCGGTGAAACAGCAAGCTTCTAGTTCTGTGTCGACAAATCTGTGCCAATTTAACCATGAAGTTCAGGGAATGAATGTCAGGTACGGTTTTTCATGAAAATATAAGCTTCTAATGCTGTATCAACAAGTTTACGGCGAATTTCCACATGAAACCTTTCGGAATGAGGAAAGGAACAGATAATGTTGAAACTGAAAGCTTCTATTACAGCAGGTACAGGTTGGGGTTACTTGGGTCATGAATCCTAGGGAATGGATGGCAGGAAAATGACTTTGTTAAATTGATTGCTTCTATAAAGAAACAACAGTTTTACGGCGAATGAATCATCAACGATAGAGAATGGATTGAAGGTTGAATGTTCGGTGAAACAGCAAGCTTCTTGTCCTGTGCCGACAAGTCTGAGCCAATTTAACCATGATGTTCAGGGAATGAATGTCAGGTACGGTTTTTCATGAAAATATAAGCTTCTAATGCCGTATCAACAAGTTTACGGCGAATTTCCTCATGAAACATTTCGGAATGAGGAAAGGAACAGATAATGTTGAAATTGAAAGCTTCTATTACAGCAGATACAGGTTGGGGTTAGTTGGGTCATGAATCCTAGGGAATGGATGGCAGGAAAATGACTTTGTTAAATTGATTGCTTCTATAAAAGCAGCAGTTTTACGGCGAATGAATCATCAACTATAGAGAATGGATTGAAGGTTGAATGTTCGGTGAAACAGCAAGCTTCTTGTCCTGTGCCGACAAGTCTGAGCCAATTTAACCATGAAGTTCAGGGAATGAATGTCAGGTACGGTTTTTCATGAAAATATAAGCTTCTAATCCTGTATCAACAAGTTTACGGCGAATTTCCACATGAAACCTTTCGGAATGAGGAAAGGAACAGATAATGTTGAAACTGAAAGCTTCTATTACAGCAGATACAGGTTGGGGTTACTTGGGTCATGAATCCTAGGGACTGGATAGCAGGAAAATGATTTTGTTAAATTGATTGCTTCTATAAAGTAACAACAGTTTTACGGCGAATGAATCATCAACGATAGAGAATGGATTGAAGGTTGAATGTTCGGTGAAACAGCAAGCTTCTAGTTCTGTGTCGACAAATCTGTGCCAATTTAACCATGAAGTTCAGGGAATGAATGTCAGGTACGGTTTTTCATGAAAATATAAGCTTCTAATGCTGTATCAACAAGTTTACGGCGAATTTCCACATGAAACCTTTCGGAATGAGGAAAGGAACAGATAATGTTGAAACTGAAAGCTTCTATTACAGCAGATACAGGTTGGGGTTACTTGGGTCATGAATCCTAGGGACTGGATAGCAGGAAAATGACTTTGTTAAATTGATTGCTTCTATAAAGAAACAACAGTTTTACGGTGAATGAATCATCAAAGATAGAGAATGGATTGAAGGTTGAATGTTCGGTGAAACAGCAAGCTTCTTGTCCCGTGCCGACAAGTCTGAGCCAATTTAACCATGAAGTTCAGGGAATGAATGTCAGGTACGGTTTTTCATGAAAATATAAGCTTCTAATGCTGTATCAACAAGTTTACGGCGAATTTCCACATGAAACCTTTCGGAATGAGGAAAGGAACAGATAATGTTGAAACTGATAGCTTCTATTACAGCAGATACAGGTTGGGGTTACTTGGGTCATGAATCCTAGGGAATGGATGGCAGGAAAATGACTTTGTTAAATTGATTGCTTCTATAAAGAAACAACAGTTTTACGGCGAATGAATCATCAACGATAGAGAATGGATTGAAGGATGAATGTTCGGTGAAACAGCAAGCTTCTTGTCCCGGGCCGACAAGTCTGAGCCAATTTAACCATGAAGTTCAGGGAATGAATGTCAGGTACGGTTTTTCATGAAAATATAAGCTTCTAATGCTGTATCAACAAGATTACGGCGAATTTCCACATGAAACCTTTCGGAATGAGGAAAGGAACAGATAATGTTGAAACTGAAAGCTTCTATTACAGCAGATACATGTTGGGCTAATTGGGCCATGAAGCCTGGGGACTGGATAGCAGGAAAATGACTTTGTTAAATTGATTGCTTCTATAAAGAAACAACAGTTTTACGGTGAATGAATCATCAAAGATAGAGAATGGATTGAAGGTTGAATGTTCGGTGAAACAGCAAGCTTCTTGTCCCGTGCCGACAAGTCTGAGCCAATTTAACGATGAAGTTCAGGGAATGAATGTCAGGTACGGTTTTTCCTGAAAATATAAGCTTCTAATTCTGTATCAACTAGTTTACGGCGAATTTCCTCATGAAACATTTCGGAATGAGGAAAGGAACAGATAATGTTGAAACTGATAGCTTCTATTACAGCAGATACAGGTTGGGGTTACTTGGGTCATGAATCCTAGGGACTGGATAGCAGTAAAATGACTTTGTTAAATTGATTGCTTCTATAAAGAAACAACAGTTTTACGGTGAATGAATCATCAAAGATAGAGAATGGATTGAAGGTTGAATGTTCGGTGAAACAGCAAGCTTCTTGTCCCGTGCCGACAAGTCTGAGCCAATTTAACGATGAAGTTCAGGGAATGAATGTCAGGTACGGTTTTTTATGAAAATATAACCTTGTAATGCCGTATCAACAAGTTTACGGCGAATTTCCTCATGAAACATTTCGGAATGAGGAAAGGAACAGATAATGTTGAAACTGAAAGCTTCTATTACAGCAGATACAGGTTGGGGTTACTTGGGTCATGAATCCTAGGGACTGGATAGCAGTAAAATGACTTTGTTAAATTGATTGCTTCTATAAAGAAACAACAGTTTTACGGTGAATGAAACATCAAAGATAGAGAATGGATTGAAGGTTGAATGTTCGGTGAAACAGCAAGCTTCTTGTCCCGTGCCGACAAGTCTGAGCCAATTTAACCATGAAGTTCAGGGAATGAATGTCAGGTACGGTTTTTCATGAAAATATAAGCTTCTAATGCTGTATCAACAAGTTTACGGCGAATTTCCACATGAAACCTTTCGGAATGAGGAAAGGAACAGATAATGTTGAAACTGAAAGCTTCTATTACAGCAGATACATGTTGGGCTAATTGGGCCATGAAGCCTGGGGACTGGATAGCAGGAAAATGACTTTGTTAAATTGATTGCTTCTATAAAGAAACAACAGTTTTACGGTGAATGAATCATCAAAGATAGAGAATGGATTGAAGGTTGAATGTTCGGTGAAACAGCAAGCTTCTTGTCCCGTGCCGACAAGTCTGAGCCAATTTAACGATGAAGTTCAGGGAATGAATGTCAGGTACGGTTTTTCCTGAAAATATAAGCTTCTAATTCTGTATCAACTAGTTTACGGCGAATTTCCTCATGAAACATTTCGGAATGAGGAAAGGAACAGATAATGTTGAAACTGAAAGCTTCTATTACAGCAGATACAGGTTGGGGTTAGTTGGGTCATGAATCCTAGGGAATGGATGGCAGGTAAATGACTTTGTTTAATTGATTGCTTCTATAAAAGCAGCAATTTTACGGCGAATGAATCATCAACGATAGAGAATGGATTGAAGGTTGAATGTTCGGTGAAACAACAAGCTTCTTGTCCTGTGCCGACAAGTCTGAGCCAATTTAACCATGAAGTTAAGGGAATGAATGTCAGGTACGGTTTTTCATGAAAATATAAGATTCTAATGCTGTATCGACAAGTTTATGGCGAATTTCCACATGAAACATTTCGGAATGAGGAAAGGAACTGATAATGTTGAAACTGAAAGCTTCTATTACAGCACATACAGGTTAGGGTTAGTTGTGTCATGAATCCTAGGGAATGGATGGCAGGAAAATGACTTTGTTAAATTGATTGCTTCTATAAAAGCAGCAGTTTTACGGCGAATGAATCATCAACGATAGAGAATGGATTGAAGGTTGAATGTTCGGTGAAACAGCAAGCTTCTTGTCCTGTGCCGACAAGTCTGAGCCAATTTAACCATGAAGTTCAGGGAATGAATGTCAGGTACGGTTTTTCATGAAAATATAAGCTTCTAATGCTGTATCAACAAGTTTACGGCGAATTTCCACATAAAACACTTCGGAATGAGGAAAGAAACAGAAAATGTTGAAACTGAAAGCTTCTATTACAGCAGATACAGGTTGGGGTTAGTTGGGTCATGAATCCTAGGGACTGGATGGCAGGAAAATGATTTTGTTAAATTGATTGCTTCTATAAAGTAACAACAGTTTTACGGCGAATGAATCATCAACGATAGAGAATGGATTGAAGTTTGAATGTTCGGTGAAACAGCAAGCTTCTAGTTCTGTGTCAACAAATCTGTGCCAATTTAACTATGAAGTTCAGGGAATGAATGTCAGGTACGGTTTTTCATGAAAATATCAGCTTCTATTGCTGTATCAACATTTTTTTAGGCGAATTTCCACATGAAACATTTCGGAATGAGGAAAGGAACAGATAATGTTGAAACTGAAAGCTTCTATTACAGCAGATACAGGTTGGGATTAATTTGGTCCTGAAGCCTAGGGAATGGATGGCAGGAAAATGACTTTGTTAAATTGATTGCTTCTATAAAGAAACAACAGTTTTACGGCGAATGAATCATCAACGATAGAGAATGGATTGAATGTTGAATGTTTGGTGAAACAGTAATCTTCTAGTCGTGTGCCGACAAGACTGAGCCAATTTAACCATGAAGTTCAGGGAATGAATGTCAGGTACGATTTTTCATGAAAATATAAGCTTCTAATGCCGTATCAACAAGTTTTCGGCGAATTTCCTCATGAAACATTTCGGAATGAGGAAAGAAAAAGATAATGTTGAAACTGAAAGCTTCTATTACAGCAGATACAGGTTGGGGTTACTTGGGTCATGAAGCCTAGGGAATGTATGGCAGGAAAATGACTTTGTTAAATTGATTGCTTCTATAAAGAAACAACAGTTTTACGGCGAATGAATCATCAACGATAGAGAATGGATTGAAGGTTGAATGTTCGGTGAAACAGCAAGCTTCTTGTCCTGTGCCGACAAGTCTGAGCCAATTTAACCATGAAGTTCAGGGAATGAATGTCAGGTACGGTTTTTCATGAAAATATAAGCTTCTAATGCTGTATCAACAAGTTTACGGCGAATTTCCACATGAAACATTTCGGAATGAGGAAAGGAACAGATAATGTTGAAACTGAAAGCTTCTATTACAGCAGATACAGGTTAGGGTTACTTGGGTCATGAATACTAGGGACTGGATGGCAGGAAAATGACTTTGTTAAATTGATTGCTTCTATAAAGTAACAACAGTTTTACGGCGAATGAATCATCAACGATAGAGAATGGATTGAAGGTTGAATGTTCGGTGAAACAGCAAGCTTCTTGTCCTGTGCCGACAAGTCTGAGCCAATTTAACCATGAATTTCAGGGAATGAATGTCAGGTACGGTTTTTCATGAAAATATAAGCTTCTAATGCTGTATCAACAAGTTTACGTCGAATTTCCACATGAAACATTTCGGAATGAGGAAAGGAACAGATAATGTTGATACTGAAAGCTTCTATTACAGCAGATACAGGTTGGGGTTACTTGGGTCATGAAGCCTAGGGACTGGATGGCAGGAAAATGATTTTGTTAAATTGATTGCTTCTATAAAGAAACAACAGTTTTACGGCGAATGAATCATCAACGATAGAGAATGGATTGAAGGTTGAATGTTCGGTGAAACAGCAAGCTTCTTGTCCTGTGCCGACAAGTCTGAGCCAATTTAACCATGAAGTTCAGAGAATGAATGTCAGGTACGGTTTTTCATGAAAATATAAGCTTCTAATGCTCTATCAACAAGTTTACGTCGAAGTTCCTCATGAAACATTTCGGAATGATGAAAGGAACAGATAATGTTGAAACTGAAAGCTTCTATTACAGCAGATACAGGTTGGGGTTACTTGGGTCATGAATCCTAGGGACTGGATGGCAGGAAAATGACTTTGTTAAATTGATTGCTTCTATAAAGAAACAACAGTTTTACGGCGAATGAATCATCAACGATAGAGAATGGATTGAAGGTTGAATAATCGGTGAAACAGCAAGATTCTTGTCCTGTGCCGACAAGTCTGAGCCAATTTATCCATGAGGTTCAGGGAATGAATGTCAGGTACGGTTTTTCATGAAAATATAAGCTTCTAATGCTGTGTCAACAAGTTTACGGCGAATTTCCACATGAAACATTTCGGAATGAGGAAAGGAACAGATAATGTTGAAACTGATAGCTTCCATTACAGCAAATACAGGTTGGGGTTACTTGGGTCATGAATCCTAGGGACTGGATGGCAGGAAAATGACTTTGTTAAATTGATTGCTTCTATAAAGAAACAACAGTTTTACGGCGAATGAATCATCAACGATAGAGAATGGATTGAAGGTTGAATGTTCGGTGAAACAGCAAGATTCTTGTCCTGTGCCGACAAGTCTGAGCCAATTTAACCAGGAAGTTCAGGGAATGAATGTCAGGCAGGGTTTTTCCTGAAAATATAAGCTTCTAATGCTGTATCAACAAGTTTACGGCGAATTTCCACATGAAACATTTCGGAATGAGGAAAGGAACAGATAATGTTGAAACTGAAAGCTTCTATTACAGCAGATACATGTTGGGGTTACTTGGGTCATGAATCCTAGGGAATGGATGGCAGGAAAATGACTTTGTTAAATTGATTGCTTCTATAAAGTAACAACAGTTTTACGGCGAATGAATCATCAACGATAGAGAATGGATTGAAGGTTGAATGTTCGGTGAAAAAGCAAGCTTCTTGTCTTGTGCCGACAAGTCTGGGCCAATTTAACCATGAAGTTCAGGGAATGAATGTCAGGTACGGTTTTTCATGAAAATATAAGCTTCTTATGCCGTATCAACAAGTTTACGGCGAATTTCCTCATAAAACATTTCGGAATGAGGAAAGGAACAGATAATGTTGAAACTGATAGCTTCTATTACAGCAGATACATGTTGTGGTTACTTAGGTCATGAATCCTAGGGACTGGATGGCAGGAAAATGACTTTGTTAAATTGATTGCTTCTATAAAGAAACAACAGTTTTACGGCGAATGAATCATCAACGATAGAGAATGGATTGAAGGTTGAATGTTCGGTGAAACAGCAAGCTTCTTGTCCTGTGCCGACAAGTCTGTGCCAATTTAACCATGAAGTTCAGGGAATGAATGTCAGGTACGGTTTTTCATGAAAATATAAGCTTCTAATGCCGTATCAACAAGTTTACGGCGAATTTCCTCATCAAAGATTTCGTAATGAAGAAAGGAACAGATAATGTTTAAACTGAAAGCTTCTAGTACAGCAGACACAGATTGGGGTTAATTGGGTCATGAAGCCTAGGGAATGATGGCATGAAAATAACATTGTGAAATTGAATGCTTCTACAAAAGAAACAACAGTTTTACGGCGAATGTATCATCAACGACAGAGAATGGATTGAAATTAGAATTTTATTGGGTTGTGAAGCCTATATGAGGATCCATAAGATCCACTTAGTTACTCGTTGCCATCTTTCGTCACACTTTGATAACACTCCATGAGACTTTGATTGAAATAGCTTATATCATGACATACTAAAATACTTTAATCAAATATATGATAAACTTAGTCACCTTAGACAAATTGCTCCGATGATTAAACCGGCTGAGGACAGGTATGACACAGGGAATTATTTCCATCATCCATATGATCTTCTTAGTCACACTTTCACATCTCCTAACGATACTATGTTTAAAATGCTAATAGACGCAAGACCGGAATTTATTTCAATAATTCGTATCATCGTCTCCGTCAAGCGATGACATCTCTCAATGCATATATAACCCAGTAAAATTTCAATCGTCCATTCAATCCTCTCAGACACCCGTTGTCATCTCTCCATGCTATTACGATTCAACCGGCTCGAATCAGATATCAGTCAGGAAACTATTTCGGTCATCCATTCAATACTCTCAGTCACCCTTTGACATATGTCGACTCTAATATGATTCAACTGGCTCGTATCAGATATAACACAGGAAACTATTTGCAACATCCTTTCAATCCAATCAGTCACAATTTGAAATCTCTCGATGCTATTATGATTACACTGGCGGGTGTCAGATATAACTCAGGAAAGCATTTCAATCATCCATTCAATCTTCAAGTCAACA
Source organism: Acanthosepion lycidas (assembly GCA_963932145.1). Taxonomy (NCBI): domain Eukaryota; kingdom Metazoa; phylum Mollusca; class Cephalopoda; order Sepiida; family Sepiidae; genus Acanthosepion; species Acanthosepion lycidas. Next base: position 89,868,726 of record OZ010599.1, on the reverse strand, counting down.
TTTGTCATATCTCCATGCTATTATGATTCAACTGTCTGGTATCAGATATAACGTAGGCATGAATTTCAATCGTCCATTCAATACTCTCAATCACATTTTGCCATCGCTCTATGCTACTATGATTCAACTTGCTTGTATCAGATATAACTCAGGAATCTATGTCAATCGTCCATTCAATCCTCTCAGTCACCCTTTGTCATCTCTCCATGCTACTATGATTCAACTGGCTGGTATCAGATATAACTCAGGAAACTAATTCAAACGTCCATTCAATCAACAGAGTCACCATTTGTTATCTTTCGATGCTCCGATGATTTAAGTGGCTCGTATCATATACAACTCAGGAAACTATTTGCGTCGTCCATTCAATCATCATAGTGACATTTTGTCATATCTGCATGCTACTATGATTCACCTGGCTGGTGTCAGATATAACTCAGGAAACTATTTGCGTTGTCCACTCTCAGTCACCCTTTGTCATCTCTCCATGCTACCATGATTCAACTGGCTGGTATCACTTATAACTCATGAAACTATTTCAATCGTCCATTCAATCCTCTCAGACACCCTTTGCCATCTTTCCATAATACTATGATTCAACTGGATGGTATCAGATATAAATCAGGAAACTATTTCAATCGTCCATTCAATCGTCTCAGTCACTATTTGTCATCTCTCCATGCTACTATGATTCAACTGGCTGGTATCAGATATAACTCAGGAAACTATTTCAATCGTCCATTCAATTCTCGCAATCAGCAAATTTCATCGCTCCATGCTACTATGATTCAACTGCACTGGTATCAGATATAAGTCAGGAAACTTTTTCAATCGTCCATTCAATCCTCTCAATCACCCTTTGTCATCGTTACATGCTTCTATTATTCAACTGGCTGGTATCAGATATGACCCAGGAAACTATTTAAATCGTCCATTCAATCCTCTCAATCACCTGTTGTCATCTCTACATGCTCCTATGATTAAACTGGCTGGTGTCAGCTATAACTCAGGAAACTATTTCAATCATCCATTCAATCCTCTCAGTCACTCTTTGTCGTCTCTCCATGCTACTATGATTCAACTGGCTGGTATCAGATATAACTCAGGAAACTACATCAATCGTCTATTCAATCCTATGAGTCACGCTGTGTCATCTCTCCATGCTACTATGATTCAACTGGCTGGTATCTGATATAACTCAGGAAACTATTTCATTCGCCCATTCAATCCTCTCAGTCACCATTTGTCATCTCTCCATGCTAATATGATTCAACTGGCTGGTATCAGATATAACTCAGGAAACTATTTCAATCATTCGTTCAATCCTCTCATTCACACGTTGTCGTCGCTCCATGCTACTATGATTCAACTGGCAGGTATCAGATATAACTCAGGAAACTATTTCAATCCTCCATTCAATCCTCACAATCACCCTTTGTCATCGCTCCATGCTACTATGATTCAACTGGATGGCATCAGATATAACTCAGGAAATTATTTCAATTGTCCATTCAATTCTCTCAGGCACCATTTGTCATCTCTCCATGCTAATATGATTCAACTGGCTGGTATCAGATATAACTCAGGAAACTATTTCAATCGTCCATTCAATCATCTCAGTCACCATTTGTCATCTCTCCATGCTACTATGATTCAACTGGCTGGTATCAGATATAACTAAGGAAACTATTTCAATCGTCCATTCAATCCTCTCAATCACCATTTGTCACCTCTCTATGCTACAACGATTCAACTGGCTGGTATCTGATATAACTCAGGAAGCTATTTCAATCGTCTATTCAATCTTCTCAATCACGTTTGTCATCTCCCCATTCTAGTATGATTCAACTGGCTGGTATCAGATATAACTCAGGAAACTATTACAACCGTCAATTCAATCCTCTCAATCACACTTTGTCATCGCTCCATGCTACTATGATTCAACTGGCTGGTATCAGATATAACTAGGGAAACTATTTCAATCGACAATTCAATCCGCTCAGTCACACTTTCTCATCTCTCCATGCTACTCTGATTCAACTGGCTGCTATCAGATATAACTCATGAAACTATATCAATCACCCATGCAATCCTCTCAATCACCAGTTGTCTTCGATACATTCTACTATGATTCAACTGGCTGGAATGAGATAAAACTCAGGAAACTATTTCAATCGTCCATTCAATCCTCTCTGTCACCCTTTGTCATCTCTCCATGCTACTATGATTGAACTGGGTGAAATCAGATATAACTCAGTAAACTATTTCAATCCTCCATTCAATCCACTTAATCACCATTTGCCATCGCTCCAAGCTACTATGATTCAACTGGATGGTATCAGATATAACTCAGGAAACTATTTCAATCGTCCATTCAATCCTCTCAGTCAACATTTGTCTCATCTCCATGCTAATATGATTCAACTGGATGGTATCAGATATAACTCAGGAAAGTATTTCAATCGTCCATTCAATCCTCTCAGTCACCATTTGACATCTCTCCATTCTACTATGATTCAACTGGCTGTTATCAGATATAACTCAGGAAACTACTTCAATCGTCCATTCAATCCTCTCAATCACCATTTGTCACCTCTCCATGCTACAACGATTCAGCTGGCCCTGTATCATATATAACTCAGGAAGCTATTTCAATCGTCTATTCCATCTTCTCAGTCTCATTTGTCATCTCTCCATTCTAGTATGATTCAACTGGCTGGTATCACATATAACTCAGTAAACTATTACAACCGACGATTCAGTCCTCTCAGTCAACCTTTGTCATCGCTCCATGCTACTATGATTCAACTGGCTGGTATCAGATATAACTCAGGAAACTATTTCAATCGTCCATTCAATCCTCTCAATCACCTTTTGTCATCGCTCCATCCTACTATGATTCAACTGGATGGTATTAGAGATAACTCAGGAAATTATTTCAATCGTCCCTTCAATCCTCTCAGTCACCATTTGTCATCTCTCCATGCCACTATGATTCAACTGGCTGGTATAAGATATAACTCAGGAAACTATTTCAATCCTCCATTCAATCCGCACAATCACTCTTTGTCATCGCTCCATGCTACTATGATTCAACTGGATGGCATCAGATATAACTCAGGAAGCTATTTCAATCGTCTATTCAATCTACTCAATCACATTTCTCATCTCCCCATTCTAGTATGATTAAACTGGCTGGTATCATATATAACTCAGGAAACTATTACAACCGTCGATTGAATCCTCTCAATCACAATTTGTCATCGCTCCATGATACTATGATTTAACTGGCTGGTATCAGATATAACTCAGGAAACTATTTCAATCGTCCATTCAATCTTCTCAATCACCATTTGTCACCTCTCTATGCTACAACGATTCAACTGCCTGGTATCAGATATAACTCAGGAAGCTATTTCAATCGTCTATTCAATCTTCTCACTCACCTTTGTCATCTCTCCATGCTACTATGATTCAAATGGCTGGTATCAGATATAACTCACGAAACTATTTCAATCGTCCATTCAATCCTCGCAATCACCCTTTGTCATAACTACATTCTACTATGATTCAACTGGCTTAAATGAGATAAAACTCAGGAACCTATTCCAATCGTCCATTCAATCCTCTCAGTCACACTTTGTCATCTCTCCATCCTACTATGATTGAACTGGATGTTATCAGATATAACTCAGGAAACTATTTCAATCGTCCATTCTATCCTCTCAGTCACCCTTTGTCATCGCTCCATGCAACTACGATTCATCTGGCTTGTATCAGATATAACTCAGGAAACTATTTCAATCGTCCATTCAATCCTCTCAGTCACCCTTTGTCATCTCTCCATGCTACTATGTTTCAACTGTCTGGTATCAGTTATAATTTAGGAAATATTTCAATCGTCCCTTCAATCCTCTTAATCACCCTTTGTCATCCCTCCATGCTACTATGATTCAACTGACTGGTATCAGATATAACGTAGGAAAGTATTACAATCGTACATTCAATCCTCTCAAAAACACTTTGTCATAGCTCCATGCTACTATGATTCAACTGGCTTGCATCAGATATAACTCAGGAAACTATTTCAATCGTCCATTCAATCCTCTTAGTCACCTTTTGTCATCACTCGATGCTACTATGATTTAACTGGCTGTTATATGATATAAAATAGGAAAGAATTACAATCGTCCATTCAATCATCAGAATCACACTTTGTCTTCGCTCCTTGCTACTATGATTCAACTGGCTGGTATCAGATATAACTCAAGAAACTATTTCCATCGTCCATTTAATCCACTCAGGCACCATTTGTCATAGCTCCATGTTACTATGATTCAACTGGCTGGTATCAGATATAACTCAGGAAACTATTTCAATCGTTCATTCAATCATCTCAGTCACCCTTTGTCATCTCTCCATGCTACTATGATTCAACTGGCTGGTATCAGATATAACTCAGGAAACTATTTCAATCGTCCACTCAATCCTATTAGTCACCCTATTCAACTAACCATGCTACTATGATTCAACTATCTGATATCAAATATAACTCAGGAAACTATTTCAATCGTCCATTCAATCCTCTTAGTCACACTTTGTCATCTCTCCATGCTACTATGATTCAACTGGCTGGTATTAGATATAACCCAGGAAACTATTTCAATTGTCCATTCAATCCTCTCAATCACGCTTTGTCATCGCTCCATGCTATTATGATTCAACTGGCTGGTATCTGATATAACTCAGGAAACTATTTCAATCGTCCATTCAATCCTCTCAATCACTCTTTGTCCTCTCTACATGCTACTATGATTCTACTGGCTGGTATCAGATATAACTCAGGAAACTATTTCAATCGTCCATTCAATCCTCTCAGTCCCCCTTTGTCATCTCTCCATTCTAATATGATTAAAGTGGCTGGTATCAGATATAACTCAGGAAACTATTTCAATCGTCCATTCAAACCTCTCAGTCACACTTTTTCATCTCTCCGAGCTACTATGATTCAACTGGCTGGTATCAGATATAACTCAAAAAACTATTTAAATCGTCCATTCAATCCTCTCAGTAACCCTTTGTCATCGCTCCATGCTACTATGATTCAACTGACTGGTATCAGATATAACGTAGGAAAGTATTACAATCGGACATTCAATCCTCTCAAAAACACTTTGTAATCGCTCCATGCTACTATGATTCAACTGGCTGGTATAAGATATAAGTCAGGAAACTATTTCAGTCGTCCATTCAATCCTCTCAATCTCAATTTGTCATCGCTCCATGCTACTATGATTCAACTGGCTGGTATAAGATATAAGTCAGGAAACTATTTCAGTCGTCCTTTCAATCCTCTCAATCACACATTGTCATCGCTCCATGCTACTATGTTTCAACTGACTGGTATCAGTTAAAACGTAGGAAAGTATTTCAATCGTCCATTCAATCCTCTCAATCTCACTTTGTCATCGCCCCATGCTACTATGATTCAACTGGCTTGTATAAAATATGACTCAGTAAACTATTTCAATCGTCCATTTAATCCTCTTAGTCACTTTTTGTCATCACTCCATGCTACTATGATTTAACTGGCAGTTATATGATATAACATTGGCAAGAATTACAATCGTCCATTTAATCATCTGAATCACACTTTGTCTTCGCTCCTTGCTACTATGATTCAACTGGCTGGTATCAGATATAACTCAAGAAACTATTTCAGTCGTCTATTCAATCCTCTAAATCTCTATTTTTCATCGATCCATGCTACTATGATTCAACTGCCTGGTTTCAGATATAACTCAGTAAACTATTTCAATCGTCCATTCAATCCTCTCAATCACTCTTTGTCCTCTCTACATGCTACTATGATTCTACTGGCTGGTATCAGATATAACTCAGGAAACTATTTCAATCGGCCATTCAAACCTCTCAGTCACCCTTTTTCTTCTCTCCGTGCTACTATGATTCAACTGGCTGGTATCAGATATAACTCAGGAAACTATTTCAATCGTCCATTCAATCCTCTCAGTCACCCTTTGTCATCTGTCCATACTACTATGATTCAACTGGCTGGTATCAGATATAACTCAGGAAACTATTTCAATCCTCCATTCAATCCTCTTCGACACTTTTTGTCATCACTCCATGCTACTATGATTTAACTGGCTGTTAAATGATATAACGTAGGCAAGAATTTCAATCGTCCATTCAATCATCTGAATCACACTTTGTCTTCGCTCCTTGCTACTATGATTCAACTGGCTGGTATTAGATATAACTCAGGAAACTATTTGAATCGTCCATTCAATCCTCTTAGTCACACTTTGTCATTCTCCATGCTACTATGATTCAACTGGCTGGTATCAGATATTACTCGGGAAACTATTTCAATCGTCCATTCAATCCTCTCAATCAACCTTTGTCATCGCTCCTTGCTACTATGATTCAACTGGCTGGTATCATATATAACACTGGAAACTATTTCAATCGTCCATTCATTCCTCTCAATCACTCTTTGTCTTCTCTACATGCTACTATGATTCTACTGGCTGGTATCAGATATAACTCAGGAAACTATTTCAATCGTCCTTTCAATCCTCTCAGTGACCCTTTGTCATCTCTCCATGCTACTATGATTCAACTGGCTGGTATCAGATATTACTCAGGAAACTATTTCAATCGTCCATTCAATCCACTCAATTACACTTTGTCATCTCTCCATGCTACTATGATTCAACTGGCTGGTATCAGATATAACTCAGGAAACTATTTCAATCGTCCATTCAATCCTCTCAGACACCCTTTGTCATCTCTTTATGCTTCTATTATTCAACTGGCTGCTATCAGATATAACTCAGTAAAATATTTCAATCGTCCATTCAATCCTCTCAGTCACCTTTTGTCATCTCTCCATGCTACTATGATTCAACTGGCTGGTATCAGATATAACTCAGGAAACTATTTCAATCGTCCATTGAATCCTCTCAATCACCCTTTGTCATCGCACCATGCTACTATGATTCTACTGGCTGGTATCAGATATAACTCAGGAAACTATTTCAATCGTCCATTCAATTTTCTCAGTCACCATATGTCATCTCTCCATGCTACTATGATTCAACTGGGTGGCATCAGATATAACTCAGGAAACTATTTCAATCGTCCATTGAATCCTCTCAATCACCCTTTGTCATCCCTCCATGCTACTATGATTCAACTGGCAGGTATCAGATATAACTCAGGAAACTATTTCAATCGTCCACTCAATCCTCTCAATCACCCTTTGTCATCGCTCCATGCTACTATGATTCCACTGGCTGGTATCAGATATATCTCAGGAAACTATTTCAATCGTCCATTCAATCCTCTCAATCACCCATTGTCATCGCTCCATGCTACGATGATTCAACTTGCTTGTATCAGATATAACTCTGGAAACTATTTCAATCGTCCATTCAATCCTCTTAGTCACCTTTTGTCATCACTCGATGCTACTATGATTTAACTGGCTGTTATATGATATAAAATAGGAAAGAATTCCAATCGTCCATTCAATCATCAGAATCACACTTTGTCTTCGCTCCTTGCTACTATGATTCAACTGGCTGGTATCAGATATAACTCAAGAAACTATTTCCATCGTCCATTTAATCCACTCAGGCACCATTTGTCATAGCTCCATGTTACTATGATTCAACTGGCTGGTATCAGATATAACTCAGGAAACTATTTCAATCGTTCATTCAATCATCTCAGTCACCCTTTGTCATCTCTCCATGCTACTATGATTCAACTGGCTGGTATCAGATATAACTCAGGAAACTATTTCAATCGTCCACTCAATCCTATTAGTCACCCTATTCAACTAACCATGCTACTATGATTCAACTATCTGATATCAAATATAACTCAGGAAACTATTTCAATCGTCCATTCAATCCTCTTAGTCACACTTTGTCATCTCTCCATGCTACTATGATTCAACTGGCTGGTATCAGATATAACCCAGGAAACTATTTCAATTGTCCATTCAATCCTCTCAATCACGCTTTGTCATCGCTCCATGCTATTATGATTCAACTGGCTGGTATCTGATATAACTCAGGAAACTATTTCAATCGTCCATTCAATCCTCTCAATCACTCTTTGTCCTCTCTACATGCTACTATGATTCTACTGGCTGGTATCATATATAACTCAGGAAACTATTTCAATCGTCCATTCAATCCTCTCAGTCCCCCTTTGTCATCTCTCCATTCTAATATGATTAAAGTGGCTGGTATCAGATATAACTCAGGAAACTATTTCAATCGTCCATTCAAACCTCTCAGTCACACTTTTTCATCTCTCCGAGCTACTATGATTCAACTGGCTGGTATCAGATATAACTCAAAAAACTATTTAAATCGTCCATTCAATCCTCTCAGTAACCCTTTGTCATCGCTCCATGCTACTATGATTCAACTGACTGGTATCAGATATAACGTAGGAAAGTATTACAATCGGACATTCAATCCTCTCAAAAACACTTTGTAATCGCTCCATGCTACTATGATTCAACTGGCTGGTATAAGATATAAGTCAGGAAACTATTTCAGTCGTCCATTCAATCCTCTCAATCTCAATTTGTCATCGCTCCATGCTACTATGATTCAACTGGCTGGTATAAGATATAAGTCAGGAAACTATTTCAGTCGTCCTTTCAATCCTCTCAATCACACATTGTCATCGCTCCATGCTACTATGTTTCAACTGACTGGTATCAGTTAAAACGTAGGAAAGTATTTCAATCGTCCATTCAATCCTCTCAATCTCACTTTGTCATCGCCCCATGCTACTATGATTCAACTGGCTTGTATAAAATATGACTCAGTAAACTATTTCAATCGTCTATTTAATCCTCTTAGTCACTTTTTGTCATCACTCCATGCTACTATGATTTAACTGGCAGTTATATGATATAACATTGGCAAGAATTACAATCGTCCATTTAATCATCTGAATCACACTTTGTCTTCGCTCCTTGCTACTATGATTCAACTGGCTGGTATCAGATATAACTCAAGAAACTATTTCAGTCGTCTATTCAATCCTCTAAATCTCTATTTTTCATCGATCCATGCTACTATGATTCAACTGCCTGGTTTCAGATATAACTCAGTAAACTATTTCAATCGTCCATTCAATCCTCTTAGTTACCCTTTGTCATCTCACCATGCTACTATGATTCAACTTGCTGGTATCGAATATAACTCAGGAAACTATTTCAATCGTCCATCCAATCCTCTCAGTCACCCTTTGTCATCTCTCCTTGCTACTATGATTCAACTGGCTGGTATCAGATATAACTCAGGAAAATATTTCAATCGTCCATTCAATCCTCTCAATCACTCTTTGTCCTCTCTACATGCTACTATGATTCTACTGGCTGGTATCAGATATAACTCAGGAAACTATTTCAATCGTCCACTCAATCCTATTAGTCACCCTATTCAACTAACCATGCTACTATGATTCAACTATCTGATATCAAATATAACTCAGGAAACTATTTCAATCGTCCATTCAATCCTCTTAGTCACACTTTGTCATCTCTCCATGCTACTATGATTCAACTGGCTGGTATCAGATATAACCCAGGAAACTATTTCAATTGTCCATTCAATCCTCTCAATCACGCTTTGTCATCGCTCCATGCTATTATGATTCAACTGGCTGGTATCTGATATAACTCAGGAAACTATTTCAATCGTCCATTCAATCCTCTCAATCACTCTTTGTCCTCTCTACATGCTACTATGATTCTACTGGCTGGTATCAGATATAACTCAGGAAACTATTTCAATCGTCCATTCAATCCTCTCAGTCCCCCTTTGTCATCTCTCCATTCTAATATGATTAAAGTGGCTGGTATCAGATATAACCCAGGAAACTATTTCAATCGTCCATTCAAACCTCTCAGTCACACTTTTTCATCTCTCCGAGCTACTATGATTCAAATGGCTGGTATCAGATATAACTCAAAAAACTATTTAAATCGTCCATTCAATCCTCTCAGTAACCCTTTGTCATCGCTCCATGCTACTATGATTCAACTGACTGGTATCAGATATAACGTAGGAAAGTATTACAATCGGACATTCAATCCTCTCAAAAACACTTTGTAATCGCTCCATGCTACTATGATTCAACTGGCTGGTATAAGATATAAGTCAGGAAACTATTTCAGTCGTCCATTCAATCCTCTCAATCTCAATTTGTCATCGCTCCATGCTACTATGATTCAACTGGCTGATATAAGATATAAGTCAGGAAACTATTTCAGTCGTCCTTTCAATCCTCTCAATCACACATTGTCATCGCTCCATGCTACTATGTTTCAACTGACTGGTATCAGTTAAAACGTAGGAAAGTATTTCAATCGTCCATTCAATCCTCTCAATGTCACTTTGTCATCGCCCCATGCTACTATGATTCAACTGGCTTGTATAAAATATGACTCAGTAAACTATTTCAATCGTCCATTTAATCCTCTTAGTCACTTTTTGTCATCACTCCATGCTACTATGATTTAACTGGCAGTTATATGATATAACATTGGCAAGAATTACAATCGTCCATTTAATCATCTGAATCACACTTTGTCTTCGCTCCTTGCTACTATGATTCAACTGGCTGGTATCAGATATAACTCAAGAAACTATTTCAGTCGTCTATTCAATCCTCTAAATCTCTATTTTTCATCGATCCATGCTACTATGATTCAACTGCCTGGTTTCAGATATAACTCAGTAAACTATTTCAATCGTCCATTCAATCCTCTTAGTTACCCTTTGTCATCTCACCATGCTACTATGATTCAACTTGCTGGTATCGAATATAACTCAGGAAACTATTTCAATCGTCCATTCAATCCTCTCAGTCACCCTTTGTCATCTCTCCTTGCTACTATGATTCAACTGGCTGGTATCAGATATAACTCAGGAAAATATTTCAATCGTCCATTCAATCCTCTCAATCACTCTTTGTCCTCTCTACATGCTACTATGATTCTACTGGCTGGTATCAGATATAACTCAGGAAACTATTTCAATCGGCCATTCAAACCTCTCAGTCACCCTTTTTCTTCTCCCCGTGCTACTATGATTCAACTGGCTGGTATCAGATATAACTCAGGAAACTATTTCAATCGTCCATTCAATCCTCTCAGTCACCCTTTGTCATCTGTCCATACTACTATGATTCAACTGACTGGTATCAGATATAACTCAGGAAACTATTTCAATCCTCCATTCAATCCTCTTCGACACTTTTTGTCATCACTCCATGCTACTATGATTTAACTGGCTGTTAAATGATATAACGTAGGCAAGAATTTCAATCGTCCATTCAATCATCTGAATCACACTTTGTCTTCGCTCCTTGCTACTATGATTCAACTGGCTGGTATTAGATATAACTCAGGAAACTATTTGAATCGTCCATTCAATCCTCTTAGTCAGACTTTGTCATTCTCCATGCTACTATGATTCAACTGGCTGGTATCAGATATTACTCGGGAAACTATTTCAATCGTCCATTCAATCCTCTCAATCAACCTTTGTCATCGCTCCTTGCTACTATGATTCAACTGGCTGGTATCATATATAACACTGGAAACTATTTCAATCGTCCATTCATTCCTCTCAATCACTCTTTGTCTTCTCTACATGCTACTATGATTCTACTGGCTGGTATCAGATATAACTCAGGAAACTATTTCAATCGTCCTTTCAATCCTCTCAGTGACCCTTTGTCATCTCTCCATGCTACTATGATTCAACTGGCTGGTATCAGATATTACTCAGGAAACTATTTCAATCGTCCATTCAATCCACTCAATTACACTTTGTCATCTCTCCATGCTACTATGATTCAACTGGCTGGTATCAGATATAACTCAGGAAACTATTTCAATCGTCCATTCAATCCTCTCAGACACCCTTTGTCATCTCTTTATGCTTCTATTATTCAACTGGCTGCTATCAGATATAACTCAGTAAAATATTTCAATCGTCCATTCAATCCTCTCAGTCACCTTTTGTCATCTCTCCATGCTACTATGATTCAACTGGCTGGTATCAGATATAACTCAGGAAACTATTTCAATCGTCCATTGAATCCTCTCAATCACCCTTTGTCATCGCACCATGCTACTATGATTCTACTGGCTGGTATCAGATATAACTCAGGAAATTATTTCAATCGTCCATTCAATTTTCTCAGTCACCATATGTCATCTCTCCATGCTACTATGATTCAACTGGGTGGCATCAGATATAACTCAGGAAACTATTTCAATCGTCCATTGAATCCTCTCAATCACCCTTTGTCATCCCTCCATGCTACTATGATTCAACTGGCAGGTATCAGATATAACTCAGGAAACTATTTCAATCGTCCACTCAATCCTCTCAATCACCCTTTGTCATCGCTCTATGCTACTATGATTCCACTGGCTGGTATCAGATATATCTCAGGAAACTATTTCAATCGTCCATTCAATCCTCTCAATCACCCATTGTCATCGCTCCATGGTACGATGATTCAACTTGCTTGTATCAGATATAACTCTGGAAACTATTTCAGTCGTCCATTCCATCCTCTCAGTCACCCTTTGTCATCTCAAAATGCTACTATGATTCAAATGGCTGGTATCTGATATAACTCAGGAAACTATTTCAATCGTCCATTCAATGCTCTCAATCACCCTTTGTCATCGCTCCATGCTACCATGATTCTACTGGCTGGTATCAGATATAACTCAGTAAACTATTTCAATCGTCCCTTGAATCCTCTCAGTCTCCATTTGTCATCGCTCCATGCTACTATGATTCAACTGGCTGGTATCAGATATAAATCAGGAAACTATTTCAATCGTCCATTGAATCCTCTCAATCACCCTTTGTCATCGCTCCATGCTACTATGATTCAACTGGGTGGTATCAGATATAACTCAGGAAACTATTTCAATCTTCCATTCAATCCTCTCAATCACCCTTTGTCATCCCTCCATGGTACTTTGATCCAACTGGCTGCTATCAGATATAACTCAGGAAACTATTTCAATCGTCCATTCAATCCTCTTAGTCACCCTTTGTCATCTCTCCTTGCTACTATGATTGAACTGGCTGGTATCAGATATAACTCAGGAAACTATTTCAGTCGTCCATTCAATCCTCTTCGTCACCCTTTGTCATCTCACCATGCTACTATGATTCCACTGGCTGGTATCAGATATAACTCAGGAAACTATTTCAATCGTCCTTTGAATCCTCTCAATCACCCTTTGTCTTCGCTCCATGCTACTATGATTCAACTGGGTGGTATCAGATATAACTCACGAAACTATTTCAATCGTCCATTCAATCCTCTCAATCACCCTTTGTCATCTCTCCTTGCTACTATGATTCAACTGGCTGGTATCAGATATAACCCAGGAAACTATTCCATTCGTCCATTCAATCCTCTCAGTCACCATTTGTCATCGCTCCATGCTACTATGATTCAACTAGCAGGTATCAGATATAACTCAGGAAACTATTTCAATCGTTCATTCAATCCTCTCAGTCACCCTTTGTCATCTCTCCATGCTACTATGATTCAACTGGATGGTATCAGATATAACTCAGGAAACTATTTCAATCGTCCATTCAATCCTCTCAGTCACCCTTTGTCATCGCTCCATGCTACTATGATTCAACTGGCTGGTATCAGATATAACTCAGGAAAGTATTTATTTTGTTTATTGTATCGGCTGGTATGTCTGCAGCTAATAATATTAGTGCCAGACCATCTGTAAATTCCTTGGTCTTGACCAAGCCTCTCGGCTTCAACTACTTTCCCTCTCCCGACGTAATATAGATTATCTGTGTCTTTTCTTTTCGAATATTAAAATGCAAAGTATTGTAATGAAGTCGACTGGAATTCGAACTTTGCTCTCCAATTCCTAAATCCGTGCTAAAATCTGTTATTCTTATAATAAATCTGTTATAACTTATCAATTCATCGATTTAGTTTGGTTTGGTTTTTAAATTTTTTTTTTTTTGACATATCAACCTAAATGTTTTATTTAATTTCGTCCAGTTTTTGTTTTTTTATTGCTGGTAAAAATTTTTTTTCAAATGTTTATTGCTGGTAATAAACAAATGTATTTAACTATGCATATTATAAGAACTTTATATTATTCCTTATCTCCTGTTTTTTTATTCTTTTTTTTTTTTTTGTCCTTTCTCGTTAATAATGTTTTATCTTTTTTCTCATATTCTCTCACGCCCGGTAACCGCTTGCGACTTTGTGGCTTTATTGCCTTACTTTGGCGAAATGATTAAAAATAAAGAATGATGCTTTATTACTTGTGAGTATTTATTTCCCCTAACATTATTTCAGCTCTCTCTTTCTGATTGTAAGTATACTTTCTGTAGTCTTTCTTATTTTCTTTATGACTTCCTCATTTCTCACATGTTCTGTCAATGTTATTTTCAATATTTATGAAAAGAAAAACGAAACACATCACTGTTACCTCAACTCTGTTTTTCGTCTGTAAGGAGATCCAGTGCCATAGCATTTTTTGAGGACGGTACTAAATTTAAGCTGTATATGTTAAATTATATATGTTGTCAATTTTAGTTATATAAGTTAAGTTGTATAGGATTTTGTAAGTTATATAAGTTAAATCATAATTTTAAAGGATTTAATGTAAGTTATGTTATAGCTTTAAAGGATTTTGTAAGTTATATAATTTAAGTTATATAAGTTCAATTAAGTTATATAAGTTAAATTGTATAGTATTTTATAAGTGATATAAGTTATATCATTTAAGTTATAGCTGTATAGGATTTTATAAGTTATATAAGTTGATTTCTTTAGGATTTTTTCGAGGACAGTAATAAATTTAATTTAAATGGAAATCAATAAATGTACTTGATAGATTTTAAAGGGTGGAATCGAAAATTGTCACATTTTATTTCAATTTTTTTCTTTTCACTCAAAGAAAGGCAATAAAGCCGCTAAGACACAAATGGCTAATGAGTCCGAGAATATGTGGAAAAAAAACGCTATTAAGAATAGAGAATAGTAAAAGAACAGGAATTTAGAAGATAACGATTGACATTGCATTTAAATTTTTCATGATCAATATTCACTGGGAAGAAAGAAGCCGGAATAGTGTTGCACAAGCGAGAAGTGCTACAGAAGAAACTGTTAACATAGAACTTGCGGTTACATCTTGCCATTTCAAACTGTAAAATGATTAAACTTTGCCGCCACTCTTGTACTGCGCTTAAATTCATAAAGGTCATCAAATAAACTTACTATGAAAGTATTTCTAGAAAAGGTGCAAAGAAGCTACATTACGGCGGTGGGAAAGTGACTGAAGTTGAGATGCCAGGTCAGGACCAATAACATTGCAGACTCTTTGGATTTTATCAAGAATCTCTAAATATATTGCAGGAGAACGAACAAGACGAAATCTTCTTTGAGACTTTATTTTTATCGTTTCTTAATTTTTTAATTCTTTCAATGTGACTGGTAATTAATATATTATATCGTAGATTGTGCTGATAAGCTCTATTTTATATTTCTAACCGTCTGTCTGTGTGTCCACGTGGTATCTTTAACCGTTCAAGTAGTTCTTTTGTTTCATACGATTACTAATTTTCCCCTTATTCTTTGGCGCCTATCTCTCCCCTACCAATTCTTTTTAAAGGCGTTAATTCGATAATGTGGTCGCGGCACGTGGCCAATGCATAACAAAAGCAGCCTGCTTTAATATCCATGCGTAATTATCACCCCGCGTCACACCGACCCTAAAATTTAAGCTTGCATCCTTTCCCGGCTTAAGCAACCTCCCCAAAACTTCTTTTTTCTCACTCATGTTTTACTTTACTGACACTTATTTTGAACGCTTTCATCTCTCTCCATATATATATATATATATATATATATATATATATATATATATATATATATATATATATATATATATATATATATATATGCCTCTGTTTGTCTCAATACATTTTTCTTCTTTTTAATCGTTTTTTTTTCTTTTTCATTCGCTCACTTTCTTTTCATTAAACAGTCTTTCATTCGAATCCCACCCCATTCTTGAAATACTGCCACCACCCATAATTCTCCTCCTCCTCCACCAACAACTACTACCACTCCATTAATGAAATACTGCCACCCCATGATTCTCCTCCTCCTTCAACTCATTATTTAATTGTTCAATGGTTTTTATTCGTTTAGGAACACGCTTCTCTTTTTTCTTTAATTACTTTTCAATACTCCACTCTCCCGCTTTTTAACTAATACCAATAATAATAATAATAATAATAATAATATATATATATATATATATATATATATATATATATATATATATATATATATATAAATGAGCAAATTCTCTTTGTCCGCCCGTGTGTTTGAAACGCCGCTAACTCAGCCCACAATTACTCTATATAGACATATTATAATTTGTGGGGCTCAGGATGATCCCGGGATTAAAAATCTGCCCTTCATCTGGTGCTTGAATATCCAGCATTGGGGTTTGTCTCCAGATGAGAAGGGAACAGTTAATAATTCAAATTCTGAAGTAAGTAAAATGTAGTGATTTTGAATTTAAACTAACACACACAAAAAAAAGTAAAATTTTGTTTTAAATTCAGTTTAAAATGTCTCCAAAACTTTGCGAATTGAGGAAATCGATTTTATTTTTTCAAAATGCCAATAGTTAAGCTGAGAGGTTTCGATGCTTCAGGTTTTGAAGTTCTGCAGAGTTATTGATTTGAAGAAATCAACTTAATTGAAGTTCCACGGAGTTTGTGATTTGAAGACTTCACTTTTAAGCCTGAATTGGAATTTCGGACCAAATTGGTCTTTTGGCCGGAATTGAACTCAAAACCCGAATCAGAATCAAAGTGACATTTTGAAGTTCCATGGAGGGAAGTGAGGAATTCAAAGTTATTTCTTCAAAATTATAATTGCTGTTTACTAAGCTGAAGCAGAGGTCCACTTTGCTCTTGGCCGAAGACCAAATTAGCCCTCTGCAGGAAGTAGCTTAAAAGTCCATATGGAGTGCGCCTTTTAAGCTACTATATATATATATATATATATATATATATATATATATATATATTATTATATAATATTATATTATATATAATTCAGAGCAACATGAATCAATCCAGCTCTTATCTTAAATAACAACTTAAAATAGACTGTTTGACCAACACAAGGACTGATCAAAATTCATGTTAAAAACATAAAAGAAATAAGAAAACAAATGAAAACTACAGACAAAAGTTCATTTTCTCCATCAAGACATTCATTTCTGTAGTTAACTACTACCAGCAAGCAGAATTTTTTTTTCCTGATGATGGCCATGTTGGCCGAAACGAGTCGAGGAATCTAAATGAAATAATAAAACGAAAGAATATTAATATACAACCCAGTGTGTCTGAAGATTTTAATTTTTTAATATTTTATATTGTTCACTATATATATATATATTTATATATATATATTTAGGGAGATTTGTTGGTATGAAAAAGTGTGTTTATTGATGAAAATGTGTCTATTAGTATCCCTTCAATATATTTTCTTCGTAATAAAGAATTTCCCTTTATTATTAGGGTGGCGTTTTTTTTAAATCGAAGTTATGGCCTGTTTTTTTCCGATGTGTTGCAAGAGGGTTCAATTAATTGTCCTAACGTCGGTCTCTATTATGTTCAGAGATGCGGTCTTTCAGGTTTCTGGAAGTTTCACCAATATAGATCTTCTGGAAATGCAGGTATTTAAGATTATAAATACCTGCACTGGCATCTGATATGATGTAGCTTCTATATTTCTTGTTAACGGTAACTGATCGTCTTGGAGCTGGTACTGGTTATATATATATATATATATATATATATATATATATTGTCATCCACGGACAGACTGTTTCGCTGTATCACAGCTCTTCAGTGTGGCTAAATGCCCGATTGCTTCAAGCCGGTATTAAAACCTGACCGATTTGGCATCAGTCAGAGATCCACAGCAAAGAGAAAGGGAAATTTTAACGTTTTCTATACGAAATACGCCAGTGGCCCGGAGAGCTCAATTCAGTTGAAGAGCAACGCGTTAGTAGCAGCAGGAGCCACTGTATTTAAAATTGCCCTTTTCTAAAGAGAGCTCAAGCAGATTTCTCGGGAGTATATATATTATTATCTACAGACAGACTGTTTCGCTGTATCACAGCTCTTCAGTGTGGCTAGAAGTCCGATTACTTGAAGCCGGGATCGAAACCCGACTGATTTGGCATCAGTCTGAGATCCTAACTCTAGGCTATCGGCAAAGAGAAAGGGATATTTTAACGTTTTCTATACGAAATACGCCAATGGGGCGGAGAGCACAATTCAGTTGGAGAGCATATATATATATGTACCTCCAAAGATAAGTTAAAAATGAGAATGACGATAAAATGCCACAAAATACCACAAAAACAAAGTTTTAGCGTCAAAATGTTTATGTTATTATTAAGAGGAACAACTAAAGAATTTTTTGATTATTAAATTATCTGTTTTATTCCTTTGAGAACGCTCGAGATTTTAGTTAAAAAATTGTGAAAAAAATTCTTGAGAAAATCAAATAATTTTCTGATTTTAATGGGACTTTCAGGACTTATTCACAACAGAATTAAATTATTTTAGAAATTTTTTTAGATTTTTTTTTTTTAGAAAAACTTGGTAAAGCATTTTTTTTTTACATCTTTTAGCGCCAAATTATTTGATTTCATGAAATTTTAAGAAACTATATTTTGTATGGCTGAATGATTATATTAGTTATAAGCAGAAGTCCTTGGAGAATTTAAATCATCAATTTTTTGTATAGCAGAAACACCATTTACCGAAAATCTGCTCTGAAGCACAAAATAAAAAAAATGAAATAAAACTCAAACATTATTTAATTAGAAAATATTTTAATTGCTTTTATAAAGAAGTTATATTATGGACACTATTATCTTAAAAAAAAAACGATTTTTTCGATAAATAAAGAATTTTTGCAAGAATTGTTTCATTTTGCGGGTGGGATTTATTGTTACTAAGTAAACACCATATTTACTAATCATAAATTGAAAAGCTTACTACAATTTAGCGACCAACATTATTTTATAAAGAATTTTGAATTTTCGTGTGCCAATTTTTGTAAAACGTCCGTCTATACACGAAGTTATCAGAAAATAAGATAGATAACAATAGTAAATTTAAAACCAAAGTACCTAAAATTCAATATGACATGAGATTACGTAGAATATTTTCCTAAATATTTAAAATTACTGGGTAGATAAAAATTTTATAAAAAAGGGCACTCACGTTATATTTCTCTATCAATTTTTACAGATACGTTCCCCGTAGAAAAAGATTTTGATAAAATTCTGGCTGTCAACGCGCCATCAAGACACCGACCTCTGTATTAAAAATGCATTTCTACGATATTTTAAACTAAAATAAAGTAACCTTATAATCAGCTAATATTCCTCAAATAAAGTTTCAGAAAAGTACATTTTATTTTCGAAAGACTTTTTAATAAAGAGAATTAGATTGTGCTGACGTATGACTGAAAATGGCTACCTTGGCAATTTTTAGCGATTTCAAAAAACAGAAAACTACTTCCATTAAACTAATTTTTAAATACAGAAAAGTATTTTGCTTATTGGAAATATTAGAGTTAAACTATTAGTTAGAAATTAAAACTTAAAAGATTTTTCATTTTTAAAAATTCATTTTAAACCTTAGGCATAGAGGTCCTTTGGAAGTACCTCCCTTTCTCTCTCTCTCTCTCTCTCTCTCTCTCTATATATATATATATATATATATATATATATATATATATATATATATATATATATTATAAATTAACTGATTTGAAATATGGTTTCTTCGCTACACATGAATTACCATGTTTCAAAAACCGAATCTAAAAATTTCAAATTTAATTATATAATAATAAAATTATCAATAAGAACACCGGATTATATATATTACGGTTTTTTTTTTTTTTTTTTTTTTTGTTTTTCATTATAATATATATATATATATATATATATATATATATATATATATATATATATATATATATATATATATTACCGGTTGTAACAGTAAAATTGTCCAAATTGTTTAACGGCAAAATCTTTCTATTGTTAGATTAAGCTTTGGACCGTTGTATCTTAGAAACGATTAAAAAGAGAGAGAAAGAGAGAGAGTTAGAAAGAGAGAGAGAGTAGCGGCTCAGATTGGGAAATAGAAGGGCCGTGTTCGATTTCCAATCGATCCCTACACTCTTAACCTCGTTAACTGTTATCTACATTTAACAATCTCATTTAGTAGCCCGCTACCTTGAGGGGCTGTTGTGCCTTGTATTGTGTGAACAACCAAAGAAAAATGTCTAGGGTCAACCGTTAGCTATCCTACATATTCTCATAATTTTAACTTTCTCATCTTACGTCTATAAAGCTTCATTTATAAATCCACTTTCTTGAGAGGCTCTTGAGCCTTGTCTTGGGTGAAAGTTTTTTATTTTTTTCAAAATTTGCCCTTCTTTGTCTTTTACTGTTTTATGGCACCTGTCTTTTGACTTTATTGTCAGTTTTTTCTTTTTCTAATCACTTTACTAGCCTGATGAATTAACCTTTGCGCCTCTTGATTGCCACCCCCTCCTTCACCTTTCCACCTTACTTTTTTCTAACCTTCTTCCGCTCCCAAAACTCCACTTGGCCTACTCTATCTCCATGAAAACAACCAATGACTGAGAGAATATAACAAAAAGAGACTTTAGCCAACGCCACGCCGGTCTTCTGGTTACCTCCACCCGCCCCAATGGGCTTCATATCAACTTTGGCAAATTGGCAACCCAATTCGCGAAATTTTAATCAGTCAGTCATCGGCTGGGACCCGAGCAATCAGGATTATCCTGACTAGTCTTTATTACGTTATTTGTTGAAACCGTGTTTAATTCTGGGCAGATTAGGGAGATTATCCCCAAGCCACGCTATCTTGGCGGGACCTGCGGGGCTTTCGACGCGTAAATACTTACAATTTACACGAAAAAGCTCGTCTATCAATATAGTCGCTTCTTTCTTTCTTTCTTTCTATCTATGTATGCATGTATGTATGTATGTATGTATGTATCTATCTATCTATCTATCTATATATATATATATATATATATATATATATAGGTAGCTACACTCATCTCGGAAAACCTTCGGTTTCTTAATTTACTAATGGTCAAATCAATCTCGAAGGAAAAAAAGGTTTTAAAAAAAGAAAGAGCTATGAACATGAACGTCTGTCGAAAATAATCGTACAGCATATAGGTCCAAAGCCCAAAGAAAAAAACCCCGATACGAGTAATCAACTAACTTAAAAGTGCTCAATACAAAAGTAGAGCAGACCTAGTCAAACCTAGAGAGCCAGCTTTCCCTGACGATCAGCTTAGGTGAAACCTTGGTAGGTTTGTCTGTCTCTCTAGGTTTGACTATATATATATATATATATATATATATATATATATATATATATATATATATATATATATATATATATCACGGTTCGTTCATATCTATCTATTTCAACTTGTTCATATCTATCTATCTATCTATCTATCTATCTATCTATCTAGGTGCGTTCATCTCTCTCTCTCTCTCTCTCTATATATATATATATATATATATATATATATATGTGTGTGTATCAGGGTTTGTTCCTATCTATCTATGTCTGTTCACATCTATCTATCTATTTATCTATCTATCTATCTATTTCGGTCTGTTCAAAGATGAACACTATTACAGTTCTTTTCACAAGTAATCGTAAAGCTGGGTGTACTTTTTTTTCGACCTTTTTTCCCCTCCAAGCAAGGCGATAATGCCACTAAGACGGAAGCGGTTACCGAGATTGACAGAAGATAAGAAAACTTCGATAAAGAAAAAGGACAATAAAAGAACAGGAAGACAGTTACCGACATTGCAAATCTTTGGTAAAGGAGCAAGAATCCGGAAGAGGGTTGCACAGGTGAGAAGTGCGAGAAAAGAAACTATTAGTATAGCACATACGGTTGCATCTGGCGATTTCAACAGTAAAACGGTGAGACCTAACTGCCAATCTAGTAGTATGCTTGAATTAATGCAGTTGAGGTACGGAGAAGAAAAGATGATCAGAACAATTGCCATGAAAATGTTTGTAGAAAAGAAAAAAGGAAGCCATATCACGTCGGTAGGAAAGTGACTGAAGTCGAGATGCCAGGTCAGGACCGATAAAATTATAGACTCTACTTTAGATTTTGTTAAGAATCTCGATATACCGAGTAGGAGCAGTAGACCAAATATGGCAGCAGTATTCAATACATACGAATGGTAGATTTACAAATGTACAACTGTCTGGCACGTGAACCAACGTGAACCTTGAACCCTGTCGCGCATGCACACTAAATTATAACGTTCTCGCTCTTTTCCATTGAACCTTCTTAGCAGCCGACCTAACAAGCGATTCAGTATAATCACTAGACTTGAAGTCAGTAGAAAACGTAACGCCAAGTGGTTTCTCTCCTGATCTTTATTTTTATTGTCTAAATAATTGTTTCAGTAGATTACTTCTTCAACCATCTCCATTAATTTGTAGGTGTACGAATATTTGTTTCCCACCACTGTATATGGTGTCCCATAAAGATGGGACACATTTTAATCAAGTATCTTAGATTATAAAAATGACAAAGTACCAAATATATTTATTACATAACTGATATACAAGAGTTCAAGATATTATCTAAGAATTTGCAATTTCATACTAGTATCTGATATCTCTTTTATTTACGGTGGACCATCATAATGTCGTGGACACCAAAAGAAATTGCATATGTGCATTTTTCCTTCGTGATGGTGAACATCTCAGGGATGTTATATTCAAACCTTAGATAATATGTTGAACTCTTGTATATCAATTATGTAATAAATATATTTTGTTCTCTATGTCATTTTTATAATCCAAGATACTTGCATTTAAAATGTGTCCCATCATTAAGAAGTCACCATATATATATATATATATATATATATATATATATATATATATATATATATATATATATATATATATATAAGCTATCTGTGTGCAATCTGTGGAGTTAAGCTTCAAGATTGGACATCTAACGTAGACCTGTTTAACAGGTGTAATATTGGAGGAATCGAGACTTTTATCATACAGTCTCAGTTACGGTGGACTGGTCATGTCTTGAGAATGTCTGATGACAGGATACCCAAGATCCTAATGTACAACCAGTTAGATCAGGGCTACAGGAATGTAGGACGCCCATGGCTGAGATACAAGGAAAAGCTGAAAAGCAACTTGTCAGCAGTCAATATACCGCATAACATTCTTGAGTGCTTATCCTTGGAGCGGGTAGAATGGAGATCAATGTGTTTTAGTGGACTCAGCAATTTTCAATCTGCTTGTCTGAATCATCTTCAAGAAGCGAGAGCAAGATCTAAAAGGTCAGCCAATCTAACATTGATCTCATCTCACAATCTTTACACTTGCTCCATATTTGGCCTTCTTTGTAAATCACTAGCGGGTCTTAAATGCCATTTAAGATTATCGCATAAACTTTCATAACTGAATCAATAAGCTGTCAGATCCTCTTACGTCGAAACCGACGGGAGAGTCCATTATTATATATATATATATATATATATATATATATATATATATATATATATATATATATATATATATATACTACCTTATGAGTACAGTATTGTAAGGACAAGCAAGTGAAATTGGATTTAGGAAGGTTGTTTAATCCTACCCAGTATATCAGGGCACACGTACACAACCGGTTATTATAAACTCTGCAGTAAAGTATTGCTATTTTTTCATGAACTACTCCGACAATTTTTTTAATTATTTCACTTCAAACAAGGCGATAATGTCACTGGAGTTACTGGAAATGGAAGACATGAGAAGATTCAACGAGAAGAAATAGCAATAAAATAAGAGAGTTCGGGAAGACATAAGATGGCGATTAACGTTGCATTTAAACATTTGAAGATTGTACTTGGTAGGGAAGCAAGAAATCAGAAGAGATTTCTGTAGACGAGAAGTGCGAGCAAAGAAACTATTTGAATAGAACTTACCGTTACACCTAACTATTTCAACCATAAAACGATGGGACCTAATAGCCAATCTAGTAGTATGCTTACATTCATGCGGTCGAAGTATCAAGGAGAGCTCATTAGAACAACTGCCAGAAAAATATTTATTGAAAAGATAGAATGAGGGCATGTCACAACGATGGGAAAGTAACTAAAGTCAAGATCCCAGGTCAGGACCGATAATATTACAGACCCTTCTTTAGGGAATCTCGAGATATACGAGGTATGATCAAAATGTATTCGGACTCTTGCTATGCTAATGGAGCTAAAGTACGTCGAGTGAACCTTGAACTCTGTCGCGCATGCACACAAAATTATAACATTCTCACTCACTTCCATTGTTTATAGCAGTACTTGGAAGGAAAGTGTGTAGAGTGTGGTCGTCTCACGACACCACAGTGTTTTCATCAGGGACAATGGCCTGTGCAGCAGTTTTTGACCAAACATTCCTCGAGGCCGACAACCACCATATTCCCCAGGTTCCATCCCTCGCGACTTTTTATCTTTCCAAAAATCAAATCCCACTTGAAAGGTACACGATTTTAAGGACTCACTCCGAGAGAATGCAACGCGGAAGTTGCTTGCTGTTCCTAAAAAAGAGTTCCAAGAATGCTTCCATCAATAGAAACGACGCTGTATAAAGTGTTTGGCTTCAGAAGAGGATACCTTTTGATTTGACTTCGTATAGCAGAATCACCAGATCAAATATGGCAGCGATATTCAATGCACGGACGAATGGTAGATTTATAAATGTGCAAGATGGATTCTGACAATAAAAAATGCCTGGGACGACACTGGGAACCAACTTTCCTAGCAGCAGACCTAGCGATTGATACAATCTAATCCCTGAACGTCATGTCAGCGGAAAACGTGAGGTCAATAAGGCACAAAGTATGACCCTCCTGGGCGTGAGCATCGACCAAACTCATGGAAGGCGGAAAGGTTTTCTATGATGAGAAAATTATAACAGCATTGATTTGGAGGCGTTACAAGCCATTCCATGCCTCAGTTAATCCCTGATTAAAGGTCATTTTCGAGAGCAGCTGCCAATTTTATTTTATCGGTACTAAGACAGGGGTAAATAGTTGTAACATCAGCATAAATACATCATTGAGAAGTGATGATATTAGGAAGGTGTTTGATGAAGATAAGAAATAACGTAGGTCCAATGATAGACCCGTGTGTTGTCCCTGAATTAATATGGAGTGATCTAGAAGAGTGTCCGTTCAAGGCGATCTTCATTACATGGTTTGTTAAGAACGATTGGATTAAGCCAAATATTAGTCCAGAGATACCGTAGCCATTGAGCATGTGGAGAAGACCAGGATGGCAAATTCTGTGCCATGCCTTCAGGATACCTAAAAAAAGAACTGATCCAGTCACAGAGAATTTCGCTAGAAGATGTCGTTCTGAAAAAAAAAGTGAATTATTTCTAAACGCAAAATGGTTCAGGCGCCCATAAGCACAATATTGAATAAAGTCCCGACAATCATGGACCTTCATGCAACAAAATATCACTGTGTGAAAAGTTTGGTGTTTTTTCCCTTGACACCGCAACTATTTTAATTACCTTCACTCCTCGGCAATGTTTACTTTTTTAAAAAGCGATGATTAGAATTGAAATAAAACGTAGACATATGCTAAAAGTGAATTTATACATTTTTTGCTCTTGAGAATTTACAATAAAAATATTAAACACTATTTATTTATTAGATTGTTTATTTACAAGAATAATTTTATATTTACAACATTCTAAAACTAAATATAATTAAAACTAATGTCATATTTATCATTTACCAATCTATAAAGAATAAATATCAAAACAATATTTTCTTCATAGATTTATAAACATTTATTAAATTATTGAAATATGTGAAGCAACTCTAAGGAAATCCTTATTTACCATTTTATAAAGTTTGAATCGATTGACAATTAGCCGGTGTTTTGCCAACCATTTCAATAAATAATCTAATAGTGTTTATTATCGTCAGTTCTCAAGAACAAAGAAGATGTATAAATTTATTTTCATGTTTAGGTTTTATTAAAGCTTTTGAAAACAATATACATTGCCGAGGAGTGAAGGTAGTTAAAAATAATAGCGGTATCAAGGGAAAACCGTACTTTTGACACACTGTTTCTATTTTTGTTTTTTTTGTTTGTTTTTTTGTTAGTTATTTTTCTCCGGGCATGAAGGTCCAAGATTGGCAGAGTCCCGTTCCAAGGGGTTGTCTTCACAAGATGCATCTACACTGCTTAATAATAAAAAAAAAAAAAAACGTCATGCCAGGGTCAATCTCTCGTGCCTGAGGCGTCCCTAAAAGAGAAGTGCCGAATAAACTGGAAAAAAAAATGTTGATATTAATCACATGTTTGTTTTTGACGCTCACTTTAAACACGGCCTTGTGCCATATACTAACGGGCGTGTAGATTAGAATGAAACAAAAGATGCCGATTGTATTCAAATAACGTTACTAATAAAGCACCTTTTGATATATTTCTTTGATTGTTCTTGATTTCTCTTTGGAAAATAAGCCGTTTTCTATTTCGTTGATGTGTTTTACAGCAATCAGGCTTCAGTTATTCGTTATCGTGATTACGATGCTGTCATTATAAGATATAAAACTACAGTATAATAGAGCTGGCCTACTTATTTTTTGTCCCATTTATGTTTTGGGTAGGGTGAGGTTCTTCATCAACATACCATAGACCAGGGGAGGGCAAATGATTTTCGATGAGGGCACCGTCATTGTCGGCTGTATATAAAGTGGGACACATCACAATAAAAAAATTAAAAAAAAAAAAACACAAAAAGACGAATTTCATAACGGCAATATAAATAAAAATCATACATTATTTGTGTATTTATTTGCATTTTCTTTTTCTTCAGTACGTTGGTGATCATGGCTCTTTACAACTTCCTATCCTTTATAGCTCGTAGTAAACTTTGTCTATTTGCTATATCTCATAATTCCTGTTCTGTTATCCATTTGCAAAGGCTACTTATATAGGTTACTAGCTGCTTTTCCCTGTCTCTCTTACCTTTTATAAGAGTGTCAAATTTTCTAAGCCCGGTTTCCTCATTAAGTTCCTTAGAAATTTCAACTGTTTCTTTTTTTATTTTCTGCAATTCCTCTCTCACAGACATGCCGCCGCCTCCCTCTGTCTTTTTTACAAATACTTTCACGGTAACTGCTCCGATGATCTGCTTTCGCTGGTTTCCAGACTTCATGAATTTAAGCGTTCAGCTAGGCTGACATCTCGCTCTCATCCTTTCACTGTCGAAAATGTTAAATGTAGCCGTCTCTTCTACTCCAATAGCTTCATGTCTCGCACCTCTCGCCTGTGGAATTCCCTCCCCTCTTCCTATTTCCCTGATAGCGATAATCTCCAACTATTCAAATGTAATGTCAATTGACGTCTCCAGATGCCTTGATCTATCCCCTATCCTTCTCTTCATCCTTTCCTCTATCACTCCTCTTTGTTCTCGCTCCAACTCTCCGTAACCCCCTGTGTACTTGTGGCTTCCCGCCTTGCTTGGGGTGAAACGCTTTAAAAAAAGTATCTGTCCTTTTTGTTTACATTTTCTCTAAAACTTTCTCGATGCCCTCATGTTCAGTCCGTGGTATTCTCAGCATCCTTCTGTAGAACCACAATTCTGTTATCTCAAAGCTCTTCTTCATCTTTGAAGAGATTGTCCGCATTCATTGCCATACACAAAGAAAAGAACAAAAAAGAAAAGGAATGTATTAAAGCAGAAGAGAAAGAAAGCGGCAAACGTCTCCTAGCTATGAACAGCCTAACCAATGCACACACTGATTCACCAGATATCAGATCCCGCGATTTACCGTGACCCCCCACCCAATGAGTCAGGTTGTGAGACAAGGTCGGTTTTTAACGTGGGGACACGATTGGAAACACTCGGGCCGCTGGTCTAAGCTGGTCAAATCTAGTCAAAGCTAGTCAAAGCCGGTTAACACAACGGTATGGGAAAAGCAAGGGAGGAGAGAAGGCCTCCGGCACGGAACAGATACTACATCTGCATCCTCCATCCCGAGAGGAAAACCTCACTTCTCCTCCTCCTCTGCCAATCCTCTCGGAAGAATCCAGGTGAAAGCAGAAATGAACCTGCTGAACATTTATATAAAAAAAAGTCACTATTAAGGAATGCAAAAGTAAACAGCCTGTATGATTAATGGTACAACTTGAATCATGCAAATAGAAAATGAAGCAGACATTTGAAGATCTTATTGGAGGTGGACTATCGTCTTCCAGTTTGTTAATCTATTGATATCATTATAAGAAACATATACAATAATCCAGTTATACTTAAAATTAGGACTAGTTTATTACGAAAACTACTGCTAACTTGCACTACCGAAGTGCCATTCTGTGATCACAAAAATAACATATACAACGTGATGGTGTCACCATGGGTCCAGTTCTTGGTCCGACTTTAACAATTTCTATATGTCTAATCTTGAAAATAACATCTTTATGAATTAAAAAACAAACAAACTTCCATCTACCTAAGATGCGTCGACGATATCCTTCAGGTTTTTAGGTTGTGACACAAGGTCAGTTTTTAACGTGGGGACAGATACTACATCTGCAGCATCCATCCCGACGGGGGAAAACCGAATTTTTCTCCTCTGCCAATCCGCCCGGAAGAATCCGGAAGGAACCCCCACCCCTTATATCGAAAGCCACCTGATATAGATTTGGGCAATTCTATGATATCGAGTTTCGATGGCATCCCTTCCCCATACCTTTATCATCCAAACTGTTTCGCTTTGAGATCAAGAATATAACATGCACTCTCAACGTCAATGACATTGTCTACTGATTCGACAATATTTTGCCAGCTTTCTCTGTCTTCTGCGAGTTTGTGGATTCATTGCAGATCTTCCTTGATTGTAAACCTCTCCAAAAGAAAAATGGGATCTTTCTACTTTGTTCTTTGAATGTCTCGGATCAGAGTTGTGACTACGGTGGTTCTTGGATGACCTCTGAACTTTTTGAAACTAGTTTTTTTCAAAGTAAGACTCATATGGCTTTGTTAGCTGGGCATTCTGGATCTATTCGTAAAATATGTTCAAGAAGTTTCCATCTTGCTTTCAAAATGAACAAAGACAAATGTGATTCTTGACATCTGCTGTACAAGTTCTTGTTAGAGATAATGTGAGGGTACCGTTTCCTTATCAGAATTCGCAGTTGTTATCTGCGGAAACTATCTGGCTCTTGCTCTTCTTTCTTTGTAAAGGCCCCAAGTTCTACAGTTGTAGGTTAAAACTAGTTTCATCGCGGTCTTATACAGCTTTAATCTTCTTATCACATATATTTTGTCTCCCCTTATCCATAGTTTATCAAGCTTTTCCATACTGACGATTACTATTTCCTTCTCATAATGTCTTTAGAATCTCGAATCAGTGAATTTTGCCAATGTTACTGTTCAGACCAGATCCAATATAATCAACACACGTCCATTTTGTACTTTTCTATGTCTATCGCTCTTGATTCTCTCTCCGGGTCAAGCTTCGTACATTGGAAATTCCAATTGAAAAGTTCCTGAAGTTGGAAGTTCAATAGCATTTACCGAATATTGTCTTTCTCATTATGCAAAGTCTTTAATAAGTAGTTACCGCGTGGCAGTAACTGGAGCAGCCATTACGTACCCCAACGCATACGCTTGTTTTTCAAATGACATTGACACGTCAGTTTTGTTTGATGAAGTTTTCAATCTAATGATTATTTATCAATTGACAAGAACATTTGTGACGGTCGGGGAAAAGTGAAATATTGTTTTTTCATGACAACTATATTGGGCACGGGATGTGCGGGTGGTGTAATAGTTAGCTGCTCAAAACAAGCCATCGGTGGGCCAAGTTTGAATTCCAGTCGAGTTTTTTTTACCTCACTTTCATGTAAATACTGCTGGGAAAGGTATGAATCCATCTTTTTTTTCTCTCGCCCCACCTATGGGATAAATAGTCAAAACGGGATCTTGGTTACCAAAATTCCGTGGCACATAGAGCTGGAACTCGTTAGCGTAGTTGTCTAAGGGAATGGAAACCCCGACAGAAAACCTGACTTCCATATGTTGTCTACGCTGGCAGCGTGGGAAGCTCTTACCGTGTTGAACTCTCTGCCTTCGGGTAGAAAGGAACCCGGACGAAGCTATGCCGAAGAGCAGAGTCTCGTTTGGAGAGGTAGACAGATACTCGATCCCGGGTCTACGGGGTCTACGGGATATTTTTGCCCGAGCCCAATGGCTCGGATTTCCCCAAATTAAATTTAGCCTTGAGCCGCATTCTACCACGTGGGGAGGCAGGTAAATATCGTAACATGCTGTTTACGTAGTCCACCACTAACAGTGGTTTACCTATTTCACGCCGCTGGCGAGTATTGTATTTTGTTGATGTTATAAAGATGACCATTTCATTTCCAACCTAAGTTTTGGTTATTCCTCATTCAGTAACCTTTTCTAGGTTACAACAGAATATAAAACCAAAACAATACGTCGACATGGCAGACTCTCAAATTGCGGTTAGCAACTAGTCTGGAAGGAGAAAGTTTTTTAGAAACCGTAGGTAGCCTAGTGTGACATATATTATATAACCATCGACAAAATCCCGGGGTTCAAAGATCATGAAATCCAAATCAACGTGAACTTACGGGAACGGCCGCAAGAATTTGAAAAGTCAACACGCTTGCCGCCCCCAGATTCCTCAGTGTAGCAGGGCAGCACGTGGTAATGAAAACCTAGCCAACGGTCTGCATGTGTTCATCTCCAACCTGCTTCCTCCTAGAAATAATGTTACAACTACTCTTCTATGTAATAAATGCGAATGTCAGTGTGTCGGTGTGTCACACTTTTTCAACTTTACTCCTAGAGCCCGTAACCCAACATAACATACTATTTTGAAATCAGGCAGACAATTAAAACATTTCGGGCTGGATCCGGACCTGCAAACCTTAAATTTTGGATTCCCAAGTTTTCATTACTGCAATTGTTTTCGGTTTCCACCGTATTGGCTTCTACTGATAAAAAACATTTAAAGAGACACAACGCTATAACTTTCAATAGCTCATGTTCAAATGAAAAAATTACTGTTCTTAAATTACACTGTTTTAAAATCAAATTTTCCGTGTTTTCAACTTTACTCCTAGAGGCCGTAGCCCGACATACCATTTTGTAATCAGGCCAACTCTGTGAGCAAATTAAAAATATTCCAGACCGGATCCGGAATCCTAATCCTGAAATTTTGGATCCCCAAGTTTTCGTTACTGCGATTGTTTTTTTTTTGTTTTTTTTGCGACGAATTTTTTGTACCGTAACAATTTTTATAACTTGGAAATAAATTTGGCAATAATCGAAATTAATTTCGAAATCTATCAAAAGCCACCCAGAAAATAAAAATAATTGTTTGTGTGAAAAGTAAGGACCTACATACATCAAATTGTATTTAAATTAAGTGGCGGCAGAAGAATTATCGTTGAACTTTAAAAAAATAAGCCTAAATATTAATATTGTTGATACAGTTTGTGATGTAACGTCGGGGTCTGGAGAATTGAAGTCAGAATCGACATGGAAAGGAATAGTATGGAGTTTGGACATGAGACTAAACTCCCCAATTAGAACCAATTCGATTACAGAAACCTCAGCAGAGGTTTTATGTGTAACGAGGTAGCAGGTCGAAAGACGGATGGATATTAGAATCAGATTTACTTTGGCAAAGAATCCATTGCCGATTTTCCGGGGCAGGCCATTTTTTCAGACATTTACGATGTGATGTGAAATTATTGCGGATATATAATTTAAGAATTTTAAGTTTCTGAAAAAAACAAAGCCTCACAGTAGCACATTTTCTCTTTTCGATAGCTGTAGAGATTATTTGAAGGGCCTTATCATTGCTGCTAATACAAATACACTTCAGGAGAAAATGTTTGATTTAGTAGTATTTTATTTAATAAAGTGTTATAACAATATTTTTAAAAAGTAATTTCTGAAAGTTGAATAAATTTCGTTACATTCATTTTGAATTTTACCTTCTCTTCCATGCAGACGCATTAATCTTAGCCGCCAAGTGTCCCCATAACTTTCTGATTTCTAGAAAAGTCACCCTTAGTGTTCACTAATTTTATTGTTAGTCAGTCTCATCTATGATGAATTTTAATAATTATCAGCATGAATAAAATATATTTCGGGATTGTTGAATTGTGATTAAATGAAAAATTTTGAAATATTTTGCCAAAATTGTGATTTAGTACTGACACTTTTTCCTTTTAAACTGAATATCATGCACAAAGGGATTGTCAGTGGTCAGGAATGAATGCAAGCATGACTGATAGAATAGGGCTATAATATGTATAATATAAATGCATTACTAAGGATTTTGCTATAGGAATGCATTGAAAATCAGGAAGAAAGGGATTGTCAGTGGTCAGGAATGAATGCAAGCATTACTGATAGAAGAGGGCTATAATATGTATAATATAAATGCATTACTAAGGATTTTGCTATAGGAATGCATTGAAAATCAGGAAGAAAGGGATTGTCAGTGGTCAGGAATGAATGCAAGCATTACTGATAGAATAGGGCTATTATATGTATAATGTAAATGCATTGCTAATAATTTTACTATCGGAATGCATTGAAAATGAGGAAGAAAAGGATTGTCAGTCGTCAGGAATGAATGCAAGCATTACTGATAGAATAGGGCTATTATATGTATAATGTAAATGCATTGCTAATGATTTTACTATAGGAATGCATTGAAAATCAGCAAGAAAGGTATTGTCAGTAGTCAGGAATGAATGCAAGCATTACTGATAGAATAGGGCTATTATATGTACAATGTAAATGCATTGCTAATGATTTTACTATAGGAATGCATTGAAAATCAGCAAGAAAGGTATTGTCAGTGGTCAGGAATGAATGCAAGCATTACTGATGAGATAAGTCTGTTAACAATTTTATTATGTATAATGTAAATTCATTGCTAATACCAAATACATGAAATTGTTTTTCCAAATATCAAGAACAACATCACTTGAGGACTTTCAACAGCAGTAACAGCTAAAATGGATAGCACATGGATAAAATAATGACTTAATCATGTTGTCAATGTTGCTCACTACTTGAAACAAACATCTAGAAAGGAAGCCTCCATCAATACTGGAAGGAGTGATAAAAATTAATGGATTTGAGAATTTCGTAAATTTTCTTTTCTGAAAATTTTCCATGTTTTAATTGAAAGATTTTACAAAATTAAACCAAAAGTACCACAGGTTGTTCAGTCCATGAATGGTGAATGTTTCCATACAAAGAAACAATTACCGTTATCAAATAGAGAATGAGAAGAACAGGTACTACTCTTTGATTCCTGCATGATGGCCAAAGGAGGAAAGTAATTGCATAACTCGAGGACTAGCAATTGTTATTCGGTCAATGAATGCTAAATGTTTCCTTATAAGGGAATGGCTAATATTACCATTACCATTATAGATAAGGAGAACAGATACTACACTTTGATCCCAACCCGATGTCCAGGGAGTGAAGAAAAGCGTAACTCAAGTAGCATTGGCTGCTCGGTCAATCAAATGTTTCCTTATAAGAGAACGGCTAATATTACCATTACCATTAGAAATGATAACAAATGCTATAGTGAGATTCCAGTCTGATGGCCAGTGGGGTGAAGAAATGCATAACGGCAGCAACACTAACAGTTAAGAATGGTGAATGCTTCCTTATAGGGAAATGGTTAATATTACCATTATCATTATTGCAGTAATCCTTTTATTTATAATAGAAATGCAATGAATATAGATTTATTATAGAAGTAATTTTACTAAAGAAATGCTTTGAAATCATGAATAAAATGGATTGTCCGTGGTCAGCAAATAATCATGACTATCCATTGATGTTCAGGATGGTGTTTTTTTTTCCTTTTTTTTGCCTCAGTTAGTTGTGTTTGTGGACTCTGAGATAGCTAAAGAGACTGATTTTTCTTGAAAGGTCCTTAGACATTCAGGACAGGTAGCTTCCGATGGTGGATTGGGGCTTGTCTGTTTTTGTCTTTCTTTTCAATGTCTTCATTTTCCCCTCTAATTCGGTTGATTGTTCGGATTCGAAGATTGTTGTTTTGTATCTGAGAATGGATCTCCAGAGATCCCTGTCAATTGCACTGGATTCTCAGGGCATCTTGATGTGGTGCAATGCTTAGCAATCTTGCCTTGCTAGAACAATTATGAATGAGTGGTGAGTTTGATCTTCACTGGGTGCTACGTACTTTCGGCTTTGGCTTGCATCTAAGCTTGGCTTAGAAAATCAAGGGTACTCCTGCATGGTGTAAACCTCACTGAGTACCCCATATATTTGGCTTTGGGTCACATCTAAGGTACACTTAAAAAATCATCATTACACTGGATTCTTAGGTGTTGCTGTTATGTTTCTTCAAGTTTTGATTTAAAATATCCTTGAATTTCTTCTTTCGAACTCTTTTTCGATTTTACTCCTTGAATTGGCAGTAAAAAAGAAAATAATACAAGAATTAATGAAAGATGAAGTCTGATGCAGTTATATTTTAAATCTCGTAAAAGTTAGTTTTTATAAAAACTTAGCTTCCTAATCTATTTAATTAGTCAATTTAATTCTTTGTTTTAATAAAAAAAAAAAAATGAATGATACGTGTCTTATGTCTGTAAAATTAATTAGAATTTAAAATAAAATTATGCCTTTAGGATGTTTGGGTGTTTTGAGTCACGAACCACATGCAACGCATGTCCAAGCTGTTTGCATACTTAATATGCATCTGCAAATCTAAATACATACACTAAGTATACTAGTATTTAATAATCTGCAGCGACCGTAAAACGGTGTGGCTAGACGCTGGTGGATTAATGAGATTTATGCCCCGCACACGTATGAAATAATCCCACCACAAATACAAAACCCACGCAAAAAAAAAAAATAAGACAAAATTTGCGCCAAACAATCAGACAGGTGTTTGAGCCGATTGAAAGTTAGTCAGGTTAAAAATAGGTGGAGAGCCTGTAGGAGTCGAAACTAAGACACTGACTGACCCGAAGCATCCGGGTCATTATCATTATATAGCTTTGTCTTTGTCAAGAAGTTTGTCTGCAGCGTTACCATCAGGTGTAGAGAATGAAAGACAAAGAGGTGGCAGAGAAGGAGGTGGTGGAATGAGACATGAGACATGAGACGTGAGCCACAGAAGGGTGAGTGGTATCTTTGTTTGCGAACATAACATTACTACAAAAGAAAGAAAGACAGAAAGAAAGAAACAAGGATAAAATAACAGAAATTAAAAGAAAAGAGACGAGATACAAACAAAGTGAGACAGGAAGAAATATAAAAGATTATAAGTACAATGGCTATATATATATATATATATATATATATATATATATATATATATATATATAACAATACTGCCACATACAATGGGGTAGTTTTGCAAATTCTCTATAGCTCTTTGTTTACATCCAAAGAAGAATAAGCATTATTACTGATCCTGATCTGGCACCCAGGCTTCAGTCACATTTCAATGACCGTATGGTTGACACCCTCTATATTTTCTAGAATTAATTTCATGGTAATTGTAGAGATGAGCTCATTGATATGGTACCTAGATTTTGAAATTTAAGCATCGTACTGGATTTTCGTCAGGATCTTAAATTACAGTTGAGCTGATTAGATGTAATTGTAACATTGTTGCTAATAGTCTATTTTCTCTCATTTCTCTCCTGTGGAACTACCTCTTGGCTCCATGAATTCCAACCAACTTTCATCTTCAAATAGGCAAATGCAATGTCAATCACTAATTACTGTCGTCATGATTTGGCTTTTTGTTCTCCCTCATTAATAATATTTCTGATTCTAATTTTTTCACAAACATTAAATTGTTGCATTTTAGTAGTGATACAGCCTGGCCTGTAGGGAACACAATTAGAAATATATATATATATATATATATATATATATATATATATATATATATATATATATATATATATATATATAATTACATAAAAGTTATTTTGATATTCATAGTGACTACATAAAAAATAATGTTTAAGTAATATGTGGATTATTAAAAGGAAAATACATATATATATCTTTTTATATATATATATATATATATATATATATATAAATTGAGTGAAAAGAAGTGAAAAAGGCAATTACCATATACCATTTATGAAACAATTAATTGTTATCATTTGAACAAATGAAAGAAAAACTTCATATAAAAAGCAACAATAATAAGATGGATTAAAACTAGTAATAAAATAATAATAGTGAAAATGCTTCATATAAAAAGCAACAATAATAAGATGGATTAAAACTAGTAAGAAAATAATAATAGTGAAAATGCTTCATATAAAAAGCAACAATAATAAGAGGGATTAAAACTAGTAATAAAATAATAATAGTGAAAATGCTTCGTATAAAAAGCAACAATAATAAGAGGGATTAAAACTAGTAATAAAATAATAATAGTGAAGATGCTTCATCTAAAATGCAACAATAATAAGATGGATTAAAACTAGTAAGAAAATAATAATAGTCAAAATGCTTCATATAAAATCAACAATAATAAGATGGATTAAAACTAGTAATAAAATAATAATAGTGAAAATGCTTCATATAAAAAGCAACAATAATAAGATGGATTAAAACTAGTAAGAAAATAATAATAGTCAAAATGCTTCATATAAAAAGCAACAATAATAAGAGGAATTAAAACTAGTAATAAAATAATAATAGTGAAAATGCTTCATCTAAAATGCAACAATAATAAAATGGATTAAAACTAGTAATAAAATAATAATAGTCAAAATGCTTCATATAAAAAGCAACAATAATAAGATGGATTAAAACTAGTAATAAAATAATAATAGTGAAAATGCTTCATATAAAATGCAACAATAATAAGATGGAATAAAACTAGTAATAAAATAATAATAGTGAAAATGCTTCATCTAAAATGCAACAATAATAAGATGGAATAAAACTAGTAATAAAATAATAATAGTGAAAATGCTTCATATAAAATCAACAATAATAAGAGGGATTAAAACTAGTAATAAAATAATAATAGTGAAAATGCTTCATCTAAAATGCAACAATAATAAGATGGATTAAAACTAGTAATAAAATAATAATAATGAAAGTACTTAATATAAAAAGCAACAATAATAAGATGGATTAAAACTAGTAATAAAATAATAATAGTGAAAATGCTTCATATAAAATGCAACAATAATAAGATGGAATAAAACTAGTAATAAAATAATAATAGTGAAAATGCTTCATCTAAAATGCAACAATAATAAGATGGAATAAAACTAGTAATAAAATAATAATAGTGAAAATGCTTCATATAAAATGCAACAATAATAAGATGGAATAAAACTAGTAATAAAATAATAATAGTGAAAATGCTTCATCTAAAATGCAACAATAAGAATTGGAATAAAACTAGTAATAAAATAATAATAGTGAAAATGCTTCATCTAAAAGGCAACAATAATAAGATGGATTAAAATTAGTAATAAAATAATAATAGTGCAAATGCTTCATCTAAAAGGCAACAATAATAAGATGGATTAAACTAGTAATAAAATAATAATAGTGAAAATGCTTCATCTAAAAAGCAACAATAATAAGATGGATTAAAATTAGTAATAAAATAATAATAGTGCAAATGCTTCATCTAAAAGGCAACAATAATAAGATGGATTAAAAATAGTAATAAAATAATAATAGTGAAAATGTTTCAAATAAGAAGCAACAATAATAAGATGGATTAAAACTAGTAATAAAATAATAATAGTGAAAATGCTTCATCTTTAGTTAGCAACAATAATATAATGTTGTAAATCTAGTAATAAAATAATAGTGAAAATACTATACATCATCTAAACTTTACAAATAACTAATTCAACAATATTTTTTGTTTGTTTTCTGTTTCCATTATGCATCTCATTATAATTCTATGCTAAGGAATAGATTTAAACGGCAAACAATACAATTTGTAAAATGATGTTACGTCACAGCTGACCTTGACATCATCTGTGTCAGTCATCTGTGTCTGTAAATTCATTATTTCAAAACTTCAAAGGCTATCCCTTTTATTTTCTGTTTTTTGTTTGTTTCTACGTCTCTGTTAAATATTGCTGTTTATTGGGGATATTCGCATGTGTAAATTGTGAATTTTAATTGGAAAAATATGTTTTTGTTTTGACGTCAGTTATTTGTGCCAGCTTGTAAATAGGAAGAGAGGAAGTTACTTTATTAGTGCAATAACAATGGACATATTAATGGGAGAAAATTTTAATTGAAACAGGTAAAGAGTAAAAAAATATTACCATAAAATGGCAATACCAAAATACAATACGTTTACAAAAAATCAAGAAAACGAAGAGTTAATCAGATCAGAGATGAAGGGATCAGAAAAGTTCGCACACTGACTAAAAATCAAAACCGAAGAAAAAATGTTATATGAAATAAAATACATATATGTACTACTCCTATTACTTATTGAGAGATGGCTGGTAGGACTTAATGTAAACAAATTCAAACACTTGCAAGTAAAATTCAGAATAAGCATTGCTCAGCAGTGGGAACATGTCTTAAGCTTTGTAATGGACGCATTACTGGTTACTTTTTTTTTCACTCAGTTTTCTTCTCCTATGTGGTTCTGTTCCTTCATCATATGGGCGATTATGGGAATCGACAACTTCCCTTCCTCTGTAGCTGTTAGTAACGATTATTATTTTCTTAACATTTGTCCTTCCCACTGTTCAACCATCCATTCATGAATGCTCATCAGGTGAGGGGCCTGCCACTTCACACTGACCCTTTGCTTTCAAGATGTCCTGTGAGTCTCCAAGAATCTTTCCTCATTATATCTCAACTGTCTTTGAACTGTCTCTTTCTGATCCTGAGGATGTGTCCTTTTATTTTCTGTTTGCCATAACACGTGCATATTGCTTACCATCTCAGCCTATTGCTTTCTCAATATCCTTCTGCAGAACGACATATCTATTAACTCACCTGACCTCTTCATCTATGAGGAAATTGTCTAGGACTCATTCAGTTTATTCAGTGAAAAGTAGAAACTTCATTGCAACAGCTTATGGCTAGTTTTAGTACCTTTAATATTCAAGGTTAGAATAATATGAGGATTTTGGGGATGTAAAGGTGTTAAATAAAATTCAGGACATAATGACAATGAATGTATATTTTATATTTTATTAGACAAATGAACAAATTATAAGGTATATTGAAATGGACCCATATAAAAAATTAACAAAAAAGTAACAAAATCCTACAAAAAAAAAAATGTTAAGTTTCAGAAAGGAAGAAACAAAAAAAATAAAAATCTGAGTAAAAATAAATGGGGGTAAAGTCAGAGAAAGAGAGAAAAATAAGATGTTCATGAAATATTTCAATGAAGCATTTTCACTATTATTATTTTATTACTAGGTTTAATCCATCTTATTATTGTTGCTTTTTAGATGAAGCATTTTCACCATTATTTTTTTATGACTAGTTTTAATCCATCTTATTATTGTTGCTTTTTAGATGAAGCATTTTCACTATTATTATTTTATTACTAGTTTTAATCCATCTGCTTATTGTTGCTTTTTAGATGAAGCATTTTCACTATTATTATTTTATTACTAGTTTTAATCCATCTTATTATTGTTGCTTTTTAGATGAAGCATTTTCACTATTATTATTTTATTACTAGTTTTAATCCATCTTATTATTGTTGCTTTTTAGATGAAGCATTTTGACTATTATTATTTTATTACTAGTTTTAATCCATCTTATTATTGTTGCTTTTTAGATGAAGCATTTTCTCTACTATTATTTTATTACTAGTTTTAATCCATCTTATTATTGTTGCTTTTTAGATGAAGCATTTTGACTATTATTATTTTATTACTAGTTTTATTCCATCTGCTTATTGTTGCTTTTTAGATGAAGCATTTTCACTATTATTATTTTATTACTAGTTTTAATCCATCTTATTATTGTTGCTTTTTAGATGAAGCATTTTGACTATTATTATTTTATTACTAGTTTTATTCCATCTGCTTATTGTTGCTTTTTAGATGAAGCATTTTCACTATTATTATTTTATTACTAGTTTTAATCCATCTTATTATTGTTGCTTTTTATTTGAAGCATTTTCACTATTATTATTTTATTACTAGTTTTAATCCATCTTATTATTGTTGCTTTTTAGATGAAGCATTTTGACTATTATTATTTTATTACTAGTTTTAATCCATCTTATTATTGTTGCTTTTTAGATGAAGCATTTTGACTATTATTATTTTATTACTAGTTTTAATCCATCTTATTATTGTTGCTTTTTAGATGAAGCATTTCCACTATTATTATTTTATTACTAGTTTTAATCCATCTTCTTATTTTTGCTTTTTAGATGCCAATGGCTTGCATTAGCCTTGCTTGCCTAACGAATGTGATCAGAATTATAAGGATGAAATTACGGCACTCGCTTACATTGACGTAGCACTGGAAATATCAGATCCTAAATGGAAATGTTTATATCCATTTTATTAAGCCAATGTATTAAAAGAGTATTTTCCCAAATCAAAAAAAGAAATCAAATAGATATATCTGTGTATTAAAGGTCAGGTCACACGAATTTCCCTAGACTTGGATAGCCATGTTTCTCGAAAAATATTTTATATCCTAAATTGCCACCTCTCTCTTTTAATCAATAATTCCAGTTGGATTTGGATGGATTGGAAATTATTCTGATTGACTCATTGGAAGGATTTTATTAACCAATGCCTTAAAGAAATTCTAAAAATATTCTCTCAAGTGCAGTACACATCTTAGGAAGGGCTTTATCTATTTAAGAAAATGTTTGTGATATTAGATTTTATTGGCTTTTTCTTGTTTCTTACAAAAATTTGAAGTGAATATATCATGATGACATTTCTGACATTAGGGTCCTGGTCGGGATCAGAACGGAAATGATTATACAATAGAAATCAAAGGAAAATATTTATAATAATAATAATAATAATAATAATAATAATACAATTCTATGGGGCTACACAATACACACTGACAGAACAATCAAAGCCAACTGCCCAGACATTGTTATTAAAGACCACAAACAAAAATTTACCTCCTTATTGATATGGCAGTCCCTGCTGACTGCAATGTATCTTTGAAGACATTCAAAAAGCTTTCAAAATACAAGGACCTTGAAATATAAATCTCAAAAATGTGGCACATGGGAACATCAACAATCTCCATTGTAGTTGGAGCCCTAGGATTGGTTGGAAAAGATTCCAGTAGACTAATTGAAGGGATTCCTGGAAGTCCATGCCTTTAAAAATACAAAAAATTGTTCTCGCAAATACAGCCTACACTTTACGAAAGGATTTATCTGTGTAATTTTTTTTTTTTTTTTTGTCAGTGGAAAGTGTTATGATGCCATTTCTAACCTTAGATCTCTGGGTGGGACCTGGAAAGAAATGTGTAAATGCCAGAAATCAAAGGAAAAAAAAATAATAATAAAAATAAATTTAAATAATAGTCCCTGCCAACTAATATTTTGGCGATGCCTGTATAGTATGTGCATCTATGGTTTTTGAAATCAGAATTTTCCTTCTCCTAGACCGGTTGCCTTTATCAGAATTCCTGACCAGTATGTTGACATTCTTGGCCAGCCGATGTTTTCTTTA
Organism: Acanthosepion lycidas; assembly: GCA_963932145.1. Classification (NCBI taxonomy): domain Eukaryota; kingdom Metazoa; phylum Mollusca; class Cephalopoda; order Sepiida; family Sepiidae; genus Acanthosepion; species Acanthosepion lycidas. Next base: position 89,826,725 of record OZ010599.1, on the reverse strand, counting down.
ACAATACTCCGGGGGAAATGGTGCTTCTCTCTCTGAATTTTGCATTCCCTAATGTTACCACGTATTTTCATGCTAACAAATTCCATTTACCCAGATTTCAGAGTTTTCCTGCTGCTAGACTGACTGCCAAGGAAGACTGAAGAGCCTATTTTGTCTTACTATTTAACCCATAACTGGGAGGCGGAAAAGGAAATATGGATTCATACCTACCTCAAAGGTATCTGTGCAAAATTGGGGATCATGAAATCAGTTGGAATTAGAACTCTGTTGTTTATCTCTTGCTTCAAGCTACTGACCACTCTCCACCTGCACAACTGTTAACGTATCTGGAGTTTAA